>CM062296.1:260578411-261087540 GCA_031216915.1 Pictodentalium vernedei
CTGTTTGATGGTGTACAATGGTATCTGGTAATGTGATAACTACAGATCAGAACTCGGTGATTCAAGTTAACACGGTAAATTTATTGTACTAGTTAACCCTTCACCTAACGAATCGCCCGCATCCGCCGGCGTAAAATGCAAATTGAGCAGTTGAAAAAATTATTGTTTTAAAAATATTTCTCAATGGGCTCGTTCCAATGAGGGGTCACACGATATGGTTTTGTTGAATTTTTTTGAAAAATTTTAAAAAATGATTTTTAAAATAATAAATTTTGATATCGTCTGCGTTGGGTAAAGGGTTAATGGACCCATGGCGCATGGTTTTGCGGTTGGTAACATATTAGGGGTGAATATTTTTAAGATTTCATTGCACAAATAATGGGACAATTCTATTTCTAATACCACAGAACGTTCCGAATTTATAAACTGTTTAAGCTACAGTACTTCTATCTTGCGACACAATTATCGGTTGTGGTAAATAACGCAAAATATTACGAACGAATATGTCGATTTAGGTATATCGTATAGAAATGCATAGATCAGTCGAGTCGGTGTCAAGTGAGTCCATAGAGGATGAGGAGATCAATAAAGTGCTTCCATGCCAAGTGAGAATGAAGCATCGTCGTCAAAAATGACCGAGTGTTTGAGTCTTGTCCATGAGAGGCTATTATTTGCACTACCAGTGTTGAAGCGGTCGGGGACAAGTGGTGCCGAATGCACTAAAGCAATTCGTTTGGCACCAAAAATACAACATTTGGCGTCAAATTATGGCATCACAAATATACTTTTGGTAGGTCACAAAGGCTTTGTGGTTTATTATTTCTGTGTGTCGTTTTCAATAAAATCGTTGTCTGACGGCACGGGCGAAACAGAATTCACACCGGTCAAGTAATCTGTAAGTAACAGATGTAATCAAGGCTCTTTGTTATTGGTCAGCTAAATTAATAGTTTATCCATTTAATCGGATTCTCATCAAATCATTTCTATGTTACATAATCTTTTTTATCTTGTTGATTTTTTTTTATTATACCTCTGGAAGAGAATGAATTATTTGCATCTGGTTTATTCATAGTGAATAAACAGTGAGTAAATAATAATTATGAAATAATTTTATAAACGTCATTAATGGTCTTTTACTTTACTTATTTATTCATTTTTTATTCATTTATTAGTTTTAGTTTTTTAGTCTCAATATTTTATCATTTGTGGTTTGTTCTTGCAACTAAAATACTTAACGAGACAGGTTACACACAAGTAAAACATCGTACTTTGGGGGCAAGAAGACGCCATCGGCAATGCTTTAGCATTGCTGATGGCGCCTTGTTGCACTCAAAGGACACTACATGGTAAATTTGTTCTCATTTACAATCGGATTCCAAAAATCGTTTGGCACCGAACAAAAATTCTCCCCGACACCAAAACATTTCGTGCAAGCGTGAACACTGTTCGTCACCTTGCCAGTAACTATCTTAAGATATTGGGATGTAACCGACGTTTTCTCAACCATGACATGAATATGCACGGCGATGTTAACGTACGCATATGATATTTATAAAAGGAGCCAACGACCACTGCAATTAGCCACGACAATCAGAAACATAATGTCTGCCTGGTTTGCCGTGGTTGATTTTTAGGTCTGGTACTGCACACATACCACCAAACTATCAATCACATGACAGGGTTCTACGCCCACGTTGAGGTCTTTGAACGTGCCAACTATCGGGAAATGGGGCTCTGCCCTACCTCGGCCCGACGAGACAAACAATCAGTGAACTTTCCTTCTCACGCATTAAAAATATTTATTTTCAATTGTATCCTAGGGTCCGATTCTAAATCGTCCTCGTGATTCGATTTGATTCGATATATGACACTCTGATTCGGGATATTTCGAAACGTCGCGATCTTCATAGAATCCAACCAGGTGTCTTCTTCGTTTGAACTATTCTTCTATCATCAGGCGTCCTGTGCAGGAGATATTATGACAATAGAAGAAGAGTTTAAGAAGGCGCCGCTTCCGAAACTACATAGATTCCATTTCTGAAATGTTCCACCTTTTTCTTTGACTTGCTCACGCAAACGAATTACCGATAAATGCTACAGAAGTTCAGCGAAACAAATCATCGTGGAACTCAACTTTTGTCAGAAATGGCTGATGTGAACTGGACTCAAAGTTAACCCTTTACCCAACGCAGACGATTTCAAAATTCATTATTTTAAATATAATTTTATTACTTTTTTTTAAAGAAATTTCAACAAAACCATATCATGTGACCCCTCTTTGGAACGAGCTCGACGAGCTCGTTCCAAACAGGGGTCACATGATATGGTTTTGTTGAAATTGTTCGAAAAATAATATTTTTTTCAGCAGCTGTATTTGCATATTACGCGGGCGGATGCGGGCGATTCGTTGGGTAAAGGGTTAAATCGATATTGTTTTTTCGTGCTTGATCATTTGTGGTAAAATTAAGTTTCCTGGAAAGTATCGATTGTAATATTTTATTATATGGTAAATTCAAGTTGAAAACGAAACTTTAAGTAAAAACCACATTGAAATGTGGCTGCGTATAGCCTGAATCAAGTTGCGTATTTTCGTTGCTTTGAGAAGCGAAACTTTGAATTACCGTTACGGAAGTCTACCATTCTAAATACATTGATATAAGTAAAGTATTGTAAATATCGGTCATTTGGGAGGGTTCATAGTTGTGTTATACGTTAGGAAAGGAGTTACATATGAGGGGATTGCCGATAACCGTAATCGTTGTTCATCCATTTCGCTTCACACGTGTTTATTGTTTTGAAAATAAAGGTCGCGTGAGATGGGGGCAAAATCCACAATATGGGAAATGTCAAAGTCCATACTTGAGTGGGCACATGTAATATTTACAGTTGTGATAATGTGTAATATCTATAACTCGAAGATAAATGAGATTTGATTCGACATTCGATTCGGAATCATCCACCTGATTCGATTTGGGATTCGATTCGATCCCAAATTTGAGATTGGAAGATCCCTGTTGTATTTTTCATTTTAGAGAACACGACTTAACGTAGAGAACACAGTTGTGATAATATAACAATAGCATGAGTTTGGAGAGCGTTACGGTTTATTAACGGCCCAAGAGGAACGAGTAACAGCCCGAGGGTTGGAGACGATGTCGAGGGCCGTTAATAAGCCCGAGAACTGTTATTCAGTCCTCAAGGAACGTTAATAAACCGGGACGCGAGACAAAATAATGCTACTACTATTATTACCGTAACCGGAAGCGAGCGGCGAGCTGTTAATGAATGCTGTTTTCATTAACGTCCGCTTGTTGCATGACATCATGAATCCCTGAGTTTTACCGCCCCGCTAAATTCCGTTAATATACTAGAGAACGCCCGCTGAAGTGGTAATAATGGCATATCCAACCGCATCTCCTTACTTGGGTAAACAATTATTCGTTTTGAATGGATGGCATTTTGGATATCAAGCATGGACAACAGGTATATATATAAATGGTTTCTGACAAAATGACAAAATTAATTTGAATGTATTAAGTCATAAACACAAGGAAGTGTGAAATAATTAGACGAAATATTTTTTTTTACTTTTGCATTTTCCTGCTAAATTCACCATTCATCACTGGACGTGTAATCGTAAATGTAACAAGAGAACAAAATAACTATCAAGTCGGGTACGCTAATACATATATCCACAAAATATAATCCATATGTCATGAGCGTTCAGATCACCGTTCATTCAAATGACTTCTAGAATAATGTAAGTAATATTAAGCACAACAATGATAAATGCGTACTTTGTATCGTGACACGATCGTGCTATCTTGAAATATTTCACTAACTTTATCAATGCTGGAGAGAATGGAAATGAATATTAGTTAACCCATTGAACTATGGTTTTCTGCCATATCCGTTCTATCACGTTAATGGGAAGAGTCGTATCCGTTTTTTTTTGGGGGGGGGGGTAGACCAATTAATATTTTAAACGTGCAGCCTCGCGGCTGCACGTTAATAATATTAATTGGTCTATCCTGCACTTTCACTTAGAAGCCACCCTTCTCAATGAGATTATGACGTATATTCCTGCGTCGGAAAAGCGGTTTCTTAGGTTCAAAGAGTTAAATTTCAAGTGGGAAATTATTTGACCCTTTCCTGTCTTATGTTCCTGAGTGAAATCGTAATTTTCATATGGAGTAGAAATTTAATGCAACGGGCATGCAAGGTCGTACGGTCAGTGGGGCTTTCCTGGGAGACTGCGGGGGAACGGCGTTCCCCAAATTTATTCCGAGAGGGGATGCAGCTACTGTACTAATTCAAGATATCGAATGGCTTGATCTTCACTAGTATCCCACACACTAGTATCGCACTAAACTTATTATAACAGTGGGTTTCGCGCGCAGCTCACCCGTTCAAGAATGTCCACTTCTTTTGAAGAGTCGGGGGAACTAAGTTTCAAAATCTTCCCTGAGATGTAGCCCCCAGACCCTTTAGTAACAGAGATGGACTCCCACTCTAGTGATTTCCCCTAAACGTGTCCCCCGGAACGGGCGCTCAACACGCTGCTTCTGGCCGACGCGCGCCAAGGTCCGTTCCCTCTTTCCCCAATTTCGGAAATTGTCAGCGCATGGGGGAAAACCATTACTGATTGTCGGGGTTTTTTGTTGTTGTTTGTTTTGTGTGGACTGTAGTATTGTCCTGCCAAGGCGATCATGCATAACTGTAACTGGAATTATTTTGCCGCATGAAATCTTAACAGTCGATTGTGCCATTACTCACACTGCGTATCCCAATACTGCGCCTAAAAATGTTGGAACTGTTGCGATATTAATTTAACATCGGGTTGGCTCCGAAATTCTGTTTTTCGACGAAAGGTCTCACACTTCTCAATTTCAAAGAACATTTGTTTGTTAACGTTTCTCCAAACGCATGGATAGATGTTAAAAATAACACCAGCTGTGACAACACCTTGCCTCAAAACAAATTCAAAAAGCTTAGTTGTAATTTAGTCGTTGTTAGTACGCTGTAGGTTACCCCCATGATGAATTTCGTTTGTGCTGTTGTCAAAGTAACTGTGATTTTTCCGTAAATGGTGTTCGGCCCAGGATATTCGACCGAAACGGTGCTCATTGAACAAGGTTGCATTTTTTTTTAATTTACTGAATACCCTGGGTACCTGGGATTATAATGTGGCTCTCTAGGACTCACCTATTCTAACTTCGGCTCTTCGGTTCAACACAGTGGCAGAGCAAGCATTACGAACCTGTGTGTGAGGGTGAGGGTGGGGGAGGGGGTACGGTCATAAAAAGGACACATACACACTGACATAATTTTTTCAGTGGCGGTCCATGTGCTTTGGTGGCCTGGCATGAATATAATACACAAACGATAAAGTTATCTCCCATCAAAGTATAAGATGGGCGAGGAAGGTTCAATTAACTGGTAGAGTGCTGAATTATCTTTGATGGTGAAAATTTGTTCACATGTCTTTGTCTTGTTACAATTTATGGGAGAGTGCTTAGAGGCAATCTCCCATAAATTGTAATAAGGCAACTCCACAAAGACTAAATGATTTTACTTCAAAGATGATATGAAGCTCATCCACAGAATATGAAACCTTGATTTTGAGGTACCTACTCTTCAGCGAAAAGCCCAAATATGGGCTTCTTGCACTCTACCAGTTAAGATGCATGTAATTTGGGGAAAATGCCTATGACATCAGTTGAAAATGAAGCGAAGTTTCTGTTTGTTACTTTTAATAAGCGAAAACAACAGACATCTCCCTGATTGGGAGCTGTTTATGACAAGTCCGTTAGAAGCAACTAAGTAACTGTCCACTTTTGGCTCTTTGTTTTGCGAATGTGCTTAATAGTAATTTGCCAGTTTTTATTCTGCCAAGGAAATCAATTTCTGTCACTCTCTCTCTCTCTCTCTCTCTCTCTCTCTCTCTCTCTCTCTCTCTGTTTAAAAATTGGCCTTCGCTTGTACAGAATGCTATCGGTATCGGGCAATAGTACTCCGCTTATGCCTCCGCTTCTGTTTTTTAACCCTTTACCTAACATAGCGGCCAAAAACGGCCAGAAATTTAACCTAAATAAACCTATCAAAGCCTAAAATATCTTGGACGTTTCTCAATACAACCATGACAATATGGATATCAGTAGAATCAGCTAGTCGAGCTGGTTCTAATGATATCTATATTTGTATGGTTTTATTGAAAAATTGTGAATTTTTTTTCTCCAAAAATGTGAAATTTAATTTATTTTTTAAAAATACTGTGTTAGGTAAAGGGTTAACTAATAAGTCTATTTTCTTTAAAATGAAATAGGGTTTGGCGAACAAGCTCAGTCTACATAACTCCGCCCTCCCCCACCCCCACCCCCCTCTACAAAGATAGTCCATTAAAAGATAAAAAAAGTAAACAAATAAACATGGAAACGGTGCATGTGCTATTAAGGAGTGAAATAAACACAAACTGAAAAATATTATTCCAGTTGCTGATCACTAAATTGGTCATATACGATAATGCATTTGTGAAACAAAACTCCTTGGTAGATTGTACGTTTCAGTAGAGGCTAGCTGTGTTTTCTCTTTGTGATTTGGCACGCTGGCACTTAAGGTAACATCTGACAAGGTTTTCAAACAGGTGACAACCATGGATAATACTGTCTGCCTCAGTGGGAATAATCGCCACGTATCAGCTGAAAAGTGATACCGTAAGATTCGGCAATCGCTGATAGGTTACGTGAATAGACATCCTCCACTCACACTCACCCCCTACGATCATAGAATTTTCCGGTGTTAATTATGTATTGTTGAAATGCTAGAAATAGTTCGTTGTTATACTCATCCGAAGACTGGGATTACCAAATAAAAGAGTATTTAGTGTTACGTTAACATTATTCAAATTGTTCAGAAGGGTGCTTCTCTGGGCTGTATATAGTTAACAATTAAAGACGTAGTGTTCGGAATTTTCTTACTCAAAAACACATTCACATTTTGGATCTTCCACAAGAAATCTGTCAAATTTGTGATCGTTTAAATTGCTGCATCCAAGCGCTAATTTAGCATGACGAACTTGACATGCTCTGCAACCCGAGAGGTGGTACTTTGGGACATCCCAATCATAGCGTTTTAATATACGCCTGGACGGCGGTACTGTTACACAGTTGCGTGATTCGGAATCCATCTCATTCCACAGCCTAATTGCAGATGGAAAAAATGAATCTGAAAAACCCTTTGCTCAACAGAATATAGTACACAGTTGTTCATCATTTCTGAGAGAATATGCAGATCTTTGTGGAACGGTTCGAGGGATTCATCTGTATAAATAATTTGGGACAGTTCGAGGGATTCATCTGTATAAATAATTTGGGACAAGTCAGTTTATCTATTTGTAAATTATTGTTAGATTATGTCATGTTCGTCGGGTTTTCAGAGAGACAAATCCAGTTTCGCTACAAAGAAGTTCATAACTGGTTCCATGTACGAAGAACGTCCAACTGGAGATTCTCTATGGAGTATGTTTTCTCCTTTGTGCAGTTGTCCCATATCACACCGGCATAATCAAACAGACGAAGTATAAAGTGACTGTACAATGTTATTAGAGATGAGCGTGATAATCTATATTGTAAGCTCCGAAAACAATTTATCATTGGACTTATCTTACTTACTATGCCATCAATATGCATGCCCCAAGAACCCGTACTTTGAAAGGTAATTCCCAAATGCTTATGATGAGGGACTTCTTTAAAAACTTTATCCAGTAAATATAACCGCGGTTTTGAATTTGGGACAGTTTTCGGTACTAAAATTTACCTGCCATTTTTGGACCAATTTCCTATCCCAGTAAGATCTGAGTTCATCATCATACTCGCCATATAAGGGTCTTCCACTATCAAAGACAGTGACGTATCATCAGAATATAAACGAATGTTTGACTGGATTTCATTAACAATGTCGTTTATATATATATGTTAAACAGAAGGGAACAGAGGACTGAGCCTTGCGGGACACCTGCTTGGATGATTTCGTAACTTGAGGTTTGCCCGTTGATGACGACTACCTGGCCCTTTTAGATAATCCTCAAACCAGGATAGTAAACAACCCCTTAGTCCCGTTGCATTTAGTTTGTGAATAAGCCCAGCATACCACACTCTGTCAAACGCCTTACTTTTGTCACAAAAGACTAAAAGAATTTCTTTATTTTCGTCCAGCGTTGTTTCTTATATTGTGATCTAGATCAATTAGTCGACAAACTGTGCTATCGCCTGGTATAAAGTCGGACTGCAAATCGGTCAACAGTTTATTATCCACGTGAAATCAAAAGACATGTTTAAAAATATGTTTTTCAAACCTTTACTTACCCAACTAGTCAACGAAACGGGTCGATAATTATCTTTTAAATTCACAGACGACGTTTTATGAATTGGGATCACATTGTCATGCTTCCACACGAGACAACGACAATAGTCAACTAAATGGTAACGCTAACTGTGATGCGAATTTTTTTTAAGATATTGTTGCTTATTCTATCTGGTCAACAAGCCTTCTTGACATCAAGATTTAAAAACAGAGTTTCTACCTCGGCTGGGATAACGTCAACAACGTTTCGTTGATGCTCAGTAACAGGGGTACTTAGCAGTTCCTTATCAATCACAGTATTGCTTTGACTAATAAAGTATTTGTTTAATGTGTCGGCTATGGCCTTGGGATCCCTTATAACTTCATTTCCCCCAAGGAGTTGTCAAAATACTTGGCTTTCGGTGTACTGTTGTTTCGTGAAACTGTTCAAAGTTTTTCACCAGAGAAATCACAAGTACTGACTGATGCATCTATTTTGTTATCGTATTATTTTTTTTATTTTTTTATTTTTTTATTTTTTTTTGCTGTTCGAACACGGGAAATCGTTTCATTTCGAGCCTAAAAGCACGCCAATCATCTGGGTTATTTGTTGATTTGGCCTTCCTATGAGCTTTGTCCCAAACCCTCATTTGTTTCCTAATAGAGAAGGTCATCCAAGGGTCATCTTTTTTCTGACTTGAATACTTTTGTGAGGAATAAACTTGTGGGCTACATTCGAAATGTGAGAGGTGATGCGTTCTGTCACGTTATCTACATTTTCGTCAACAAACCTAGATTCCCAGTCAGAAGTTAACAAAGCCGAACGCATTCCAACAACATCCATATCGTAGTTCCATATCAATCGTTTAAACGCATTGAGAGGCGTCTGCTTCACCCGTATTTGGACCATGACAGCATAGTGGTCACTACAGAATGGAGGTATATTTTCACATCTGTAAATCAGATTTGGACAGGATGTTAAAACGAGGTCAATCAAACTACTATGATGCTCATTGATTCTGGTTGGGGATTTTACGATTTGAATCATTTCATGAATATTTTCTAAATTTCTTGTTTTTCGAATGAGTAGAAGGTAAGCAGATACTGTTGAAGTCTCCTAAAATTATACACTTAAGTTCCTGATCGCTTCTTCTACTCCTACAGAGTCATTGATCAATTGCCAAATAAAATTGTTTGCTGACGGGGACGCTTCTGTTAACCCTTTACCCAACGCAGACGATATCAAAATTTATTATTTTAAATATCATTTTTTCCAATTTTTCAAACAATTTCGACAAAACCATATCATGTGACCCCTCGTTGGAACGAGCTCGAAGAGCTCGTTCCAACGAGGGGTCACATGATATGGTTTTGTTGAAATTTTTTGAAAAATAATATTTTTTTCAACTGCTGAATTTGCATATTACGCGGGCGGATGCGGGCGATTCGTTGGGTAAAGGGTTAAATACTAACGGGCAATAGTGCTCACCTGACAACAGCTCAACAAAGTTTGTCGAGTCACGCACCTCCATACCAGTTTTCACCCACCTGTGTGGCACAGCCGTAACGAGTTAAGTCGAAACCCGCGATGAAGTTAGTGTCATTGATTTTTCTTTTCAATTTAATGCAAACTTGAATCGAAAATGAGCAATACTAAACTAGAAAATGAAACGCTGTTCTTACAAGATTAATTTGAAATACGCCTACAGCCTAAGGCAGATGTGTCATTTGCATATGCAAACAGAAAATTATTTACCTGGACTGTTCTGTATTCTTGAACATCGGTCAGATAGTGGTATCGCCAGAAACTTTCCAGCCACCCAAGCATTCTAAAAGCGTATTAGAAAAAGAAAATTATTTTAAACAGTTCTCGGTGGCCGAGTGGCGTGGGTTCGAACCCCGGTTATGCCAGTTGCAATACAATTAGCGTCCTTTCCTGATTCTGCGGAAATAGGGAATTTGAAAAAGAGATATTCTCGTTGATTTTCAGTGAAGTGAGGGTGTGAAATTTAGTAATGCAGTCTTCACATACTTTAAAACATTTTTCTGAATTGAGTCATTTGCTGAACGAATTTCTTTCTCGATTTCAGTACTTACTCAAATGTATGGTTTAATATATTCACTAGTCTTCACTGAACCGAGAAAAGGAATTTATTAAACAGAATATCCGAGATCTTGAACATTTTCGCTTTCACAAATCTCAATGATAATTACGTCCAACTGCCTGCTGGTCGTAATTATCCTTGAGATTCAAGAAAGCCAAAGTGAACATTGATAATTATTTAGACCTGCATGTGTCCAAAATTCGGAGATGGTAAAAAATATAATAGCACCAGCAGCTAGTGTTATTGAGGAACTATGGGGCGAAAAAGCCACGAAATGTAAAAAGATTGTTGATAGTTTGGGGGAAAACACTGTCATTGCGACGAACGCACCATTCCCGTTTCTGTTCTGCCTTTTTACGGATATCGGAAACGGTACTTTTGTTCTTAGAACGGGGAAGGCCAAATTAAACCCTACTCATATGGTTCGGAAGCAATCGCACTAGTTGAAATAATCTTTAAGATGCGCATAAAATGTATTATTGTTTTCCACCAACAGTGCCAAATCGCAAAATTTTGTCTGTGATGGTTTTCGGAAACAACAATCGAGGTAAGAAGCTAATATCCATTAAATAGAAAAGAGGTAATTTTTCTTTGTGGTTATCGTGTAGCTTGTTTCAGCTAGAGCTTAATGGTTTAAAGAAGACTGTGAATTTTGATCAGACAAGCAGTGCACCCGACGTATTAAGGTTTCAAATAGCCACTCTAAATTATGGTTAGTCAATAAAGTTTAGCATCAGCAGCATAGCTATATCGTGGCAGTAACGAGACCCTGAGTTTGAAAACAATAGATATAATTTTAATTTTAAAAGAATAAAAGCACTTAAACTTTTAGTAAACGGGTGGATTTTCTCTAGGTACGACCAAATTCCACTTCGATTCGTTAACCCTTTACCCAACCAGCGCCAATTAATTTTCATTATTTCTTTTCATTTTTTCTCAAAAACATAGGTTATGACCCTTCGTTGGCACGAGCTCGTTCCAACGAGGGGTCATAACCTATGTTTTTGAGACAAAAAATGAAACAAATTAGTTATCCAAGAAATTGTTTGTAAGTGTCGTCTGCTTTTCATGTTAGTTAAAGGGTTTAAAAAGGCCCCCCTAGTGACACTACACTATAATATTGTTGTCGAATATCAGTAAACACTGTACCCTTTAAAAGAATAAGCTCGACTGTCAGAGGACAGTGACTTGGAAAACATTCCAGTCGCATGTCTCCACCGTAGTATTCAGTGTGTTACTACGAGTGTTTGCCAACAGGTTTTATGGGTCGCGATTAGAATTGCCCGAGTACAACAGAAAGTTTACCAACTGAAAATAGAAGACTGCAGGCATTTCCACGTTTTGTCTTGTCATTGCACCACTAGCAACACACATGCAAAATATTATACATCGAAATCTGGTTCCTCCAACCCCAAAATGACTTGAAAACATAATAGGGCTGCTGCTTCACATGAATGGATATCAAATTTGAAACGAAAGTAGCTACATGTATACTCGCCCAAAAAAGAAAGTGTGCATTGCAGAAATTGATCAAACTCCAAAAAAATAATTTCGTAGGTGTAAAGAGTGTTCACCTGTTCATGAATAAGTTATATTGAACACAAAAACAGCTTTCCCCGTTAAAATTGCATTAACGTTAAATGACGTGCTGCACGTTTGTGAAAAGGCATGTTTTGCACGTGGAGAGTCTGAAAATTCATGCAGCAGTGTGAATCCTTGGGTATTTAAACACTAAAGTAAGGCCTTCCTATCGTTCACATTCAAACTTGCGCTGCTGTTAAAACGACTCCCCATTAGCATGCCAAGATTGGCAATGAATCAACGTCTACTTGCCCTGGGTATGATTAGAGCTGGCAGAACACACAGAGAGGTTGCCCAGCATTTGAACTGCCACCGTAACACTGTAGACAGCTAGTCCATCGACATGCACAACATGGTGACGTTCGAGACCGACCCTGCTCCGGGAGACCCCGAGTTACCACCCCTGCACAAGATCGGTATATCCGTGTCGTCCATCTCCGGAACCGGCAACAAACGGCAACGACGACAGCCAGGAACATCCCTAACCTGAGACGGATACATCCTCAAACAGTAATCAACCGGTTGAGAGAATACGGCTTACGTCCTCGAAGACCTGCAATTCGTCCGATTTTGACGTTACGTCATCGTCGTGCTCGACTCCAGTGGTGTAGACAACATCTCAGGCATCCCTTACACTGGTGGCGACGTGTTTTATCCACAGATGAATGTCGTTTCCATCTTTCATCATCAGATGGCCGCCAGAGAGTGTACAGACGTCGAAGCGAAAGCTACGCAGATCCATGTGTCGTGGAGCGAAACCGTTATGGGGGAGGGTCTCTCATGGTGTGGGGTGGCATCACTGCCCGTAACAGAACTGAGCTGGTCATTATTGATGGCAATCTCAATGCAGCCAGATATCGTGATGAAGTGCTTACACCTGTTGTTGTCCGTTTTCTGCAACGTCACGGCCCCGGCGTCATTCTACAGCAGGACAACGCCCGACCCCACGCAGCTCGTGTTGTTCAACAGTATCTGCAGCAACAACAAGTGGATGTTCCTCCCTGGCCCGCAAATTCGCCCGATATCTCACCCATTGAGCGCGTATGAGACGAAATGAAACGTCAGCTACGCCGGCTTCCCCATGCACCGTCAACGCTTGTGGAACTCCAAAGACAGCTTATCAGAATATGGAACAACATCCCACAACACTTCCATGCTAACTTGTTCGCTTCCATGTGGCGTAGATGCACAGCAGTAGTCGATGCAGACGGAGGTCATACCAGATATTGAGTGTGTGACTTTTGTGTTTGACCCTTAGTGCCTTGGACTCTCCATGGCACCATGAGTATTCGTCGTAGCGTAATGAAATTTCTCGTGTTGATCACAAATTGATTCATCTGTGATTGAATAAAACTTCCATGAATGAAAATGATATATATCTTTTTTAGTGTTATTTTTTAGCATGCACACTTTCTTTTTTGGGAGAGTATATAACACAACTGACGTTCGGATTTCAAGAGAGGAAACATTGCTTTTTCCAAATTTGTGTTTATCCCTTTAAGGGCGAAAGACCGCTTTGCGATCCAGGAACAAAATATGTCATAATTTTATTGAGTATGATGGTTGTTGAGTGAATGTGTGGGGTAGACCAATTAATATCCCAATTCTGCACGTTGAGAATACTATTTATCCCCCGGATGATGATTATGGACTCTTCCAATTAATGTCATTGAACTTACATGTAAATGGAAATACCTTCAGACTTCGAAAGGTTAACCCTTTCTCCAACGTTACGGCATTATACGGGTAGCGCTTGTCACAAAATGAACATTCCAAAAATATTATATTTTCGATTTTGCGCCTCCAAAACATAACTTAAGATCCCCTCGAGGAAAGAGCTTGTCAAGAGTGTTCCAATCAGGAGGGGTCATGAACTATTATTGGGGGCACAAAATGCCTGTTTTAGTTATTCATAAAAAACAAATAGAGCAATTGTCATCCTATAATATTAGATAAAGTGTTAAATGTACTCGAAATAATGGAGCATCAAATCGTATATGTTTATATTTGTTACATCTAAAATCTACTGATACGCTGAATAGCTTGTGTTATCTTAAAAGTCCGCTTTGTACATATGAAACAAATAAATATATTTAGATTACATTTTTAGGTCATCAAAATATTGAAAATCTTCGTCGTCGTGCGGATCATTGTGAAAATCACAGAAAAAAACTCTTTCTCGATGTAAGAAGCATTCGGTAAAGTAACGACATCAGCGATTTTGTTTGTTCTATGAATGCAAGTTCGTAATAAAGAAAATTTAATTGGTGATTGAATGATTCTTATTATATAAAATGTTTGACATTGAAATACTAGTACGTTTAGAATTGAAAACTATCGATAATGAGGTCACTGTATATTAGAATCCCACTGCGAGGATAAGAGCCAATATCTTGAATGTCCTTGATTAATATTTCCCATGGGAATGTACCCGAGTGCCCGATTTAAAAACAAAATTTAACGCTTGTTGTTCTCGAGAAAATCTCTCCATCGTCAAGATATTCATGGAGATCCGAAATCGTCATCATGTTCAGTGGCCATCGACACGCTTCAAGGGTGCTGGAAGCACTTCACGGCAGGGGGAGTCAGACCCCGGGAGAAGGATCTCCTCCCAAACTTCCCTAACTCCTCAATTGAATCTTGAAAGCTCCCAGAAAGGATTGGGGTGCATTTTAGCTGTGCTTCTAGAATAAATCATTGACAAAAATTTAGTGACGAACCTGGAAAGGGCATTGTCTGTGTCGGAAACCGAGCGTAGTCGTTTCTGGGAGAAATAGATTCACGCCGCGTATTCAGTCTGGACTTAAGCAGTGTCGCCTGAATCCGTGCTTGAACGTATGTCTCACCGTGTCGAACCCGCCCGTTTCATTTTTGTGGGTGTGGTTCTTATTCTGAAGGGGTTAGTGACTTTTCATCAAAATGCATAATTAACACGATTCACTAAAAATAATAATTTTAATACATATAGAGAAATATAGTAACTCGTAACTTACATGAAATCCAATGAATAAAATACAAACGTCAAATCCACACAGTTTTTGAGTCACGCTGTGGGCCCGCGTTCTCTGTCGTCGCTGGTTGCCTCTTCCTTGTTGCTGGTGTTTGACCTTCTCGGCTCGACGTTGTGTCTCTGGACTCTTGTCGCTTTTCACGAACATACAACTGGAATGTCACTATATCACTGCCGTCGCACGGACACACACTTTTCTGGACGCCTTTAATCTAACAAGTGCAATTTCGAGTGTTAACTGCTTCCTTCTTGTTGCCTCAAACTAATGTTCATCCACAGGCAAAGAAAGCCTACTCTGTCTACGAATGGTTTGCTTTATACAACAGGTAATACCGTCTATCTGAATGCCAATAGTCGAGAGCTCAGAGCTCGTACTTCCTATTTCTGACCCTACACACATATATGGCCACCGACTTGGCCCGCGACTGTTCCTACTCTAAATATAAGTCACCCTACATTACAATGTGCCTACACTTTCGCGCGGATGCGGCATCTCCTCGAGCCTATAACATGGGGCATCCCCCGGCTTTTCGCCTGCGATCCACAGGTTTACACGCCTTCAGACTGCAATGAAAGTTTCGAGAAAACCCCCGACTCTTATTCGATCGCAACTCGTCTTCATTTTCAGAATAGCTAGTTTTATCACCACTACATCCTGGCGTCAACTCCCTCTTCACTGCTGTCACCAGTCTCCTCTGCTTAAAGCAGAGGAGACTGTGAGGGCAGTGAAGAAGGAGTTGATATTGATGAAGGTAATGAGTAGTGAGTGATACTAGTTATTCTGAAAATGAAGACGAGTTTGAACTGTGAAGCGCGTGAAGAGCTTACTATTCATGAGGAGTCCTCCGGAACGGATTGAGAGCAACAGTAATTTGGTGAAAAATGTTTCAGGGTGCAGGATTGTAAAAAGTTCAGGCGTAGAAGTGCTGACAAAATCTAACAAAGTTACATTGGGGCAGTTTTTCAATTTAGAAAACTTCAGTTCAACACACAAACAGTGTTATGTGTAATTCCCGGTTCCGTGCTATAGATTTCCCGGGTATCGGGACCGGCTTTCGGAGTCGGAGCCCGGGAATTCCCGTCCTCGGTGTTAAACTGTTTAAGTGGCAAATATGTTTTCTGAGCTCATCATACAGATACACATTCTTATGCCCTCTGCCCGAGCGAAAAAAAATATAACAAATATATATACTTATAGAAAACAAAATCGTAAATTTGAGCTATCACCTCGACAGTCTGCTATCTCTCGCCCTGAGGTCCGAAGAAGGCAGGTAGGGCAGCCCCCCCCCCCCCCCCCCCTGCCCCGTGCTTCCGGCGTTCCAGCACACTACAACCATGAACGCGAAACGTCAGATATTCACTATTGCTCAGACAATCTCCGCAACAGTGCACCCTCACCCTTCCATTGAGAGTTGATAATTTCGTTGAATAGCGTTCATCTGACGCATTGTGAGTGTTGCACAAATCTCCATCAGGTTATTTGCAATGTGAACATTGTTCAATAAGCCCAGATTTGGGCCTCTAGCTACATCCCTGAAATTCAGATCCGAAGCTGATCGGGGAGGGGACAAGAAGCCGACTACTCCATCACCACTCCACCATAAACCACCCTTCGTCGTCGGAAAATCACCAGCTGAAATAAATCGTTGGAACGCAAGAACTAAATGCCCACACCATTTTGCTTTACTTATAATTTCAAGTCTTGATGTCATGTCCTCTGGAATATGAATTAGGTTGGTTTTCGCGAGGAAGGAACTGGCCGTCACATTTCAGTAAATATTAATAATAAAAGTTGCAGAGATGTCTGTGGTAGATGTTTTGAAATTTGATAGTGGGCGCCTTCGGACTTAGTTGTTGTATCTTCTGATTTGACGAACAGTCATATAGATTTTGGCCTGAAAACCACGAGAAACGGTACGTATCACATAATGTGTTCCGATTCCGTATCAAATAGACGACTCATTCTGATTCCGTATCATATAGACGACTCGTTTCCGGTTGCGCTACGTACTATCGTAACAGGCGCATGGATACATTCTATGTGCGTTTCAGTGATCGACCGAACATTATGTCCCAAAAATGTTTAAAAATAATTTAACCCTTTACCTAACATGAAAAGCAGACGACACTTGCAAAACAAAATCTTGAATAACTATTTTTTTTTTCATTTCTTATCTTAAAAGCATTGGTTATGACCGCTCATTGGAACGAGCGCGACGAGCTCGTTCCAGAGGAGCCATAACCTATGTTTTTGAGACAAAAAATGAAAAAATAATGAAAATTAATTGGCGATTTTTTGAGAATAGCATTGACAGGTTTTGGCCGTTACGTTGGGTAAAGGGTTAAGATTTAATTTGTTTATGTGACGGAATTGTTAGATAAATGAATGATCATGATAATGTGTATGTCCTGTGATTTGTATCAGATTCTCGGTGGAGTCCAAAAATGGGATCACAACTCGCCGGCAAAGCTGGCTCGTTGGGATCCCATTCTGGACACCACCTCGAATCTGATACAAATCACAGGACATGCACATTATCATGATAATCTGTATTTATCAAAAAGTTAATGACTTTTCTATAAAAGAGGTTCATTTTTAACTTCAAAATTGACAGGGCCAAATTTGATGTTTTGCTTTGCAGACAATTTATTTTCTTATTGTGGATCACTGTTTTAAGATGAAGAATGTTATTAAATGTAGAGACCAGTTTATCTGAGCTGTTCTTTATTGATATTGTTAGTGTACTTATTACTCTTGATGTGTTATTCGTTCATTTTAGCCATTTTCTAAATTTCCTTTACGCGCGTAAGTTTGTTAAATTTAGATACATAATTTTCTCGTGACCCTTTTAGCCTGCTAAGCGTCTTGTTATTGGAGGATCCATGCGTAGACTGCTTACTTTATGCATAATTGGTGACTAATCAAATTCTCGTTCTATGGTTTTGCGTTGTTACTTCGACTGTTTGCAACCTTTATCAAATTATGGTTTGGTGATACATTTGAGAATTCCGAAATTACAATATCAGTTACCTCCACAGTAAATTTCTTGTATCTGGGCAGCACTTTCCTGGAACGTTAAGATGAGTATTTCACAATAAATGAACAAAAACTATCCCAGTTCGCGGTTTTTTTTAAGTTCCACTGGGGTACCCTCTGATCTCGTGGTGGAACCACACGCTCCACTGTTGTAATAATTGGAATGCGATCACTACCGCGCATGTCGTTTTCAGCTTTCTTTGACGAAATCAAGAAAAAGAGAAGGACGGGCAATTTTTAGATCAGTTGACGTGTATGTACCAGATGCAGGGTGCGGGAACGTGTCTGAAACATCATTAAACAGACACAAGCCATATTTGGAGTTAATGCAGAAATCACTCCAACGTGTACTATGTGTATTGAAATCGCTCATAAATTCAAGTTAAAAAAGTAAAAGTGTTAGGCTAAAAAGGTTAAAAATCTGTTTCTCAGGCTCTCCCGTATGGTGATTTTGGCTGCCGTCTGCTCTCTTTTTATCAACAACGCAACTTAAAAATACAAAAATTAATGGTTTATGTCTGATATTTTACCAATATTAATAAAGCTGATAAATTTGTCCCTTGAGTGCAACAAGGCTTTGCAATGCTTTAGCAAGGGGTGAAATACACCACCACCCACGCCATTCTGCAGATTAACTGGCCTAAAACATGGAACAGACCAAGAATATGGACTTTTCATGGCAAAGGGAGATAATTACACAAATAAAAAATAAAATAAAAAACCGCCCGCCCACATGCAATTTTTCAAACAAATGGCCTGAGAAACAGAAGATCGACTTTGCGGGGTCTTATTGGATATTTTCCTGTGGATGAATACATTACTTTTTGTAGTAGTCGTGACTCATTGGCTTCCCAACATCATACTTAAGATTTGAAGTAAGGTATGTGTTAATTACATACCTTACTTCAAATTGTCCATGGTAGACCCCCAAGAGTCAGAACCTGGTACAGCAAACTTCCATTCGTATGGCCGACTATGTGTTTGACATAAGTACACGTATCAAATCGCTGCTTGCCATACAGTAATGAAATGATAGCTAAAGTGGATCGATATCCAAGACTCAAATCCAAACGAAAATGTCCCGCTAGAAATTTCTTTCTTGGATGGCACACCCACTACACTCCCTAAAGTCTCACCATCTGACTGGAGACCAAGTCCAAGAGAATTTTTTATCAAACCTGCTGCCCATACCGTCCTCAACAAACGTGTATACAAACAACTCAAATCTGTTGACTGTTACATGACCTTTAATTAAGAGCACACGGAAACCTGTAACTTGGTATACCATTCTACGAAGTTGAAATTATGGCTGACAATTTCCATCATTGGAAGAAATTAACAGGTTAGTTAGCTCCCCTTAATTGTCTAAACTTAAATTTGACACCAACAGTATGGGAATTTCATATAAAAATTGAAATTTCGAAATGTTAGCGACGTTGTGTCATCGATGTGTGCAACCTTTCACAAACGTCAGGCATTTACCTATAGAGAAGTCTAAAAATACAGAAGCTGGCTTGTTACAATTTTTTCCTTATCAGTTTAAACATTTGACTATTCTCTGTTGAAACCTATTTAAAAATAATAAAATAATAAAACGGCCCTTTCAGCATCTTTTGATGTGCGGTAGCTTTCTATTAGATTAAACATATTTTATTATTTGTTCTAATTAACAAAAAGGATTGGATGACAAGTGCCCAGAACTTAGTTTATATCCTTTCCTTGATATACATTTAACCCTTTACCTAACTTGAAAAGCAGACGACACTTGCAAAACTAATTCTTGAATAACTAATTTTTTTCATTTTTTGTCTCAAAAACATAGGTTATGACCCTCATTGGAACGAGCTCGACGAGCTCGTTCCAATGGGGGGTCATAACCTGTGTTCCAGAGACGAAAAATGAAAAAAATAATGAAAATTAATTGGCGATTTTTGAGAATAACGCTGGCCGGTTTTGGCCGTTACGTTAGGTAAAGGGTTAAAGTTATAAATTATGTTTACATATTTTCAATGGTAGTTATATAAATGCGTATTAATGGCGAAACAAACGTAAAAATATCTTTAAAAAAATGTGTTTGCACACAGTTGGAGAAGAAAGTTGGGTAATCAACTTTGCGAGAGTCGGATCAGATATTTCCCATGCTACAACACTACCGATTTGCTTTCTATTATGTTTATTATATCTACAGGGTGTGCATCGTGACATATAATACAGATACAATCCTTTCATTAATACAAAAGTCTGGGCGGTAAGACTTGCTAATCCTTTTTTTTTTGTGGTAAAAATGAAAACTTGCAAATAGCCGGAGTGGACGGCTGCATAGTTGTTATAATTAGCTGCCATAAAAAACCCAAGTTTCCTTTTGTAACTTTTAAAATTTAAGAAAGCTGTCTGTTGTTTTCGTTTTTGAAAGGAACAGATCTCATAATTGTTTTCTCTTGAACTGCATGTGTCTTAATATGATCGTCCCCTCAAGGCTAATAACTTCAGGGGAGATAACTTTATCGAAAGTCGATTTGCAAGACGAGATAAGGTTGGGATTGGTATATTGCGATTGTAGGTCTTATTTTCCTCAGACGTGCGTTCGGGCACTTCCCTTTTAGTCACAATCGTGACACCTGGCTCGCTTATCACCGCCAGATATTTTCAGAAAAAGTTTATTGAGCCACTATTTCAAATTTCGACCCAATGTTGGAATGAGTCGAAAAATGCGTAGTTTTAATATTTCACTTGCAAGCTCATTTTAAGCGTATGACATTTTTAAAAAGTAATCTCCGCGAAAAAATATTTTAAAAATGTAAGCTCCTCTACGAAACGTATTCACTGAAAGGACCAACTGCTCATCTTTCACGTTTTTACGTCATTTCAGATTTTGACGTCTTGAAATATCGCACATTATGTAACTGGTAGAACTCCTACACTACAAAAAAAGATATCGCTACAATATAATGAAGACAGCTCAGTCAATATGTTTAATGGCGCTTGTTTGGGGATTGGGTTCGATTGTCGTTAATAGATTTGGCGCTAAGGTGTTAAAGTCTACTGGGTTTTAAAACGAGGTTGCCGAAATGCCTAATGGGAAATCTTGACCTATTAAAACGTAATCTTCGTTAAAAGCCATATCTAAAAATGTGTTCTGTCAACAGAAGTTATTAACGATTAAAGCCCACATGACCCGTGGCGCCGTGGAAGGTAAATGTTCGAAAAATTAAAATGCCTTCGATTTTCACGAATGTTTAGTCAACAAATTCTGCTTTCATTTCTTTCATATCACGAATACTTAAATTTCACTGGACAAAGTTGGAATCAAAGGACATTTTAATGCATTTTAGTTATTTTTTTATGTATAATTACAAAAAGAAAGGTGAAGAAAATTTAAAATCCGACTTCAAATACCGGTGATGTGACAGAAATACCGTCACATTTTTTGGCAGTTCAGGCCTGGCATTCTGAAAAATGCAGGAGGGCAAAAAATCGCTCTCCTCAATCAGCTTAGGAGAGAAATTAGCTTTACACAGCATTTTAAGTATCCAGTTGAACGAACTCCTTGAAACTGAAACCAACAGACTACATCAGTAATTTTATTAACTTTACTAAGGTAAAGCGAAATCTCTTAGACATCTAGATGTCTCACTCAACAACCGAACACACCCTTGACAACACCTGTGTGTGTACCCAGACCTGTTGTCCAAGAAAGTCATACGCCTACCACTACCACCTTCAACCCCCAAGGGGGGTTGAAGGTGGTAGTGGTAGGCTTATGACTTTCTTGGACAACAGGTCTGCTTGAATCTACAGTCACATCCTGGTGCAAGTGCTTCAAGTGACAGGATATTAGTAATGGTAGTATATTATAGTGTCAATATTCCTTGAATAATTACCCCTCAAACTGTGATGTCAGTTGTTGAACTTGAAACTGACAGAAAAAAAAATATTGCTGTGACCCATTTTGCTTCAAATGATTGCAACTGTCTTTGGGTATGGTTGCAGCCATTAACTTTTAACACTAAACCACTTTCAAAATGAAATTACGTGATGTTATGTGACTTCG
This sequence comes from Pictodentalium vernedei, assembly GCA_031216915.1. Classification (NCBI taxonomy): domain Eukaryota; kingdom Metazoa; phylum Mollusca; class Scaphopoda; order Dentaliida; family Dentaliidae; genus Pictodentalium; species Pictodentalium vernedei. Next base: position 260,600,536 of record CM062296.1, read on the forward strand.
AAGTTAAATTACATGTTTGCTTTACAACAAAAATTTAATGTGAGTATAATACATGTAATCTCAATCATCCCAGACCAAAATATTTAGGAGGGCAATTTTTCGCTCTCCTTAATTCTTTCAGGAGGGCAGTAAGGAGAGCTAAAAAATCGCTCTCCTGAAATTGCCAAGCCTGGCAGTTTTGTACCGTTTTCAATAACAAGTTTAATTTTATTATCTACAGACCTCGGTAGTCATACAGCACGGCCGCCGCGGACTGGTCACTGTCAACGGATAGGCAATATTGCCACGAACGCAATAATATTACATTCCGAACACTAATTATAGGAATAATCATCAAAAATTTACTTAATGAAGCACCGGTTCAAACCGGTCTGCGTGGACATCACTGTCCACACGTGGATTACGACCAATCCACGGCCAAGGTACTATATGTGGCAAAGCGTTGAAACTTTAAATACTGTTTTTTGGTCATTTGAAATTAACAAAAATGTCTTTACTTTTTTCACGTTCGATCCCCGATGCGAAAAATGCGAATTCTACGGGTTTATTCCTAATCTTTCGTTTATATCCCCGTTTTGAGGTTCGTCATTCTGAAATTTTGGAAACGTAATCTTCGTTAAGAACCACATCTAAAAATGTGTTCTGTCTTCATAAATTATTAACGGTTAAAGCCCAAATGACCCGTGGCGCCGTGGAAGGTAGATGTTCCAAAAATTGAAATGCGCTCGATTTTCACGAAAGTTTAGTCAAGAAATTCTGCTTTCATTTCTTTCATATCACGAATACTTGAAATTATCAGCGTAACATTCGTATTCACATCAATGTAATAAATTCAATATTATCGTGTTAAATCCGACCGAGTGTCGGAAAATTTTCAAATGAAATTATATTGCATGAAGTTGAAATTAAGTGACACATCATCTCGACACCTTCTCCTTGAAGTAACAAACATTGGCATTGACCGTGCTTCGTTGGATGGTATCTGGAGATTTGGTCGCGATCTTAACCCTTTACCCAACGAATCGCCCGCATCCGCCCGCGTAATATCCAAATTCAGCAGTTGAAAAAAATATTATTTTTCAAAAAATTTCAACAAAACCATATCATGTGACCCCTCGTTGGAACGAGCTCGTCGAGCTCGTTCCACCGAGGGGTCACATGATATGGTTTTGTTGAAATTGTTTGAAAAATTTTAAAAAAAATGATATTTAAAATAATAAATTTTGTTATCGTCTGCGTTGGGTTAAGGGTTAAGTAGACCTCTAGTTTGTTTTGTATTCTTACCATTTCCTTTTTCTTTCTGTGACTGTGACACAAATTTCGTTGTGAAGGTGCGTTCTATTGTTCAATTTCGAATGTTTTCTGTATTGTCCCTCTTTTTTTTTGATCTGATTTAGCTTTTTCCTGTCTGATGCTGTTCTAATTAAAGATTTTTTTTTTGTTTTTAGGAGGTCATAGTTGAACGTGTTTTTGTTGACTTGCGTTCAGTCTCGTTGGTTGATTTGATAGTAAATGAGTTTATTAAAGTTGGGATGGTGCTGTAAATTCCATATTACTTTTAATTGATTTAGTTGACGCATTTTTGTTTTATTGTTGTAGCGAATGACGTTATTGATGATATAAAACAGGAAATTAATGTTAGTTCCCGTACCAAAGATTCCTGTCCCTAACATTGTGATACCGTTTATTCTTACTACTCACTCCAGCAGAGCGTATACACAAAGGTCAAATGAGGTTACTAGGGCAGTTCCCGAAGTGGCAACTCGGTGTTATTGATCGTGACAATATACTAGTACCCCGTGGGGGGGGGGGGGCGTATCAACAGGCAGTACGTCTCTCCACATAAGTATTTTGCGATCCTTCCCATATGGTGCTACGCGGTGACAAAGGAACCCCGTTGTTGGTTGTTTCACCTACAATAAAACACACTCCAATACTTACACCACTAGTTACGTCTCGCAGCTGATACCACGTGTAACCATCCATTCTCCTTCTCAGCCCGTTGTATCTAAAGAAATCACCATAATTTAATGTTGTAAGTATCCTGGACTTTAAAGAGTCTGCAAAACAAAACCATACTTAAAATACGAGGGGATGTCAAAAACCTTTGAGCCTAACATAAATAAAGCTGGCATTTCGGTACAGAACATATTTATTTTTCAACATAGTCCCTTTGTAATTCAATGCACTTGTTCCACTTGGTCTGCCAGTCGTGATGTAGAAGTCCATATCTTGGTCTTGTAGCCAGTCCTCCACAGCAGCAGTAAGTTCCTCATCATCTTGAAATCTTTGACCACGTAAGTGCTTCAAATTTGGAAAGATATGGTAGTCACTTTGACCACGTAAGTGTTTCTTCAAATTTGGAAAGAGATGGTAGTCACTTGGTGACTACCATCTCTTTCCAAATATGAAGAAACACTTACGTGGTCAAAGATTTCAAGATGATGTTGAACTTACTGCTGCTGTGGGGGCTTGGCTACATGACCAGAATATGGACTTCTACAGCCGCGGCATCAACGACTGGCAGACCAGGTGGAAGAAGTGTATTGAATTACAAGGGGACTATGTTGAAAAATAAATATGTTCTCTACAGATATTCCAGCTTTATTTATGTTAGGCTCAAAACGTTTCGACATCCCCTCGTAGTGTCCATAAACTAATCGATTTAGTAACTGGAGTAAGTAAAATTGGAGAGGCGACTGACTCACTAATGATATAAACAAGCTTTTAACTGACGCGCATCGGCTTCTTGATGTGACAGAAATGACGTGAACATTTTTCCGAAATGCATACTTATGAGTCGGGAGAACGTGAGGCATTGGGTATTTGACTTTTACAACTCCCATTCGACAGTTGCGTTTCATCTGGACAACTGACCTTTCTATTTTTCATTTCTCTAGAACAAGCTCATGCTGCTGCCGAAAGGAAGGTGAAAAAAATGTAATCATGAGAACTACATCCGAAAAGCTAGATTCCAACCGTTTTGACGGTGTGCAATGGCCTAGTGGTTTAGGTGTTGGGGTCCTGATTGCCAGGCGGTGTTGCTGAAGGTTCGACTCCCGGTAGGGGATCAGAAACCAACATTTTAAATTTCTCTAAAACATGATTGTGTCCTTCGAAATGCACACACACTCTCACACTCTTCCCAAATACCTCCCATAATATCTAAAGGCAGTTACGGTCCCAGCGGAACTTAATCCTGTACTAAAAGAAAGGGGTATACAATGAGTGCACTCCGTTCAGATTTGTTTACTTCGAACACACACATGAAGTGGAGCTTCCATCTGGAGAATGAGTCTCACATTATTCGAGAAATCAAGAAAAGTGCAAGCAAAATAGTTTTTGCTAGTTTAGTGCCCTGCGAAGCTTCGAAGTTCTCTTTTATTGGAACAGGTCCTAGTTATTCGATTTGATTCTATTCGAATCGCGCCGATACGGAAATTATCTTATCGTTGAACTCTTCTCAAAATCCTATTAAATGTACCCTCTTGAACTTTCTTCTCTTTTCAGGTCTCCTTTTAGGAGAGCTGGTGACAGAAGAAGAGTTCTAGGAGGTTCCTCTTCCGAAACTACTTCGATTCTGGTTTGAAATATTCCACCCTTTTTGGTTGACTTGCCCAGACAGACGAGTCATCGAGGCATACAATACACTGAAAATATGTCCTGTTAACAAGTCCGGGGAGGGGAAATTCTGGCCCCAGGTTTAATTCTGTGACTGCTGCCTTTCGAAAGTGTTAAGATACTGATGTGGATGCCGAAGACACGAGCGATGATAGCGGGTTGGCGGTTTTTGGCCGTCAAAATGATTATGTTTATTAGCATGTTTCAGATTTGCAACTTCATCAGTGAGTATCCAGTTACCTAGAGTAAAAGCTTGTGAATGCACAATTCTTGAAGTGATAACTTTATTACGTCAAGTTGATTTAATAAAGTCATTACTTTAAGAATCCACATGCAACAGATTGAGGATCTCTACGGCTCACTCCTATTCCTTTTTTTACATGAATGGCAACTAGTATTCCAATACGACGAGCAGCTCATCTTGCTGGTTCTCACTCGGGGATCGGGGGCCCAGGCTTGGCACAGGAGTCAGAAATTTGGGGGCACAGGTCTGACCCAAGAATCCCGGACTCCTAGGCCAAGCCCGTTTTCCCGAAAGTTTCGGGTCCTGGGGTTACTACCCAGGAACCCCAAATCTCTTCCCGGCCCTACCGGTTGAAATGAGTTGCAATATTTACAATTTCAGACCGGTGAAATTCAGTTGAATTCGAAATCCTCTGCTTGATTTGATTCTGGACCCGATTCTACCCGAAACTGAGATTCATAGCTCCCCCTCTCCCCAATCTATTCTCACATCTACATGATAAAAACACACTGCTGTACCCCGCAAGTACTTCTTATAGGCTATTCAACTTAGCCCTCTTCCTCGGCATACACCACTGGAAATATTCTCTCCGTGGTTACTATACAAATTAGTAAATGTCCCCAAGAGAAGAGTCTTCACACATTTAAACTTTACAATCAAACAAATAGTAGACGACATTTTCAAAACAAATTCTTGAATAACTTAAATGTTTAAGTTTTGTCAAAAAATATAGCATATTGGAACTTGTTCCAATGAGGGGCCATAAGGTGTGTTTTTGACAAAAAATGGAAAAAATACTAAATGTATGAAGAGCGCTGGTCGGTGCAGTTTCATTAGGCGGAGATTGAAGTCGAAAACGGTCAGGTTTGAACAACATTTCAGTTTCATTTAATTAAGCGCGGGGAGTTGTCTGTCGGACAATAGTTATGGATTCCAACGAAACCTAACATCACAGAAACATCAAATTGATAGTGAGTTCTGAGTGAAATACAGAACAAATTCATCTTGTTTTCTGTTTGTTGCATTGTGTATGGCGGAAATATTTAGTAACTCAGTGCTGAAACAGTTTAACCGTTTAACTATCGCACACGGTATCAAAAGTTATTATTTTAATTATTGCTTTTTTTAATTTTTTCGAAAAATGTCAACGAAACCATATCATGTGATGCCCTCATTGAAACGAACTCGACGGGCTCGTTCCAATGAGGGGTCTCACGATATGGCTTTGTTGAATTTTTTTGAAAAATACATTTTTTTCAACTGCTTAATTTGTAAGTTACCCGGGCAGATGCGGCCGATTCGTTAGTTAACGGGTTAATGAACAAAGTAAAGATGGATTTTATGCTGACAGCTTCCTGGAGCCAAAGAAGGTAAATTAATTAGTGGGGACATTGCAGTACTTCGATGAAAACATAGATAGAGAATATGGAATGGATCGCGACTAAGTCGCGGTCGGGTCGCAATTATTCTGTTCACTTTTCTGCCAGCAACACTAGAATTTTATCTTTCGGACAAAACGTGACAATAGTGCATAAAAGGATACTATTTCCTTCGTTTGATTTTGCAAAGTTATTTATGAAATCTTTGCCCATCGAGATATAAGTGCAGCAATCTCATCGTGATTCGATCGAGAAACAGAACGCTTTTGAGATCACAATAATGGCGTTTTATTCCATAAAAAAGAGCCACTCTTATAAGGAGTGTATCAGTCCACAAGATTGAATTTTTATCTATTTTTTAAAATTCTTTGTTTTTATTTTTATTTTGTTTTATTTTTCTCTTTGAAATGGGATATGATCTATTTACAACTACTTACAACTGGACCTGGCACGAACGCCTCGTCCAATGACTGCTAAACATGTTCCTGATGAAAGGTTATTAGTACCAAACGGAACAGCTACCTGCAACACACTGGAAATCAGTAGGAAAATACACGTTCCCTCAAGAGCCATGATAAAATCTAAATGAAATGAAATATATCTAGATTGATAATAAATGCTCGTTACTAGCTATTGCGTTCTTGATATCGTATAGTCCTACAGGAAGTACGGTTTGAACAGGTTTGTTGCCAAAATTAATGTTCGCGAGTGTTTCGCCTTTTGTGTTCTACTGTTTATTCTATAAAGTACTAATCAATCATGAGTGTCATGGCCACTCAGGGTATCACAGTACTCAATATTGTTCCATAGGCGACCATTATAACGTTCAAACGAAACAAAAATATGATCGCATCACTTTAATTTCAGCACTCAGATATCTTTGTCAAGTATAGCCCTTCAGAAAACTTTTTCTGACCCGAAAACAGGGTGTGGGGGGGGGGGGGCATGCAACAAATAAGAGAGAAATACCGTCAGGAGGGGAAGTACCGGTCACGTGCACATATCTTTCAGGGAATTCCCCCAATACACAATAGTCAATTGTATTTTTAGGTCCAGAAAGTCATCAAATCACCTTCTTTATTTATCTGGAATATTCAACAACAATGCAAGATGTCAGCAGAATGTTTCAAACGTTTATTGAAACAATTTGTTTTCCCAAGGCTGATCAGTTTCGGAGATTGCATTATTTCCAAGTGCAACATTTCAAGGCGGGTAACCCTAATTTAAATATTGAGTCCATTCATACCTCAACAACCATGCAGCTTTTTTTGTAAAGATTTAACCCTTTATCCAACGCAGACGATATCAAAATTTATTATTTTAATTATTGTTTTTTTTTCAAATTGTTCAATTTTGTTTGACAAAACTATATCACATGACCCTTAACTGGAACGAGCTCGACGAGCTCGTTCCAATGAGGGGTCACATGATATGGTTTTTTTGAACTGTTTTTGAAAAATAATATTTTTTCAACTGCTCAGTTTCTAAATTACACGAGCGGATGCGGCCGAATCTTCAGGTAAAGGCTTAACACTACGGGCAATGTGTGACTTTTGCGCAATAAAATAAAAATTAACACTATTTCCTCCCATATTTCAAAATCGCCAATGCATGTCAGTAATTTGAACCGCAATGTAAAACAAAGAACGTTATTGACCACACAGAAACAATCTGCAAATTAAAAATGGTACGCAAAAATACTAATGGCTGACAATGGTCGTCATTGGAAGAGATTTACAGAATGTTGGGTCCCATTAATTTTCTAAAGTTGTCAGTAAATTTAACACTGAGGGTATGGGAATTTCATATAAAAATTGAAATTTCGAAATGTTAGCGAAGCTCTATCATCCATGTTCGCATCATTTCGCAAACATCGGGTATTTTCCTGCAGAGTAGTATAAAAATAAGAAGTTGATTTCACAATACCCCCCTCCCAACCCACTACCCCCCCCCCCACCCCCACCCCGCCTCAATCAGTTTGAACGTTTGACTATTATTCTCTCTTTGAACCCATTTGAAAATAAGAAAATGATGCTTTCAGTATCTTTTGATGTTCTGTCACTCTTTGTAACTTAATTTTATTAACAGTGTGCGCTTCGTGATATATAATACAGGCACTTTCCTTTCCATTAATATAATATCTAGGAGGCAATATTTGCTAATTTTTACCTAGTTGTATAAACACTTGCACATTACTGTAAAAATACATTCGCTAAACAAAGAACCAAAGTGGGCGATTACTTAGTTGCTTCTAATTCGTTTGCCATAAAACCAAGTTTTCTTTTGTAACTTTTAATAAACGGAAACAGCAGACAGCTCCAAGAGCTGTCTGTTGTTTTCGTTTATTAGACGTAACAAAAGGAAGCTTCGCTAATGTTCTACGGATGTCGCATGTATTTTCTCAACAATGTTGTGCATCTTGGGAGAGGGGCTAACTTTATCAAAAGTCCCTTTTATGATGAGATAAGTCAGGGATGGACGTTCTTCTATTGGATACTATTCAAGAATGCTATGTTGTGAGGGTGAACTGCTGCCAATGGAAGGAAGACGATATTGTTGTATTTGAAAATGGGTTTGTTCCTGTGGTGCTTCAGACTGACGAAAAAAATGTAAACACGTGATATTTGGAGACCAGAATTGAGGAAAATATATTTGTAAAACAAATACTACAGTACAGACAATTTAGGAACCTGCTTTAGTTATAACAGGTAGTCTCTTGAACCGATGTTTGTTATTATTTGTTCGCTGTCCAACAAACAAAAGGTATTACAGGAATTTCCATTGTTTTAGTTCAATAAATCATGCCTTTAATGAAGTTATAGATACGGAAAGCATTCTCACCACACATATCTATAGAATATACTTGAAAAACCCCTATTTTTCAAACGAACTTATTTAAGTTTATTATACATAAAGCTTTTCTGTTAATATTTGAACATTATTCAGAAACTTCCACTTTTAGATGTATTCACCGGTATAACGGACATCTGCTTTCATCCTATTCTTTTCATTAAATTTTTTGTCATAACTGTATTTTTATGCTATTCAGGAGCATGCATGGCTAATGCTAAATCCAACAACCGCTATTCATAAAAACAGAGGAGACTACCATTGTTTCACTGATTACGGAATATTTTAGATTAACCCTTTACCTAACATGAAAAGCAGACGACACTTGCAAAAATAATTCTTGAATAACTAATTTTTTTCATTTTTTGTCTCCAAAACATAGGTTATGACCCCCTCGTTGGAACGAGCTCGACGAGCTCGTTCCAACGAGGGGTCATAACCTATGTTTTGGAGACAAAAAATGAAAAAAATAATGAAAATTAATTGGCGATTTTTGAGAATAGCGCTGGCAGGTTTTGGCCGTTACGTTAGGTAAAGGGTTAAGAGCTACTGAAACTATGATCCACGTGACAGAAGAAGGACACGAAACGGATGCCGTCATGCGTGCTTTGGCATGTTTTAAAATTAACACTGCTAGAATTCCTAGAGTGCGGAATTTGTTTTCAACACTTAAACATCTAATCCTTCAGGGAAATGATCCCGAATAGATCCTTCCAGTGTGGGATTAGAACGGGTCTTTAAATTCTCCCAAATAGTGAAGGTAAATGTCGTGCACAAAATGTAAAATTGTTCCCAAATTATGCGGTGTTTAAAAATATTTTTCAAAGTTTTGAAGAGTTTCGGCCATGTTTTATTTGGTCAAGTACCCCGATACACGGAATACAGTTTAGGACCTACTTGTCAAATCGAAATAACGCAACATATAAATAAGCTTAAATAACCGCGAGTTCGTCAGTGAACAGCAACATGTTTCGACAGTGTCGTGTTCAACACTGACGGCACAAATTGCATTTCATTGGCGAACTCAACACGAGCTTGTATGTAAAGTTTGAGATCTGGTATATTCACATTTGTGGCGTTTTCTGTTGAACGGCATGGTAGTTTACATTTGAACAGAATTTTGGCTTAACACCGGAAAACTAAGAAACTTTGTCTGAAGGAAAACAATGATAATGATAAAGACCTATAACAAACAATAGGCAGTAATCTATGTTTCTAAGGGATATAAAAACATACGAGACAGACGCAGAGAAAGCGAAAGTACTAGTGCTCCTCTCTTTCGTCAGTCCACAATACGGTGGATGTGTATTTGCTGCTGTGCCTACATCATATCAATCTAATGTTCTGGGTTACAAGCTATAGTTTGGGAGATAGAAATAAGATATTAGTGGTAAGAGGGAGGTTGATATTTAAGTGGAAAAGTTAAATTCTGTTTACATAATGGTGAACAACTTTTTATTAACAAATAGCCCCATTAAGTGTAAATGTGACCAGTTCCACATTCGTTAGAGCAATCATCAATGAGTTTGTAAAACATTGCGTTTGAACATTGTGTTTCTAACGTATTGACATTACTTTTCAAAATCAATGACTGAAGAAATAAAGCCGCCGATGTTGTTGGTTGTTCGTACAGACGAGTTAAAAAGTAAATTAAACACATGGGATGTAAAGAGTGCATTTTGTAATTAGTAGAAGACCCCCTGACTGTGTACAGATGTCCATCGTATCGCCATGTGGTTGGGAACAGCCACATGTCCAAGGCTGACTCCTTTGTGTTGCCTGAAACTGGCCTTGTCGGCCTTTGGAAAACCTTTAAAGACGCCGAATGGATACAGGTGTGATATTACACCTTTTTCTGAAAAAATCTCTTCTGACATGCATACTTCCATACGTTTACACCGATGAAGTCAGCAGCAAAACGGTCAATCTGGCCGTGCTGTCTCCCAACAAAATAGGATTGTCTGTTTATCAATGATTGCTAGGACATTTTATATCTATATATACTATTCAAAAAAAGTAGGGGATATCATAACTGATGTTGATATTTTCGGAAAATGGTATTGGATATTGGACACATCAATATGTTACCAAGTTTAGTGTGGATCATGAATGTCACCGGATCGCGAAAACATCGTGCAGGTTTTTCGCACGAGCGTCGCGTTAATGTCTGTGGGGTACGTTTTGAAATTTTCATTTGCACTGGACGGGCTTTTTAGAAGGTCTCATCGTTCTTTTCTTGTTATAAACTCGTTCCTCAATAGCTTCTGGTCGAAACGTAACTTTTGAAGAATGCGAAGACTGACACGTGACGAACGTTAACGTGCCGTTGGCATGTTAGAAGCTCGCAATAGGCAGACTGCAGTGGCTCAAATTCTCAACGTTACTCAATCGGTTATTAGCAGGTTGTGGTCACGCTACCGTCAGACAGGCAGTGTTGATGACAGACGTCGGTCAGGTCGTCCAAGGGCGGCAACTGCTAACCATGATCGTTTCATCCAAACCACAGCATTGCGCAGCCGCCATCAAAGTGCTCAGAAATTGGACAGCAGGTGTACCGAGCGATAGATGTGCGAGTCAGTGGTCAAACTATCCGAAATCGCCTACACAGCTGGAATTTGTACGCTCGACGACCTCGAATAATTCCACGTTTGACTGAACGTTACATCGCAGTAAGGCGTAATTGGTGTGGAGCACGACAGCGCTGGGACAATCGTCGGTGGAGCAACGTCATTTTTCCAATGTATGTATCGAGGTTCACTCTTGACTTCCACGGCAGGCGAAACGGATTGTGACAGCGGCTGAACGAACGATACCATGACGTAACCGTTAGGCAGCACGATCGTTTTGGTGGTGGATCGGTTATGGTTTGGGGGAGGCATAACCATGACAAGCAGAACAGCATTACATGTCCTACAAGAGCATACAACATGTTAGCAGCTCATGTGGTGCCATTTGCGTGACGTCGCGGCCATCGATTCATTTTCCAAGATGACAATGCAAGAGCACATAAGAGTTCCGCCAGGAGCAGAATATCACTACACTGCCTTGGCCAGCGCAAAGTCCAGACCTTTCACCAATCGAGCACGTCTGGGATATGCATGGCAGGCGCTTACCACAACGGCAACAGCCCCCTACCAATGTCCAGGAACTAGCCGCTGCACTGCAGGAAGAATAGAATAACATCAGTCAAGCTGATATTGGACGTTTGGTGATGAGTATGCCACGTCGGATCCGCGCTTGTCTCGCAAACCGAGGAGGATTTACAAGGTAGTTTAGTTTAAACATATTTTATTTGTCAAAATAAACAAAAAGGATTGGACAACAAGTTGTGACGCCCATGAGCTGTTGGGTATAGGAGTTGGGAGACCTGATGGAACCCCAGCGACCAAAGGACCCCTAAGGCTGCTACTTCCTATTTGCAATATCCCTACGGGCCACCGGTTGCCCAATGATACATAAAAATACGGCGAATAGTGAATCAGCGTTGTCACAGTCAGGATGACACCCCCCCCCCCCCCCCCCCTCTCCCCCTCCACGTTTGGGGAAAACACTCGATAAACACTTCAATGTGATGGGAGCTCAAAAGCCAACAATGACTTAGAAAATAAAATACAAATCTCAACTATTACTAATTTCTTCACAACAAACAAAATGAATGCTTAAATATATATATATCTAAATTTGGCACACACAAATATATTTCTATCTTTATGGCTCTCAATCTCTAACTTTGTCATAAGCTGAAATCTCTCAGAATCCAAGCTGGCAGAAAATGAGCAACACGGTAGAGTGATCTCCCTTGATGTGTTCAACTCATTTTTACTATGAATTTCACTACAGTTAATTCCACTTCACACTGCAATGAAGTTCAAACCAGTGAATTTCAGCTTAGCACAACAAGTACTAGGCTCTTGCCCGTACAGAACATTATCAAACAAAATAAGTTTCACCCACAAGTAATATAATATAACCCCAATTACTTACTTAGAAGGGGGCGCGGTGGCTCAGTAGGTAGAGGTGTAGGCTGCAAGCCGAGAGGTCCGCGGTTCGAGTCCCACCTGCGGCAACCGCGTTGTGTCCTTGGGCACTTCACCCGCATTGCCCACGTGGGTGCACGGTGGCCTTGTGTACTAAGGCGTACTGCACGTCGATGGTGCACTTGCCTTCAACCAATGCTAACCCTGCCTGTGTGGAGTTAGTATGTTGGGGAGCTGACAGTTGCTCGCCGTTGCTCGGTGGTTCTCTCCGGGTACTCCGGCTTCCTCGACCCGTAAAACTGTCGCAGTCATGATTAGCCTTTGTGCAGAAACATGTGACCCTAAACACAAATAAATAAATAACTTACTTAGAAAACTCTCAGTAAAATTTGTGCAGAAACATGTGACCCTAAACACAAATACATGTGACCCTAAACACAAATAAATAAATAAATAAATAACTTACTTAGAAAACTCTCAGTAAAATTGTGTCCCTGTGCTCTCTGCACAACACAATGTTACAACAAATATTTCAGTATTTGTCTTCTCAAATCTTGAACTCTAATTAACTCGTGCGAAATGAGGACTTACTTCAGTAGCTGCGACTTAGCATGCACAGCGTTAAGGCCCAAACACCTCAAAGTGTACCTGTGCTACCTGCACGACACTAACTGGTAATAAACTGCGTTTATGTGCCCCCTGCACAACACATAAATATAATGTATCGGTGCTATCTGCAGTCTGCAGCACACTATAACCAGTATGACATGCACTTATAGGCTTCAGTAACTCAAACTGTGTCTCTGTGCACTCTATGCGCCACACAGTACTCCTTAACAATTACAAACACCAAAACCACAAATCATAACTCAATGAATCATAACACTTAATACTATTGACCCCAATGCTATAATTATGCAGTTTATACTCTTAAAACTCAGTATAAACGGCACCCATTAATAAAACAAGTGAATTTCAAATATATATTATGCATACAGTACTACAGCACCAAACAATTCAGCTCTTATAATAACCCAGATATGTAAAAATAAATGATAATAGCTATTCAAATCTTAATCAGCAAAATCTGTAATGGAGCTGACATGTCAATATATTGATTATACTTATTTCCAACAACTAAATAAAATCTTGCAATATCATCAAAATCTACACCTCTTTCATTCCACCTCCAGAACTGCCACTCTGCACGTACTGCTTGTGAAATAATCACCTACAGTATCTGTCACAAATTCTTATTCTCACAACTTACTGGTACTAGTTGTATCCCCACCAGAACTGTCACACTACGTGCACTGCAAGTGAATTAATCACCTTCAGTAATGGTTTATAATTCAGTTTGTTAGTGCTATTGCTCACACTCACCGATACTAGTTGTATCCCCACCAGAACTGACACTCTACATGCACTGCTAGTGAAATAATCACCTACAGTAATTGTCCAACACATAGCTTTGTTAGTGCTTATGCTCACTCTTACTGACACTAGTGGTATCCCCTCCAGAACTGCCACTCTGCACTGCTAGTGAAATAATCACCTACAGTAATTGTTGATAATTCAGTTTGTTAGTGCTATCGCTCACCCTTACTAATACTAGTGGTATCCCCATCAGAACTGATACTCTACGTGCACTGCTAGTGAAATAATCACCTACAGTAATTGTCTAACGCACAGCTTTGTTAGTGCTTATGCTCACTCTTACCGATACTAGTGGTATCCCCACCAGAACTGTCACACTGCATGAACTGCTAGTGAAATAATCACCTACAGTAATTGTTTATAACACAATTTGTTAGTGCTAACACACACACTTGCTGATACTAGTGGTATCCCCACCAGAACTGACACTCTGCATGCACTGCTAGTGAAATAATCACCTACAGTAATTGTCTAACATACAGCTTTGTTAGTGCTATCACGCTCGCTTGCTGATACTAGTGGTATCCCCACCAGAACTGTCACTCTACATGCACTGCTAGTGAAATAATCACTTACAGTAATTGTCTAACATACTGCTTTGTTAGTGCTAACACGCTCGCTTGCCGATACTAGTGGTATCCCCATCAGAACTGTCACGCTACTTGCACTGCTAGGGAAATAATCACCCACAGTAATTGTCTAACATACAGCTTGCGTAAAGCAGTTTATTCACTGTAATTACTTATAGGTAATTTAATTTACCTAAGTAAATATACTTCTGTATATTACTAGACTTTAATTCAATTTCATTCAACACTCTAAAATTAAATAATTTTGAAGAGTCAAATGAAATGCACAAATCAAAGCACAGTAACAATAACCAATATCACTTCATTCTACATTGAATTAACCATCTATATTCAGCTAGGCAGTTACCTTTCCTCTTAGAATGTTTTCACACAACTCTATACAGCTGCAACAGACTCTTAGAACACTTTTACGCAGCTCTTTAAACTGAATTTTAAATGAAACCCAAACGCAAGAACGACATTAATCATGCCAGAAACCGTTTTCTCATAAATCAACTTCCAAAACTTAGAACATTTTTCGAACTAAATTTCGAATAAAGCATAATGCGATATTGTCAAACATTGATAGTTTCCCACTTTTTTCAGTTGATAGAAAGTATCACTGCACCACCGGTGATTACAGATATTTCGTATTATTTATCAATGCAGCGGACAAAATAAAAAGGTGTTTTCTAATTTCGAGTTACTCCCAGCCAAATCTCCGCAGTGTTTTACGACGAAAATACGAGACGACTCGAATCGTTCGGCGTCTAAATCGTCCCTACACACTTATGTACTCGAGTCTACCCGTGCTACTAGTAATAATGACGAACGTTACTGTAGCTGTGAGTTACTACTACCGTATGATCTTGCACTGAATAACCCTGTCACTTGTTTTTTTCATGCATCATGTTTTTGAGAGATTCTCACTCATTCAGGTGTGACAGGAATGATAGTCCGTAGGAAAATTAGTCCCTCTGGACTATTATTCCGCGGAATTATAGTCCTAGGTCTAACATTTCTAGGAATAGTAGTCCGGCGGACTACTATTCCTAGAAATGTTAGACCTAGGACTATAATTCCGCGGAATAATAGTCCAGAGGGACTAACGTTCCCACGGACTATCATTCCTGTCACACCGGCATGTTTTAGCCATTTCCTCAGGTAAAGGGGCCAATTTTTTGTTCTTGGACAGATTTAGGCGACCAAATAAATATCTTCAGAATCCACATATTCGTTGAAAATTTGATAGTGTATACAGGCCTGAAACGTACTATTTTCGAATAGCTCCACCCCATCTCATAACCCTTGTATGTCAAGTATATCCGCTTAGTGTTTTTTAAATGCTATAAACCATTTACATAACGAATCGGCCGCAACCGCGGGTAATTTATAAATTGAGCAGTTGATTTTTTTTATGTTTTCAAAAATGTTAACAAAACGATATCATGTGTCCCCCTCAATGAGGGTGGCACTTGATATGCTTTTGATGACTCTTTTTGTGAAAAATTTGGAAAAAACAGTAACTAAAAGAGTACGTTTTGATATCGTGTGCGTTGGGTAAAAGGGAAATCCGCTGATCGTACGTCAGAGTTGGGGCGAATACTGGACTTCAGTACTCGAGTACGAGTACATTAAAAATGTGTGAATAATGTACGAGTACTTGGGACAATGTATGAGTACCAGTGCAAAATCAAGTACTTTTCAAAGTATGAGTACTTAAATTCAAAACGATCAACAGTAAACACACAGCATGGAATAACGTGCATCGAGGGTGGATTGCAAACAATTCACCCATATAGCGACAAAATGTACTCGTTACCAGTTTAATATCTCTCAGAGAAAAGTACAGTACGTGGAGAGTGGATTGGAACTAAATCACCCGCGAAGTGGAGTTATCACCCAAGCTATAACTTTGAAATTTTGTACATATCGACAAAAAAACACAAGCAATGTTTCAGCCAATGGACCTCCGGGTTTAACCCGGAGGTCTATTGGCTGAAACGTTGCTTGTGCTTGTTATGCTTTGCAACCAATTTGCAGTTATTGCTTGGATGGAATCTCCACTCTGAAGGTGATTTAGTGATAATACACTCTTCACGTACTGTAGATGAGGTAGCAAATATTTTTGTCTACAAGTTTAGTTATCTAATGGTGTTTAAGATCACTTTTAACATCTATGGCTATATCATGACCGAGACCCAAGTATAACCAATCGTTTATACCTATGTTGCCCACCTTAGTGCACTTCCACATCAGGCATTGGTGATCAGTTCTTATTTCACCAGGAAAACAGAATATGTTTGTCATAGAAAACAAGCAATGCTCCACTTTCTGGAGCTCTCACGGTTAGAAATAACGAGCCCTGTTAGATGAGGAATTCACATATTGAATGACTCTGTTGTAATCCACCCTCTATTTGTTAGTCCTGAAGAGTGGGTAACAGAGGTATATATAGTTGCCTGATCTTGGGTTCATACTTCTGTTGTCACTATAGAATAGCGAATATCCCGAACTTGACTACAGTCAACAAACAACTAAACTGTTGTATTTGGGTGTACTCAATTTCAGTTTTTTGTGTATGAGATCTGAATATTGTAGAGTATTTATTATAATTAAACACAAAAATACTGCCCAGTTAGTATTTATTGATAGTGAATAAAAACAAGTTTCGCCTTGATCCTTCTTCTACAGGTAAAAAGCAAATTAGTTGTCATGTTCACCATGTGTACGGGAAAGTGTTAACCATTGAGAGACTTGAACTTTGTTCCCTGTAAAGTGTTTTGACGAACATGACTAATAACTTTTCAGGAATAGCTATCTTTGCGGTCAAATGGGCACGGAAGGCGTGAGAAAGTGTATTTTATGATATGTATGTGAACGTCTCCAAGAAAGCTTAAACTACATTATTACTTACGTTATAAATAACCACATTTATATTGGCTGGATCTTATACATGTGACTGGTGCTCAAAAATCCATGTACACCGCTTTTCCAGTGAATATCAACTTTCTAAATATAGCTTTTGGAAATCGCCTCCCAAGTTCTATTTCAATCGACGTGCTTGCGCAGTCAACCTTACAATTTTTATGTTATTATGATAACTATTGTATTGTTAAATAAAAGTATTTCTGGTTGATATAATTGAACTTTTAACTGATAAATAGAAGATTTTTTTTTTTTAGGCTGGTGTGTATAATAAAACAGTTATGGAATTTTGTGGTGGTACATATGGTGTGATATGAACCTAAAAAACTTATATTGACCGAGGCTAACGCCTCGGTCAATATACGTTTTCAGGTTCATATCACATCATATGTACCACCACAAAATTCCATAACTGTATAATGAACTTGATCACTTAAGGATGGATACAGCACTGCCTGTAAATGTTCAAAGATGTCAAAATGTATTTTAATTTAATATGCTTTACATTTGAGGTACCGTGTTGATTGTTACATACAAATTAAAAGATCACTTTTTGGAAAGTGGCATATTATAAGGACTACACACCTCTCTGAGACTGAATCCGTCGGAAGCACTTGCAGGAAACGCCAAAGTGGACCTGGGAACAACCCTTGACAATTAGACTAAGGTGTAACTTTTACAGAATAATATGAATAATGCCACCGCGCTTTGTGAGGTTTATTAATGTTATACATGCAAATAGTCTACTGCGTTACCTGTAGTGCTATTTGAACATCGGGAAGAGGAAGTTTTTGTCAGAAAGTTGGCAGCCACCCAAGCATTCTAGAAACATATACAAAAAATGATTTATTCAGAAGCAATCAGTTCAACTGAGACGTTCGTTGAAAGATCTGAAATGAATTTCTATCTCGGTTTAGTACTCATCTGACCGGTGAAATGCACACACATACCGTTAAAATACGGTAACAGTACTGGCAACCAGCTTCCAGAACTTCTACCATCAAATATTATGGCGAAAATATTAAACTATCTTTGACAAAGTCGACCTATTTTTTGTTCGATGTTGGAACACAACCGAGGAACTGATGTTTCGTTTCTCTTCATTACATTACACGAGAAGGTTGTTGATTTATCATACAGAGTAGACCTATTGGTATCTTTAACCTGCAGCCGTAGGTCTGCACCTTAAAGATATTAATTGTCTACCTTAAAAACTGACTCGTCTGGAAAAGGTAAATTTCGACAAGGACGACGCCATTTTGCAAAAGCAGATGTTATTTTAAGTGTAGTTTGGGGCGGTCGGCTCATGCTTTTAAGCAAGCTTGGGGTTCTTGTGACCCACCAGGGTAGATAATATATGTGTTCTTCCCAGTTCTAAAGAAGCATATATACTGTAAAGTTGTGTTAATGAAAGCAAAATAATGAAATTGAGAACTATTTGACAAAAAGGTGGCGTCGGCCATAAAGACGTGGTAATGTTTGAGGAAAGAAATCATCCTAGTTGCGAGGTGTGGTACTAGCATAACTAAGCTGTTCGATAAGAATAAAACGTTGCTCTTTTGCTCCATTGATAATGCCAACTTTAATTTAATATGAAAATTCCACGAAACATATTTCGGAAAGGATTTCAGGTGACGGATTGGGAATGGCACACTGAAGTTACCCCCTACCCCCCCCCCCCCCCCCTCTCGATATCTTCTCCCCTTCCCACAAACATAAAGGCAGTGGTATGCAATGCTCGAGTGGATTAGGTGTTGGTCTCTCGATTGTCAGACGGGGTTGCCGAGGGTTCGCTTCCTTCGGGATCAGAAACCCAATATTCTATTTTCCTCCAAAACATGTCTCTGTCCTTCAAAATAGACGCCTATACTCTCACGCGCTCGGAACCACACCCTCCCCTCACACACGAGTTTCTTTGTGTTACTCCCTAACTTATTTTGGTTTGTACTGTATAGTTTGGTGCAAACTGAAACCAACCTAGTCTTCATCAGACACTATATCAATCGGAATAACTTGATGAAAGTCCCCTTTCCTATTCCTGCTCTAAAAACTCCAACAAACCTAACACTGATTCCTTAAAAAATCGCGATTGGAATTTTCCAGGAATCAAATTTTGATCAAGAATTATCAATGA
The DNA here is from genome assembly GCA_031216915.1 of Pictodentalium vernedei. Lineage (NCBI taxonomy): Eukaryota > Metazoa > Mollusca > Scaphopoda > Dentaliida > Dentaliidae > Pictodentalium > Pictodentalium vernedei. The sequence goes on from CM062296.1 coordinate 260,619,675, forward strand.
AGGAGACTTGGGGAGGTCGGTAGTATAATATACTACCGACCTCCCCAAGTTTCCTTCATTGATAATTCTTGATATTATGTGTGATGAGAAAAGAGTAGCCTTTGAAATGTTTTTAGTATCAGTGTACCTATACACACAGAGAAAATGTGGTTCTCACAGGAACCGAAATTGGTTCTTCAGCTTATCTCGGTAAAGGAGCAAAAAAAAAATTGGTTACATGGAACCAAACATACAATGTTTTTCAATCTGTCACATTAACTAGACAGTCGGGTCCTCTGGGCATTGTATAAACTGTAAAATACAAAGCCGCACAAAGTTGAAGTTTTAAAACGGAAACGATGCAACGTCAGAAACACGTTTTTTAATTGTTCAACACGCATGCGTTAACCGTTAGCCAATGCATACAAAATCAAAATTTATTATTTTAATTAATGTTTGTTGAAACTTTTCCAAACATTTCAACAAAACCATATCGTGTGACGCCCCTCATTGGAACGAGCTGGACGAGCTCGTTCCAATGATTCTTCACATGCTATAATGATAAATGAAACTGTGTGTGTATGCGTGGGTGGGGCTTGGGGGTTAAAACAGATCTCAATGAGGGTGGAGTAAGGGGGACTGGAATCAACTACCCGAGTTGGCGCTTTTTCTGTATTTCACGCGCGCCGAGGGATCGTTGATTCCTGTCACCCTTTCTCTACCCATGTTGTGTTCTGTATTTATACCACAATTAAACTTGAATTTAGCGGGTGAAGTTGACATTTTTAAGAAATTATCTCCTTCGGCGGTCTGAAAACTTTCTTGCTTGACATTATTTTGTGTTGAAGCATTTCATTCCCGTTCTAACTCCACCCAGACGCTTAAAGTCCAGTCAGCTGCGTTCTTACATGACATTCTTACGCGTGAACCCGATTTCACGCGTGGTGTATCTAGCACATTACCTACCCAATGTCTGTATTGTATCGCGTTGATTTTAAGGATAAGATCGAAAAGATGGTGATACCTTCAATGGTAACTATAAAGGTGGTTCATTGTATTTGCTCCTCCCCTATCATGTCATCCTGCTCTGTCCGGCGCCATATGCCATTTAGATTTTGTTGCCGGTGTAACAGGAATGGAAGTCCGTAGGAAAATTAGTCCCTCTGGACTATTATTCCGCGGAATTATAGTCCTAGGTCAAACATTTCTAGGAATAGTAGTCCGCCGGACTACTATTCCTAGAAATGTTAGACCTAGGACTATAATTCCGCGGAATAATAGTCCAGAGGGACTAACGTTCCTACGGACTTCCATTCCTTTTACACCGGGATTATCTTCTTCGTTTCCATAGCTTGGCTTGCCCACCGTACTTCCACCCACATCGGGTAGAGACCGCCAAGCTCATCTCGACTGGGAGATGTTTGGCCGTCTTTTGAGGGAAAAGCGTGAAGAGGAAAAGGGAATAATATTGAAATAGTCATGTGTCTTCTGGTGGTCGTGGTGGGAGAGGGTTAACCGCAATCGTTGGTTTCACTCACGAGGTGTTTGTTTTGTACAACAGAAACTCAAATCTCAAATTGGATTTTGAAATCGCAAGCTAATTTCCAGAAGTCATTCAACGAAACACGTCCATCACCGAGTGGGCCCAATAATGAGGAAAAGGTGTGTGCTACCTTTTAACCCTTTACCTAACGCAACGGCCAAAACCGGCCAGCGCCATTCTCAAAAATCGCCAATTAATTTTCATTATATTTTCAATTTTTGTCTCCAAAACATAGGTTACGACCCCTCTTTAGAACGAGCTTGTTCCAATGAGGGGTCATAACCTATGTTTTTGAGACAAAAAATGAAAAAAAAAATAGTTATTCAAGAATTTTGTTTACAAGTGTCGTCTGCTTTTCATGTTAGGTAAAGGGTTAACTTACTAAGCCGCTGGATAATGCGCCCCTTGTCGCTTCCTGTCGCCTGAAAGCCAAGCGTATCGCACATTGGAATAACTGTCCCGTACATTGACAGTAAAATGTTACCAAACTTGTGGGATGAGCTTCTCAAACTTTCACTGTTATTTGTAGGAAATCTGCTGAACATGATCATTGCATTTTGAATTCTGAAATCGTTTTAACCCTTAAAAAACTCGGCGTTTTTAATAAATACGTAAAGAATGATAAAACCTGGAAGTGTCGTAAAACGCAAAAATAGCAATGAATCGAAAAACTAAGAAACTGCATTCTCATAATTTGTTGAGCTGTGTAACATAAAAAAATTCATGAGAATACAATGTCATTTAATTTTTTATGAGATTGACGTCAATAACATCACCTAAATTCGACCATAACTGTTGGGAATTCCCCAGGTCTGTACCGACTAGTCACTTTTAGATATAGTTTTTTTTTGGAGATGATATATCCAAAATTTGAAAGAAGGCGGTTTGATTCAGGCGTTGATATTAAAAGCCTATGAATAAAAAAAGTTAAAACTGACGTTGTTTTGGATAAAGGTTGAAATTTGAAAATATTAAAATGACATGCACTAGATCTCACAAGCGAGAATAAGGTCGCGAAGTGTCATAGCTGTAGATACTACAGCGAGGGAGTTATGCGTGCCGCCATTTTGGCCTTTTAGGTTATAAAAGCTAAAAGTAGTAAACTTCAATTGACGTGAAAACGTAACAAAAGGGTGATAAATCGAAAAACTAAAACCACTATCTTCTAATTTTATTTTAACTCTACAACACATTAAAATTTAACGAGAATCCGACTTCACTTTAAAGGGTGTAGGCGTGATACAAGGCTAAAGTTGTATTTTCGTATATGTTGACGTTATTGACGTTGTAACCTCTACAGGTTTGCGTCAGTTTACAATACACTTGACAGTGCATCGGAACTGTCACTGCTTCGTTCAGTCTCCGTATATTCTATGATAATAGCTGTACGCTTGACACGGGAAAAGGTTAGTTTTGCCTATTTTAGCGTTTTTTGCGTGGCAACTCCAAAGGTTTTCGGCAATGACAACGGAACTTAGCAATTCTCGAGAACAATTACTGCCACACCCACATGAGAAGATTGGTGTCTGTAAATGCTATGGTAATGGCTGCACGCATGTCACACGTGTTTGGGGAAGCAAAAACGTAATTTGACGTAAAAAACATCGTAAATGACGTTACATAAAAAAAATACAAAACCAATACCTTTTCTGTTTCTAAAGAAGCTCTAGAACATACTAAAATCTCACGGAAATCGAACGACCTTTAATTTTTCCGAGGTTGACGCCAGGCCTTCACCATAACGGCAACCCCAGACGGATTTTTTGACGGTTAAAGATGATGGCATTTTTAGATATGTGTTTTACTGGAGAGAACGTTTCCAAGATTTAAGGAGTACTCAATAGCATGGTCAATATTAATTGTTCCTGAAAATAACGTCAATATGACGTTACTGTCGTTGCAGTTGAAGTGTGAAGTTATAGCAACTGTATTGAACAGAGACACCGTCAACATTTTAGTGTGTGAAATATCATAATGGTGTGTATTATCAATAGAAAGTTATGCATCCTAGGAAATCAGCGTTTTTACTGAAAAATGTGTAAATATGTGAAGTGACATTAAACCGTACAAAATGGCGATAATTCGGGAAACAATAAACAGATAATTCTTATTTATATTTTATTTTTAATTTTTTTTTTCTTCTTTTAGCACTACAACATACTTAAATTTTAAGAAGATTGGCCGACATTTAATTTTTGGTGGCGGCGACGTCAATAACATCATCCGAAACTTTAGCCACAGCCGTTAACAATTTCCATGGTCGGTACCATATTTTTATTTTGTCGGGATTCACATAAGTTGAACGTGGGAGGCTTGACACGGGCGTTGAAATTAAATGTTTAAGAAAAAAGCCTATATTGGGCTTTGTTTGGGATCAGGGTGCCATATCAAAAGTCAGCATTAGCCGAGAATTTGAAAGAAAGGTCTATAAATGTGCCAAATGTCGTCAGGATTGCTTCACGGAAAGTACCCTAAATCGTGGCGGGTTGAAAACAAATAAAATAGCCAGGGGGGGGGGGGGATAAATTGGCCAGATTAGTTGGATTAGCGAGAAATGAGGTGTTTATGTGGAATGTTTTAATGCCCAACTTCTGTACTTCTGTATACATAAGGGCTGATAATCGCACATCACCATGCTCTTTATCAAATGCGTTTTGTTGTTTGTTAGACATTAACAGTAAAAGTTTAGATTGGTTTTTTTCAGATATCACTTTATTCACAACTTAAAAGTATGAAGCTAGTTAAGTGCTTATTTATAAAGGCATTTCCGATACACCAACATCAGGGTGAGATTTTGGATACGCGTTGTCCTCATATTCATACGTTTGGTGCAAAAGTTAAGCATTGCTTTTCAGTACCCTCTTTGATGCTTGTAAAACAAACTAGCGGGTAGAATATTTTGAGCTGTAGAAGATTATGCTGGATTTCGCAAAGACAAAACCAGGTTAGAATAAACGTGTCTGCATAGGGAGTGGAGTTATTCAACTATATCTTTTTACAAACAGAAAACAATCCACAGTGATACTCAATCGTGATTTACCAGTAATTTAGTTATTTCCTTTTGAGTCAGAAAGAAGGAATGATACACATAATATCGAAAATTGGGGCAGCCTGTCGAGAATAGCTCACGATTTCTAGTTTAATGAAAAAGGTGTTCCCAGACAAGGAATGGCGCTCGGTCAACAGGTGATATAGGATCCTACAGAATTCCTTTCACAGAATCCCTTTGCAGTATCTGTCTGTAGAAAACTATTTTTTCCGAAAAGAGTCGAAGAATCGTAAAAGCATTTACTCCTTGGAATAACTACTCATCGGCGCAATCGACCAGTTAGAAACCACAGGAATCTGCATATGAAGATAACCTAAAATGGTGCGATCTGACTAAATCTACTAAGACTTGTCGTGTGAAAAGGTCGAAACAGGGCAGGAAATAGCTAAGACTAGATAAACGTTGGGGTAGGAGACGGTAGAACCGAGTCCGGTATAGGGACAAAAAACCCCAGTATTCTTGGAAGTTTTGAGGGAAGTTGCAGGGTCGATTTTGGGTAATTAGATAAACACCCATCGAATCAAATGCACCTTTTACAGTCCTTTTAGGTTCCGTACTATTCGAGTGCTAACAGAGACGAAGACATTGTTGGGTCCATTTCGGTGATCCTTGACCGCTTTGGTGATTTTACTCGGTGTTAGGTTGTTTATGGTAGTTATAGTCCTTACCCAATCGAACACACCCCAAAATAAACTCCAGTTCTGTTTGAAGCTTTCCAGGCTCATCTAACCACGTATCACTTGCAACCATGGAAATCACGACGACGACCCCAATAATCAAAATGAATGGTATAAACACGTGTCAGCATAACTCCACGCGATATACATGCCCACTGACACCACGTATCACAATGAGGATGGCCTCACAACACGACCGCATATGCGGGCTACCATCAGAACCCTTCATGACGTCACTGGATCACGTGACTATGTCGTCTCTTACGACGTCCGGGGCAAAGTTCGTCAAATCGGGCACGAACTCCAGATTTTCTACAACTGTGGAGAGGACGGGCTGTCAAGCCTCGCCAACAATTCAATTGCTGGTAAATACAACTGAAAATGTACTTTTGTTAGAATCATAAACACTTAAAAATATAAATGAAGTGAAACGTGGACAGCGTGAGTACTCTGACGGATGGAAAAGCCGGCTGGTTTGGTGTCAATTTTCTATAAATGAGCTGCCTCGAAATAAAACTGGAATGTACTTTTGACAGAAGAGTAAATAAGTGCGACTGAACTAAGTGGCTTGCTGGTCGTGCGGTCCTTCTTCTCCTATAATAAGATGCATCCATTTAAACTTGAAACGTATGTACCTCAGTTAGAAGGGTAAAATGTTTGGGAATTTACAATAACTGAAAGGGGTGGATGTTCAGATCGTAGGCCTCCTGAAATGAATAATGTGCCCCCAGAGAAAACTGAAAACTATCTTGTCTGGAAAGGTAAACCTCTTGCGAAGTTAGATTTATAACTAAAATCAGATAGCACTAACAGTTTGAGAAAGAAGGGGTGGCTTGTCTAGTGGCACTCACATCCCCATGTTTAAGTTGCCTCTGTCCAATAGTCGTTGCGAGCAAATACTACTATATATTTTTAGCAGAAAGTACATTTGCGTCTAAAATGACAATTGTGTTCCTATCCGTAATGCAATATATTTACTGCGCTAAGGATTGAAATGGCATGTGTGTCCCAACCCTTATTGCAATACTTCATTGCAATAGGGGTTAACATGACTAATGTGCTTCACCCCTATTGCAATAATGTATTGCAATAGCGGTTGACATGACAAGTGTGTTTTAACCTTCTTGCAACGACGTATTACAATAGGGGTTGAAATGCCATGTGTTTTTTCACACATATTGCTATAATTTATTGAAATAAGGCGTGAAATACCAGGTATTTGTCAACCCTTATCACAAAGCTTTATTACAATTGCGCTTATTTTGAGATGACACATGTGTTTCAACACATACTGCAATAATTTATTGCAATGGGGGCTAAAATACGTACGTAAAATAATAAGCAAATAAAACTAAATAAAGTATGTTCATTTCCCATGGAAAAACGCATTGTAATTGGGACAAAAATGACAAGTGAGTTCAAACTACTAAATCAATATATTTTCTTAACCCTTTACCTAACATGAAAAGCAGACGACACTTGCAAAAATAATTCTTGAATAACTAATTTTTTTCATTTTTTGTCTCAAAAACATAGGTTATGACCCCTCGTTGGAACGAGCTCGACGAGCTCGTTCCAACGAGGGGTCATAAACTATGTTTTTGAGACAAAAAATGAAAAACATAATGAAAATTAATTGACGATTTTTGAGAATAGCGCTGGCCGGTTTTGGCCGTTACGTTAGGCAAAGGGTTAAATAGCAGGTGAATAACACGTATGCACCATTCAGTAATGCAATACATTTCCTGTGATATCAGGTGCCTTACAGTACGATCACCGTGGACTGGTCACTTTCCACAGGTGGGCAATATTCCTACGGACGCAATAATATTAGATTCCAAACTCTAATTACAGGAATAATCATCAAAAGTCCGGTGCTTCATTAATTAAAATTGTACTGATGGTGATTTCTATTACCTGATAAAGGAACCTGTGGACATGACTGCCCACGCGTGAATTATGACCAGTCCACGGCGACTGTACTGTAGCTGTAACCTGGTTTCTGGGATGAAACGCTGAAAAATCGAATGGAATATAACTTGGATAAAAGAGGAAATACTCTCAGGGTAACAATATAACTCAACTTCCAACAAAGCAGGTTTTCTGATGGGGATGGGGCCTTTAGAGGGAGCTAGGTAGTTTGTTAGAAGCCTCCCCACATATCATGAATAAAATGCTTCTTTACCAAACAGAAATTACCTCTTGCCCATAAGTACAGTACACTTGCACGTTTACATTCGACGAAACTGCTGAGACCAGTAGCATTCTGAAGAGGAATGGCTGGCTGTTCCGATGACAAGCATGTTCAAGCCCTATTGCAATAATTTAATGCGGTAGGGGTTCAAATGACAAGTGTGTCAATCCATATTACAATAAATAATCCATTATAACAGGAGTTGAAATGGCAGGTGTATTCCCACCTCATTGCAATAATTTATTGCAATGGGGCTGATATGACAAGTCTGTTTCAGTCCTTTGTGCGATAATCTAGTATAATAGGCACAGAAATGACAAATTTTTGTCAACCTCTATGCAACAATTTATTGCAATAGGAGTCGAAATGACAAGTATGTTCTTACTTCGAAAACAATAAATCCATGACTAAAACGGCTGAATTATCTATATGCAATCTACGCATCATCCACTAAATGTAATCATATTTAGCTGCGTTATCTGAAACTTCTGGAATGAATCGCTTGAAAAATGGAGTTGTAGCTTGGCTAAAAGGGTAAACGCTTGCATAGTTAAATTTAACCGAAATACCGGAACCACGATTATTCTGATTGGGGAAGGGAGGCGGTTTGTCCGGTTACAAGCTTCCTCCCACGAACAAATTGCCTCTATATTAAAGTGGAAAATGTACCTTAGATAGAAGGAGAAACACGTATAAAATTATACTTAACTGAAATTCCAACAGAACAAAAAAGGGAAAGGTGAGGTGGCCGGTGAAGAACTATCCCCTCTTCCATAAAAAAGTGTATCTATATTAACTTGGAACGTACTTATTAACTGTAAAGGATTGTGGAAGCCAAAATAAATTACCTGAAAAGCTGTCAGCAAGAACATTCTGATAAACGAGGGCACTTGCTGTTCGGGTAGACAAATGCATAAATTGTCTCCTCTGAAAACTAGCACTGGCAGCGAAGGGTAACTACCCCCCCCCCCCCGCCCCCACCCCCATCGAAAAACGGCCTGAATAATTCAGCCCAGCAGCACTGTAGTATAGAGAGTATACTTGGAAAATTTGTAAGTTGAATGAAAATCGGGAAAATTTGAAAGTTAAAGGTGAAACTGACCTTGACCTTTGGCATAATGGCCCTAAAATATATAGCGTTTGCCCACTCATTATACTGAACGCACATGTTAAGTTTGGTTTCGAAAGGCACATCAACACGTTAACCAGAGTGCGAAAACTAGGAAAATGTGTATGTTAGAGGTTACCGTCACTTTGACGTTTGGATTCTTTCTCTCATCATGTCTAACCCACATGTCAAGTTTGGTTTCCATTGGCACAGCGGAACTTTAATTAGAGAGCGAAATCCAGGAAAAGTTGTAAGTTAAAGATCACTGTCAACTTGACCTTTGGAAGAATGACCTAAAAAATAAATGGGGTCCTTCCACTTATCATACCCAACCCACATATCAAGTTGGGTTTTGGTCGTCTCAGGGGGATTTTAATTAAAGAGCGGAAAAACTAACTCCTGGAATATTTTCAGGTTCAGGTCACTGTGACCTTGACCTTCTGTACACTAACTCCAAGATAAATGGGCTTCTTGGTGGAGTGGGTTGAAACATTTGCAAGCTCCTTCCCACAAATAAACTACCTGTATACAAAACAGAAAATTTTCATTTTATAAGAGGGTAAACACTTGCAGAGTTGTAATGAACTGAAATAAGCCGACAAAACGGAAGGAAGAGGTACAGGGCTGAGTGGTGGTTCAAGCTGCACTGAACAAAAACATGCTGACAACAAGGGAGGACACGGTGCAGCGCTGAGTGGAAGATTCTGATGGCGTGAGATGGCGTGGAAGTCTGTCGTCTCGGCTCATTTCCAATGAATAACTTGCCTCTGTTTCAAACAGAAAGTATACCTTTGCTAGAAGAGAAAGAATTAAACAAATTGAATTTTAACTAGAAAAGAGACAATACTACCATTCTGAAAGAGAAAGGGCGTGTGGTTCTTAAACAAACCCTTCTACACATTTGTCCTTCAGTTGCAGCTTGCAAACATTGCCATGCGTTCTTGAGCAGAAAGCGGTCGATAAATTTGTTACATTTAAGCCTCAATGACTATTACGTTTCGGTCACTTATACAATAGATTTATTGCACTGGGTTGATGTGACAACTGTCTCCCATCCCCTTTTCGAATACTTTATTGTGGCAGGAGTTGAAATACCAAGTGTATTTCAATCCCTATTGCAATAATTTATTGCAATAGGGGTTGTACTATAATAGGGCTTGGTACTATACGTCTGTTATATGACGATGTGAACTCACCTTGGAATCTACAAACATCAAACAGGTTAATGTGTGGTAACGCACAAAGCTCGTATTTACAATAAAAAAATCGAGTTTATGCGATTATTAAAAGCGAAAAAATTCACATTGTATAATTAGAATCCTGCAAACACTTTTACAACCACGTTACGTCTCATCCAGCCTTTGTTTTATATGTGACCAGCATCAACGTTCACACTGCAGGTTTGACTTTTTAGATGAGTCGTATTTTATAAAAGTCATTCCGCCAATCAAGAACTTTTGCTGCATGAAAAAGAATTTTTCAACCTAACAAAACTCTAAATGTCGTGTGAACATCATTCTTATAAGCATTGTAATTGTGTGACAAAGTCCGTTTGCAATGTAAAGCTAAGATACAAGCAGATAAAAATCTCTTGCTATCGTGCCCATATCTCTATCTGGAAGGGAAATACTTCTGTGCAGTGTCAAATGTCAAGAAAACGTCGCTCAAAAATAAATACTGTTCAGTTATATGACGAAATACTAACCTCAGTTAGCAGAAACATTCCTGATTTTATCCGATACAAGTTTTACTTTCATTTATACCATTTATACTCACTACGAAGCATTTTATAGTGTGGCCGGGAGCGCGGTGGCTCAGTGGTAGACTGTTGGACTTCTATGCCAGAGGTTCCGACTGCGATTCCCTGTCCGGGACGACTCGCGTTGAGTCCTTGGGCAAGGCAATTTATCCCAGTTGCCTTCATGGGGGCACGATAACGCCGTGTACTAAGGCATACTGCCCGGCCATGGTGCACATGTCTTCAACCGCTGTAACCCTGCTTGAGCGGAGTTTGAACAAAGTTCGAAAGCTGAGGAGCTGACAGTTTCTCGTCGATGCTCGGTGGTTCTCTCCGAGTACTCCGGCTTTCTCCACCCGTAAAACTGTCACGGTCTCAATTAGCCATTGTGCATAAGTATGTGACCTTAAGCACAAATAAATAAATAAATAGTGTGGCCAGTGTAATGAATACCCCTTAAATACTGCAGTAATTTGCCCATCAATTCTGACTCTCCTGAAAATGAGAGTCTCATCTTTTCCGAATCCGTATCATGCCTGGATTGTCATATTCCGTCTCGTTCATGAGACCAGATCAGCCAGATCAAACACAACGCCGTTGGGTCGTACTCGGTCTGGTTGATCTGGTTTCGTCAATTCAGGGGTATTCAACGAACCAGATCAACTGAGTGAAATGTACTTTATTACTTCTGCATATTTCTTGTCAAAATGATATCATAGTAATTTGTATATTGATCTAATATTTATATATTATGTGCCTACATACGTTTAACTGGTAGAGTGCTAGAAGCCACTATCAGGGCTTTAATATGAAGAGCAGGTACCCCAGTCTGAAGATGTCATATTCTGTAGCTGTGCTTCACATTATTTAGAAGAGAAATTACTTAGTCTATAGGTTTGCCTTGTAACAATTTATGGGAGAGTGCCTCTTGGCACTCTCCCATAAATTGTAACAAGGCAAAGACACATGAACAAATTTTGATAACCAAAAATAACTTAGCACTCTACCAGTTAATGAGAGAATAAATTGAAATTGAGAAATTGAAAATAGGTTTTAAAACCACAACATGCAGAACATTTAGTTAACCTTCTGCCTTTTATACAACCTGTAAACCACACCCAATCGTTGGGAAGTAGACCAGACAGATGAATTCCCGTTCTTGGCAACGAACGGATAGTCCTGCGAAACATTTCGATGAAACAATAAATGTGAATGCAGGAGTTGTAAAATGTAAATAACCATAAGTTCGATAAAATTTTTAACCCTTTACCTAACATGAATAGCAGACGACACTTGCAAAAAAAATTCTTGAATAACAAATTTTTTTCATTTTTTGTCTCAAAAACATAGGTTATGACCCCTCGTTGGAACGAGCTCGACGAGCTCGTTCCAACGAGGGGTCATAACCTATGTTTTTGAGACAAAAAATGAAAATATTTTGAAAATTAATTGGCGATTTTTGAGAATAGCGCTGGCCGGTTTTGACCGTTACGTTGGGTAAAGGGTTAAAGAGAGATGAACAAGACTTTTTAGTATAAATAATTGTACAAAATTAAAACGAAAATAAATAACAAAAAGCCAAAAGCATAAATAAATTCACTAGGGGAGAAAATAAGTCAAATTACGCCAATTTGCTATAATTGCTGGTTAATAATAACGATATTTGAGCACATTATTAATGATTTATATATAAAATGGGTACAAGTGAAATATGAGTTTGTTCTGAATTGTTAGGTAACTGATTTTCAACATTGTGCATTCGAATTTTACATGTGTTGTTACTGCGTTGAAAAGTGTTAATTTGTTGAATATTATTTAACATTGATGTCGCTGTTATGTGGTGGGAATGAAGAGTTTTGAGGCCAGAAGTTATGCTCTTCTGCACCCAATCTTAATCTCAGTATTAGATATGTATATGGCACTCGCGAATCAAAATGAATATCGTGGGATGTTATGTGTTAAGTAACAACTTGGCCAGCTATCCTTTCGCAGGCCGGCCCTTACAAACGTCAGAAAACCTTCTCTTCCTCCTCAGTTTTAATGGATTGATAACTTTAGCTCTATCAGCTCGTGATATATTATACACTTTCGGTTAGCAATGGGTTTTCTGAATACGAGACCCGGATTTTGGAGCGGGAATCTTCCGTTGTTCTCTATATAACTGGATTTCTGGAGCGTCTCGCCACCCAATCTGCCTCCACTCCACACTCCAGGATGGCGATAAGTCAATCAACGTGACAACTCATTCCATAGATAGCGTTTTATGACATAAGAGCTTTTACACTGTGACTGTAGTCAGAAAGTAAAATATTTCACATCATCAGTCATCAAACGAAAACACCAGTAACACATCAACAACTTTCCAATCTTGGCACTTGTTTTTGTCAACAATAACTAAATAGTGTTGTAAATATTTTGTTTGTAATGCGGCGAAAAATGTCCATATCATCAACATACATGTATCTATTTTTCACAGATATCAAAGTATAATATTCAACCCTTTACCCAACGCCGACGATATCAAAATTTATTATTTTAAATATTCTTCTCTTCAAATTTTTCAACAAATTTCAACAAAACCATATCACGTGACCCCTCGTTGGAACGAGCTCAAGGAGCTCGTTCCAGCGAGGGGTCACATGATATGGTTCTGTTGAAATTTTTTGAAAAATAATATTTTTTCAACTGCTGAATTTTCATATTACGCGGCGGATGCAGCCGATTCGTTGGGCAAAGGGTTAACAAATGATCGGAGATAACGAGGCGAAGGAAAATTGAAAATCTTCAAGAACTGTTTTATTTGTGGAGCATTTATAACAACATCACTACCAGCAATCCAGTTATATATATTGCAAAGTTGGATCCTCTCAGAATTCTTTAGCCTCGTTTTCACCTGGAATGATACATGCGTTTCCTGTTTTTCATAAATTAATCGGTAAATGCTGTAGCTTCCAATTTTCGATATTTCAGTTAAATAACTAGATTTAATGGAAAGATTTGGCTGATGTTGAAAGCTTCCAAATCTACAGTTTTCATTCCGTATAATATTTAACTTTCTTTTGAAGTGTATCGCAGTCTTGACATGAAGTCGTAAGCTGTTTATATAAATTCCATTTGGTAGTTCCTGCAAATTCCACCTCAACTTAAAGTTTGTGACGACAAATGTACATCGTACATTTAGAGAAAAATTTACACGGGGAATATACTTTACTTTCCTTGTCATCTCCTCTACGAAACAAATGCACGTTATTCGATGTAAAAAGAGGTCATCACCAGAACAATTTCCTTTTCTGTACAAGCACTTACAGTACAGTCGCCGTGGGCTGGCGGTAATCCGCGCATGGGCTGTGATGTACACGCATGCGTTTACCAGGTAGTAAAAAATCACCACCAGAAAAAATTTAATTAATGAAGCACCGGCTGTACCTGATAGTTCATTAATCAAATTTTTGATGATTATTCCTATAATTAGTGTTTGGCATCTAATATTATTGCGTCCGTGGATATATTGCCCACCCGTGGAAAGGGACCAGTACTGTATCCTGTATATATCCTATTTAATTTGCTTAATTCCTACAGTAATTATCGTATATCTCCTCCCCCCATAGAATGCCTAATCAGTATTATTTATTAGATGTGATTTTCTTTCCCAGAATTGCCCATCATCAAACTCAGCTGATTTGACTTCAAAATCGGCTGATATGACGCCGATCTTGGTCGATATGAACCGAGCTAGGGTTGTCACCCTTGCGTTACTACGCGCAACCAATTTGATTACATCTAAATTGTCAGTTATTCGTCGAACATAACAAGGAAAATTGGCTTTATCAGGCATGCTGCAGGTGTGTGAAGCAGAGTTTTGTATGATGTTGACTTAATGATGGCATTAAGTAATGATTAGGTGGATACATAGAAGATCAGCTTGAGACCGACGGCCGAAGACTGATCTAAAGTTACCGGAGACTGATATCTCAGATATGAGACTAATCAAGTAATATCCTCTACGTGTTACCATTACTATGGCAGGGCCGATAATTCTTTGTTAACCCCTTACAACCCCCTCTACACCATCTATCACTAATAAACAATGTGTTTCCAGTTTCAGCCTCACCTGGTTGTGCGCTCAATTGTTTTTTCAAAGGTAATTTGTAACATGGATACTTGTTTCTCAAAGATACCACGTTACCAGGAAGGGATGAAATAGTTTATCAAGAATTTGTTAATGAATTATTGTTTTGTTGCAATTTATTTGAAAATGCACATTGGCCCTCCCCAATAAATAATGCTAAACAATTTTGTTATTCTACTGTTGAGCAAACAAGCATCAATACGTATGACACCCATCAATGTAGCACAGATAGTGGTTTATAGCACCCTGTCAGTTAAATAAGATGGATGTGACGGTTGTCTGATTAGCGCTTGGTTCTGTAATAGATATGTCATAGGTTAAAATGTGGGCCGTGTCTCGTTAATTGCGTCCTTGATCAAGACACTAAACGGTTTTAACCTGATCTGATAGAAGAGTTAGTCAAGATGATGTGAAATAAGGGTACAACAAGTGATGATACATTCAGCCAATTTTAACAGGGAGCGAAACCGCATATAGACGACATTTCTATATGCTTTGTTTGTTTATTGAGGTTTAACGACACTTCCAACAGCCGGAATTGTATCGATTTTGACTGTTTGACGGATAGCGGAGGACGGTGAAACCGGAGAGCGGCGAGCAACTGTCAGACTCGTCAACATACTAACTCTTCACAAGCGATTGAAACACGCTTTAGTGCACAGTGTCATCGTCCACACGCGTGGGCAATTGCTGTTACGGCCAGTCAGGATCGAACTGTCGACCTTTCAGATTAACCCTTTACCTAACACGAAAAGCAGACGACACTTGCAAAAACAATTCTTGAATAACTAATTTTTTTCATTTTTTGTCTCAAAAACATAGGTTATGACCCCTCATGGGAACGAGCTCGGCGAGCTCGTTCCAACGAGGGGTCATAACCTATGCTTTTGAGACAAAAAATGACAAAATAATGAAAATTAATTGGCGATTTTTTAGAATAGCGCTGGCCGGTTTTGGTCGTTACGTTGGGTAAAGGGTTAAAGTGTAATGCTCTAATTATTTGGGTGAACCACAGCTCTCCTACTCGATTGGTAGGCTTAAAATTGTAACAGTTCTCTCATTTAAATCGGCGGCTTTCCCCCAGTACTCCGGAACCTCCTTCTGACAAATTACTCGAAACGCCAATAGACCAATGAGTCAATAAATAGTCCAACGAGTTGTTCAACTCTAAACATCTCCATTCTGCAGTGATGTTCACACTTGGTTTCACATGTAAATTCCAATAATATGTTTTTTTAATATTTCGCTTACACAAGATTGGCAAGCAGACTCTACAACTTGAAGCTTCATTGAGCTCATGCAGTAGAATTAGATGGAGGTAGGTGCAGCGGCTGCTTCGTGGTCTATCCCTTCTAGAAGTCAACTAAATAGGGACCCTTAGTCCGAAGGGAGCCCGCTGTGTAACCACAACCTATATGACGCTGTCTGGCACGATATGACACTTTCTGTTGAAGGTGTCGTTAAACCCCAGTATAATTAACAGTCAGATAGGACGCTGTATTGCGAAAGAATTATCCTCATAACTGAACGTCCTCTTTCACTCTCTCGCATGTAAAAACAATACTTACAACACCTGCTACATTCTGAAGTTGATACCACATGTAACCATCCATTTTCATTCTCTTTCCGTTGTATCTATAGTAATCGCCATAATTTAATGTTGTGAGGATCCGAGACTTTAACGAGTCTGTAATGGAAAACCACAACATAACAAATGTGTCTGAAACTCTCTCAGTTCAGGAACTATGATGATCGGTAGAGTGGTTTATCGGCAAAAAGGCTTATGATGCGTATGCAGTCAACTAATACCCACAGCTTCTAGACCCGTTTGTTGAACATCGAAATGTACCCCGATGTGTGTGTTTCTGTGTGGAGAGGATGAGGGCGCCATAAGATTTTAGTACGAGCTGCTCCCTGCACCTCGTACGCTCTATAATCAGTTGGGTTAATCGACAACCCAAATCAACTGAGTTGAGTGAATTTGAACCCAGTTGCGTTCATATTAACTCAACACAGTTGATTTGGGTGGATTTTCAACCGAATCGATTTTAGAGTGTACGTAAAAAATATTTCTCCTGTCTTCCATTTTGTTAGATAATACTGAACGCAACCTTCTGTATACATTTACGTATATTCATTATCACTTACGCTGCCGAAGGCGACTATTCTTACCTGTTTTATGATGATTATCTGTACGTTCTGGTATGCGTAGTTCAAACCTACCATCTGATTAATTGTTGGAAAGGGCTCACAGAGCCCTTTCCAACAATTAATAAGATGATAGAGTTTCAAGTATGTTATAAATCTTATTAAACTTCTCGTATACAGGCGTATATAGAGGTTCGTCATATATGACTAAAGTGGGCGTGGCAGTAAAAGGGTTAAACTTCAAGACATTATAAATCTTGTCTACATACGATTCAAATATACTAGTGGAAAAAAGAAACGCAAGTTTGTGTAAGTGGTAAATATTTCAAATATGTGATGGATGATTATTTCATTGTACAGCAACAGTGCAATTGGTCCCAATGCAAGAACAGATTAAGAGAGAACGCCCAAAGTTCATATTTAACTAACATTTCCTGCACCAATCCACAATGTCCTGACTGCATCACTAACCCCTCTGGATCTCTCCACATCGATCTTCAACCATAACCGTACAGTTCTGGTTATTAACTCATGCTACTCTCATGACCGGGAAAAAAAAGAAAATTAGGCTCGATCACCCCACCTCCAACTCTGATGTCAGAACAAACGTGTTTTTTTTTATTTTGTTTTTTTTTGTTTTGTTTTTTTTTATTTTGTTTAAATGGGAGCGGCAGGAAGACAGCCTTTATGGCTATGCTATTTCCATGCAGTAGACTATTAATACCTTCTATAATACTTTATTTTCATTATGAACTTATCATATAATAGTGTACTGCAAAAAATAAAGATTCATTCATTCATTCATTCATTCATTCATTCATTGTTTGGATTTTTATGTTATTTTTTCATTACTGATTAAATTTTGACGAGTTCTGTTGTCTTAACACAGGCGGCGTTTGCATGGATAGCGTTCAAAGGTGGGTACCCTAAGCCATTTCCTGATCAAAGTCAATAGCGGGTGTGCCGACGCCGGGCTTCAGTCGCTGCTCTAACTCTCTTCACCATCGACCACAGCAAATTGTTTATGGTTCTTTGTGGGATGTTATTCCACTCCTGAAGGGGGACCTTCGTGAGCTGAGCGACGTCGTTTGGGACGCTGACGCGCTCTTTTTGGTTTTATTTTATGCGTAAAACGTTGTATAATATCACATGGCGAAGAAGTTCAGGAATATGCGTGAACGGTTCAGACACTTTAATACAGATCACTGGAATGTTTTCACGGGTTTTTGTCTATGCCAGAGCCGACACTGTCCCAATTCATTGCCTTTGTTTTCGAAAGATATCCTTCATCCAGTGTTGCAGAGCTTGTGGTTATATTTGTTGAATACAGCATATGCTCTTATCAACTCTTCGAAATATATCACTTTTTTAAAACAGAGGAGTGACGTCATCACTGTGTAATAACAGTGGGCTGTTATATCATATTCTTGAGATTTATTAATTAAGGTGAAATGTGAACCCCTTAAATGTGGTAGGTTTCAACTTTAGAAAAAAAACACATGGTGTGCGATGAACATGGCACAACGAACATAAAGCTGGTTAATATGGAGCGGTAAGGGGTGTGTCATTACTGATTCTCCCTTCAAACATAAAACGAAATCGCCCATTTTGATGAAGATACTACTGCATGTGTCGATACTACTGAAGAACACAGGGCTGAAAGGGTTAAATGCACAAAGTTTTGGGGATTCACCCTGGCTGTTTCACAGCAACAAGTAAGTTAAATTCGTTAGTATATTAATGACAACACTTACAAAATAAATTCTATAAAAAATCGGGCAAATCGCATTTTTTTTCTTCTAAGTCTTTTCAAGATAATGAGATATGATTTGTTTAAACTTACGACTGGATCTAGCACGGACGCCTCTTCCCGTGACTGCCAAACAGGTTCCAAATGGGGGATCATCAGTGACAACCGTTACGGCAAACTGCCAGACATTGAAGGTCAGAAGAAAAATCAACATTCTGAGAAGCGTCCCGACAAAATCCAACTTATGACAAAATAAAATGCATCTGGTTTATTAATAGACGTTTTCTAGTCTCTATTATACTCCCATTATCATATAGTCATCAAGCCAGAAAATAAGCAGACTGTCATCTGCAAAATGAGGTCCCCAGAGGGTGAATTTAGTGAGTCTGCCCTGCACTAAATGGTAGCATCACTAAATTTACCCTCTGTGAACCTCAGTCTGAACCAGAGTCTCAAAACTAAACAGAAAGAGGTACCCAGAAGATAACTTGGCCCACTGTATAGGATAGCATCATCAAATTAACCCTCTGGGGACCTTATTCTGCAAATATCAGACTGCTTATTTTCAGGCCTAATAGTCATATGAGAAATACTTCTGGAGTCAAAAGTTTATGAGTTCTCCACCATTGGAATGCCGCAGTGATGTGGAGTCCAACATGGAAAATTATGGTGAACCCCGGTAGATAGATAATAGATAGATAATTGTTATTTAGCTGTATACAGACTCATACATTATATTATATTAATTGTATAAAAGTTTCAGTGAGATAACATAAAATTTACACATCAGGGAGATGGCATAGCCAGGTTGGCTGTCTACCTGCCATCCCCCGGAGAAATAGTTTTTTAAAGCACCGGATACAGACTGTGGCTAAACTAGAGGGAGAATATAGAAATTGTAGAATAAGGGTTGGGTTTTGGGTTGGGCTGGGTGACCTAGAAGGTGTAACTTATACCTCCTGCCATGACCAGCCTAATTAGATAGTTGTATATAAGTTTTCGATGAATCATCCAAGTGGCGTGATACGATTACAGTTTAATCTGGTGTATGTAGCTATTTCGATAATTACCGCTAGCATTTATCTTCACTTACTGTCTTGGTTTCATATATAATTGCCCAGGCAGGAACGCATAAGAGTGCGAAATATTCACACCAATGCATGTAGTACGCACAGTTGTTATGATATGTGGGATATTGCAGGGGCTGTAGTATAGATTTTATTCGAAGATGATGAGATGATGCAACTTTTAAGCCAATTAAATGTAACAATCGGGACAGTAGGGGTTGTTACACTCGATGTTTCCGGAGTAAGAGGATAGGAATTTATATATTAATTTTTCAATGAACATTTTCCTTTCATCTGTATCGCGTAGTTCTTTCTCTAGGTCGTTTCACATTTTTGGAAAAGAGTAAGAGGGAAAATTATTTAGTGATTTCGTCCTCGTCCTGTTTATCCGGAAAAGGCTTGACTGTCTGGTATTTCTATTTGTTGCGTAATCCACTTTTCCGGAGAAGTTATCGAAGGAATTCGGTAAATCTCCTTTTTGCCAATAAAATGTGATGAGTAGAGAATGGAGTTTATATAGGTAATTCACTTTTAGGATTTTATTCTTTATAAATAGTGGTTCGGTGTGAGAGTTGTATTTTTTGTTGTTTATTATGCGCAGGGAGCGAATTTGTAGCTGGAGAAATTTACTGATTGCTGTACAATGGTCCCAGATTTGGATTCCATACACCAGGTGACTGTATATCAAAGCGAAATAGGGTGTTTTCATCGCTTCGTGTGGAAGTATATGTTTTACATTGTTTAGTGCATAATTTGCCAGGGCAACATTCGAACATAACTGGGAAATATGAGATTTATTTGTTAACTTGTCATTATCATGTTTATGCCTAAGAATTTAAGTGTGACTTTTCTGTTTCGTTTGGTCCTATTCTGTTTGTTCTCTGATCGTTTATAAATATTTCTTGATTCATAAAATTTCTTATGTTAGGAGTAGGGTTGAATAAGATATATTGTGTTTTAGCTGTATTTAAGACCAGACGGTTTGCCGAGAACCATTCCGATATCTTTTTAGTTACTTATTCATATCATAACGTATTGGCAAAGGGTCCAGAGCAATGTACAGTAGTGCCATCGGCAAATGAGAGGAGGGGTACTACGGCGGAAGAGCAAATGTCATTTATGTACAACAAGAATAATATGGGGTCTAGTACCGAGCCTTGAGGTACATCGCACGTTATCCCAATTAAATCAGATTTCGACTCTCCGAACGTGATATTCTGCATCCTATTCAATAAAGAACTTTTGAACCATTCATTAGTTATACCCCTAATTCCATACCATTCTAACTTCTTCAGTAGGGTATCGTGATTTACTGTGTCAAATGCTTTTGATAAGTCAAGAAATATTGCCAATGTGTTGTCTTTACTTTGCTTATTGTTTTCCTCTGCAACCGATTTCAAAAAGTGGAGAATTGTATGCACAGTAGAATGATTTTTCCTAAATACACATTGATGAGGGTATAAAATTTCAAATTTGTTTAAGAATCTAATTAATCTGATGGACATGAGTTTTTCTATTACTTTTGAGGATGTAAGAAGTATGCTTATTGGTCTATAGTTTGTGAATGTGTGTTCCTTTCCGGATTTGAAAATTGGAATCACTTTGGAAAATTTCCTGTTGGCTGGCACGACTCCTTGACCAAATGAATTATTTACGATGTGTGTGAGGGGTGTCGCAATTGGATTCACTGTGTGCTTTGCAGTTAAATCTAGAAGTCCTGCCACGAACTGTGCGCTTACCTAGACATAATTGCGCATAGGAATTGCGCGCAATTGCCATATCGAATGGCATCCAAGCACGGAAGGTTCTCCTGGTTACTCATAGCAAACACATGCAAAGTTTCTGCCAATGGACCTCCGGGATACCCGGAGGTCCATTGTCTGAACCATTGCTTGTGTACAGGCCATATGTACATAATTTGATAGCCATACTGTGGTCATAACGCGTAGATTAACGCGCATATCGACGTGCTATTTGTGTGGATTTCATGACAGGACTTCTAGTTTTAACTGTAGGAGACAAAAAGTATAATCGTCACAATCTTTACTTGATTTAGATTTCATTTGTGTAACTACTTTTATAATTTCTTGTAGCGTTGTTAGGGTTAGGTAAAAGTTGTTCGGAAAATGTTTGTTCATGTAGTGAGTAAAAGGTTTGTTATGGCTTTGTATCTTGTCACCTGTAAGCTTTCCTATATTCGCAAAAACATATATTGAATTCAGTAGCGATTCCGTGTGGGTTATTTAGTTCACGATCGGGCAGGGTGAAAAATGAAGGGAGCTTTGCCATGCGTTTTGCTCTGTTTATACTCTCATTTACCAATCGTCATGTTTTCCGCATATTATGCTGGTTTGCTTTTAAAATAATTTTGTAGTAAATCGTCTTGCTTTGCTTTTCGAGTCTATTGAATATTCTACAGTAATTTTTTGTAATTTTTAGTATTTTTCTTGTTTGGAACCAATAGTTTTTTAAGATAAAATTTATTCTTATTATTTGATGAGGCTATGAGTCCCTTTGTCATCCATGCTTGACGTTTTATAAATTTGTGCCTTGGATGAACCTGTTTTACTGGGAATGCTTCATTGAAAGCATTTGAATAAATATCTGATAATGCGTTGTAGGTCGTGTTTGGACAATCTGCGTCCATTGCCTGAGAGAGGCTGCTACAAGATAGAAGTGACTGGAAGCATGAAAGAGTTTCTTGATTTATAATTCTTTTAAATGTTGGTGCCGAATCAGAATGTGCTTCAAGATTGGTTTCAATGTGAAAAATACGAAAGTGGTCGGAAACATATGTTAAGACTAAAGAAGTAGGTGCTATATGATTTGAATAAATGGGCCAATGAGTGTGGCCGAATGGCTGGTTACTCTCGTGGGCTTAGTAATAAGTGGTAAATAGCCCCGACTGAAAATTAGGTCAGCAAACAGTACAGGTTTTTGGTGGGAGACGGATTTCAGAAGATTTATATATAAATCACCCATAATATAGGATGATTTATCGGTTATTTCATTTAGTTTCGACTGAAAAAGATTTATGTCCGCTTTGGGTGGAGTGTTAGGGCTGTATATGACACCGATTACTCTTTTAGATTTTTGTGCCCTTATCTCGACAAAGAGAGATTCGAAGACGTGTGTGATAAAGACTTTGAGCTCAATGCCATCCTCGATAAAGAATGCTACTCCAACCCGACCAGCGTCATCAGTAGGGCGAGTTTTGTTTATGAGTGGCTGATATCCGTCTATGGTATACGACATGTTCGAGGGGATGTGGAATATTTCAGTTAGCTATTACGTCAAACGTTTTGTTTGACTCTTTGAGATTGAAAAGAAGATCATTCAATTAATCCCAGTGGGCACTAAGACTTTGACAGTTTATACGAAAGAGTGAGATGACTTTTTCCGTATTCTTAATTGAAGTACGAAAGCTTTCTTGAGTATAGTAACTATATTTATCAGCTTGATATTTAAACGGGTAATCCACGTTATTCTGTATGGTGCATAATTTATCATTGTACAAATGTATGAGGTCATACTTTGCATCGGTCGGAATCTCGCACAAACCTATGTTACCCACAATTGTTTACTAGACGATCACCAAGTCCCACAAACCCACAGGCCGACAGTATTAGAAAGAGGGTTATAGTTTTTCCTGTAACAAGAGATATTTATTTAACTTGAGAGTCACCACAGTGGTGATGACATTCTGTTTTTGTCAGACACGGTCTGTATCAGTGCGAACACAAGAAGTGAAATAGCAATGAACATAACTAGAGAAACGGATAATTTGAGGTTGTATATTCAATGCGGAGGCTCAAGTGTGAGGTTAAATTTCAATACAAAATACCATTTGGTGAGTAAAGTAGTAGTTCCGCAGAAGAATTTTTTGTACAGAGGTCGATCGACAATTTGTTTCAGAACTTTTGAATAAGTTTTGGATAAGTTTTGCTGGATTCTTCAGGTACTCCCGAAATATACCATACTTGCAAGAAATCAGGTAAAGGAGTGACTGTAAGTGTGTATGTATGTGATATAATGTGTGTAAGTGTGCTTTTGTGTGTTGCGTTTTAGCGTCTTGGTAAGAATGGAGGGCGTGTATGCGAGTGAATGTGTGCGCGTGTTTGTGGGTGATCGTGGGTATGTGTAGGTCTGTGTATGAAGGCATTCGAATGTAGTGAACACAGGAGTGGTTATCATAGTATGAATGAACCCTGCAGTGATTTTGCTCTTGCCAAGAACGAAAAGCATGCGAAAAATCCGACAAGCTTAGAAACAAGGGTATCACAGAAGAATGGAATGGAGAATCCAGCAAAATCAATCGAGACACGACAGGCTTTTGGCCGAGTCGATGCCAGGCAATAATTTCTGCATTACGGATCATTAAATGATAAAGAGATTATTAGATATCAAATGTCAACAATATTTCTTTAATGTACCATTTTGACCAATTCGGGATTTGTATTTCTTTTCTTTTTTGAGGTAGGAGAACGAAGGACAACCTAATAAAAGTATAGGGTATAAAACGAAATTCGGTCTCATAGGCCAACTGAGACCAAATCTATTAGGTGACGAGTCAGTCCGTGCGCACTTAGTCAAGGAAAGGATTGTCGATTGTAAAATGACAGAGAAAAGGGGGTAGTTTTGGTGCTCGTGATTGTTCATGTTTCTTTGCAAACACGACAATAATCTAATGGTGATTGAGCTCAGCATAGCTTGTGGGGTTTCTGTAATATCATTCACACTTGATTTCGGTCAAGAAATTTACGGAGTACAAATCAAGCTTGGTAAGTTTATTAATAATGAGCAAAATCACCACTTGGGAGTGTACAGGTGGGGGAGGGGTGGTAAGGTGGTTGGTATTTGTCACTTCCCAGATAGTGTTTTCCGTATTGCACAAACACTGAAGCAGAGGGTGTGGGGGGGGGGGTATAGGCCACTCCCCAACCATTTATAGTAGAACATTTCTAGGGCTGCTACGCATTACCTCAGTTGATGGGGCAATGGAGAGGTTAATTCATCGGGGCCCCCATGGTATCATCGTGCGTTTATGTAATATAAATCACATACAATAATATGCAATAAACTTCTGGATATAGTCCCCTAATCAAATATACTTTGGGCAATATCACCAATTGGGACTGTACAGGTCTGGGGCAATTGTGGAAAGGTGGTTTCTATGTATGTGACACTTCCCAGATTGATTTTTCGTATTGCACAACACTGGAATTCTGGGGCTGTAGGTCACTTTCGAACCATTTATTATGAAACACATTTCTATGGGCATGCAAACATGTTACCTCATTTACTTAGACAATGGGGGGAGGGGGTAATCACTCGGCGGTTTCATCAAATGCCCATGCAATGTAAATCATATACAATAATATACAATAAAGTACTAGATGTATTCCCTCAGAATGTATTATCAGTTTGATAATGTACCTTATAATACAATATTCTGCTAATTGCACTGTAGGTGCTTGCAGCCACAATCTGTTGAGAAACGGCCACCACTCACCTTCTTAAATATATCAGCCACTGACTGTTGAAGAGTGACTGTTAGCCGTCCCCCGAATATGATTAAGCAGTATTGAATATATTATCCAACTATAATGTACTTGAAGCATAGACTGGGTTTGTGTGTGTTATAATTGCATCGTACGTTCCTACTAAGAGTATGTTATGCATGTATATTATCCTCCGTGTACTAATAAATGTTTTCTGTCAGAATATGTCGGAAATGACTATTATTCACTCCCCAACAAAATTGTGTCAAACCACATTTTTTGAAGCACGTTAGCGCTTAACACCAAGTGAACTTGACATATCTACGTGGTGGGGGGTCAGTAAGTCGTCGAATTTACAATAGTTGGAAATTCGAAGACCTAAATTGAACAAAGTCTGGCGCGATTATCAAGGGCGTGTGCAAATGGAATTCTACATTTTAAAATCTGCAGTTGGAAAATAAAGAGGGGAGGGAGGTTCTAATAGAATTTCCCATTTGCTCTCTCCACACCCTCTCCATTCAAGACCCCTCAGGAACGACCATGTGGTTAGTCCGTTAACAGGAAGGGCTTTGGTTATTTTCCTCTCTTCTAATGATAAACTGAGTACTGGGTCTCTTATATCGTCTCATTTCACAAAGCTCGTAGAGCTCTTTGAAACGATGTGTAATGGATTAAATGTTAATATTGGATATACTTAAGCCGAATATGTCCATAAAAATTGGAAATTCAATGGCTAGATGACAACAATGCTTTATTCAATTAACATGAGTTTTCTCTATGCACATTATGCAATTAACTGTTTATATTGTTCCAAAGGTATGATAAATAGTTTGGTATTGGGTAGTTATATACAATTAAAAGGCTCAATTTGATAACCACCCCGACTCCATGGACAATGTGAGAGGAGAACAAAAATATTTTACTCACAACAGAAAGCTAGTAATAACTATACCTGTCTTGAACGAAAAGACCTGCTATCTAGTATCCACTGTTTTATTAAATCTGCTGAATAAAACCGCTCTGGACAGATGCTAGGGCTGCTCCCAAACCAGCATAGCATTTTGGGTTCTTCGCTTACTCTCGGAATAGTCTAAATGCATGCCAGGACTGCTCCCAAACCAGCACAGCATTTTGGGATTTTCTCTTACTCTCGGAATAGTCTAAATATAATTCCGCAAAGAACACTTTTTTGGCAAGGAGAGAAAATATCATACTTCTCCTACACTCTAAAATCAACTGGGTGAAAGATCACCCCAAATCAACTAGGTTGAGTGGATATGAACCCACTTGGATTCCTATTCACTCAACCCTGTTGATTTGGGGTGCTTTTCAACACATCCGATTTTAGAATGTACTCTCGGAATAACCGATATGGAATAGCACATCGGACACTTTGAAATTCACAGAAATCAATTTACTTAATGTTTTCACCTTTCCGACTTTTTCGACCGATGCCTTTGAATTTTCAACCAATGATCACAGTTTTTCCGACTGCAATCGGTTGCCGTTTCCGGCTGTAGTCATTCGCTGTACTCCTACTCCGGATTTCGTTCAGTTTCCAGATTCCCACATTTTAATTGACAGTGACTGACGTTCGAACGGTCAAAGCCATGTGATTTTCCTGTTTTCGATCAAATTCTCCGACCTTTCCATTCCGCTTACATATTTTTTCGAAATTCAGACCTGAATCTGTGGCCGGTCCGTTTTTTTTCGAATTCATTGTTCCGTTTCCCTTACAATGACCAGACTACACGAGGTCTATAGACTGGCAGCTATACAACCATTATCTACCCCTTCCAACTGACTGGCAGCTATACAGTCATTACCTACTCCTTCCAATCGACCGGCAGTCATTTGGAAGGAGTAGGTATTGGCTGAATAGCTGCCAGTCAAAAGTCTTTGTGCAGCCTGGTCAGTGTAAGGGAAAACTCATGGACCCACCTGGGGAAATGCATTTTTCTTGTGTATAAAATGACTAGTTTAAAGCTAGAGGGAGGCCTCAGAACCCATCTCAGGAATCAAAAATTAAAAAGTGTCCACGGGGAGGCCGCCGGACTTTCCACCATCGAGAGCGAGATACCCCCACTCGAACTCTCCCCAGACACGAGTCTTTGGTCGTGCTAGGACCCCAACCACAATTCGAAATCTAACTGATCACCCCCACCCACCCCCCCCCCCCCCCCACCCCATTTGAGACTCTCTAGCTGCGTCCCTGAACCTCGACATCTATCAGAGTAATTTTTTGACTTTGTGATCTGCCGGCCCGATGTCTACACTGCGAACATTTTGAAATCTTTTCATTTTATATATTGTCAGTATCAATGATGAAGTTTCTTCCTATAATTTACGGCACTTATTATAGAAGTTATTAGAACGAGAATATAACCGTAATCAGTCTTAATCTTCCACAGCAGAAGTATTACTGATTCCGACTTAGAAAACAATAGTAGACGGCAAATCAAGACCCATCTCTCCCTTCCCGCCCATAATCATTCTACAGACTTTAAAGTTTTAGGTGAAGCTGTTATACACTGGTTTTAATACGAGCGATGCCATATGTAATGACGGTTAGCAATTTATCGTACCAATTTCCAAGTTCGACCCTTTATTATGCATGTAAATTGAACCTTGGTACACATATAAAACAACTTGCAATAAAAATGAACAAACTGAAATATAAAATCATTTCTTATCATTTTGACAAAATAGATTCAATGAGAGTGCGTTTCGCCTTTCATGGTGGTCACAACTCTGTCAATAACATTCTTTGTTTGACAGAAGAGCTTAACACTTTTAAACATAAATTTTCAAAAGAATATTCGTTATCGGTGAGCAAACATAATGGACGGCCAACAGTTAAGAAGTGCCATTACATGCGAATATTGGAAAGAAAGAAACGCACAGAAAGAAATGGACAATACAAAAAACAGAAAAAAGTAACAGAAAAAGAAGTAACGGACAAAAAGAAACACCATTATTTAGAATCTTAAAGGCCCATTACAGACAAAAACCTTAATTTTAATATTTTTATGTTTATTTTATTTTATTACCATACATTAAAAACTACATCTTTTGAGGAAAAAACATTCATACATACACAGAAAAGGCAAACTGATGCCAAAATATCCAGATCTGAAGTAGCCATTTTTCCTATAATACAACTGGGAATTTAACCAATTCAATCATGTTTGACAGAGCTCATTGAGCTCTGTCAATCAAGATTGAATTGGTTAAATTTCTAGTTGCATTATGGGAAATATTTGCACCCTGAACTTTAGATACATCAGTGTGCAGAGGGTTAATGAATATGATTTATCAAACTATTTTCATGCAAATTTATGGAAAGGAACTTCGGGATTTAAGTCGATATGTTAGTTTATTTCAATGCTGTTAAAAATTCAAATCCAAATGTATAATTTTATTTTTAAATTTAGATGAAAATGGTCTAAAAATCATTTTCATGTAAATTTATGTGAATAATTTTCTGTTTCAGACCATTTTTCTGATTTTTATGCAAATTTATGGAAAGAAATTTTTGTTTTTGAATACCTAAAAACTGAGATCAACTCTAAAGTGAAAAATCACATTCATGCTATATCCAATATGATTATTCTTGTTATTTAACTACAAGGCTGTTGGGTTAAATTACTACTGAGGGAGTCCGGTGGCTCAGTGATTACGGCATTGACCTTCAAACTGAGAGGTCCACGGTTCGATTCACGCCAGGGGTAACTGCGTTGTGTCCTTTTGCAAGGCACTAAATCCCGATTGCACACGTGGGTGAACGGTGGCGTTGTGTTCTAAGGCGTCATGCACGTCAATGGTGCACATGTCTTTTACCAATGCTAACCCTGCTTGTGTGGAGTTTGTACGTTTGGGAGTCTGACAGTTGCTCGCCGTTGCTCGGTTGTTATCTCCGGGTACTCCGACTTCATCCACCCGTACAACTGTCCGACGCGAGGTGACCCTGGCTGTCCTAAGAATTGTTAAACTGCAATAAATAAATTACAACTGATTCTCCCACAGATCCGCCTAGTCGCTATATGAAATATTGTATCCGATAAACCCATTCAGGAATTCGGTGTTGAAAGGTTTTGCAAACTTCGAATGAAATCTCTTAATGATCACGCTTGTTTTGGGGAACGTAACTCAAATAGGTCTTCAGTACAAAATAACCAAAATTGACCAAAGGGAAGGGTTTTAAAACACAGGACTTGTGTTTCATATGAGGGAGTACCATCAAATAAATCGTACATAGGATATCAAAATAAAAGCGTCTCAACATGATTCGTCATAACGTCATTAAATGGGATGGCTGTTGAGTAAATGTGAGAGGTAGACCAAGCAATATTTTCAACGTGCAGCCCAGAGGCTGCACGTTGAAAATATTGATTGGTCAACCCCAAATAATGAACATGGACTCTTCTAATTGCTTCCATTGAACTGGCATGGAATATACCACTAGAGTTCAAAGGGTTAAACCCTACTCTGTTGTAGAGTTCCACGGTATCGGAAAAGAACCTGATTCGTCTAATTCAATAGAGGTTAGACATTCGCAGTATACACACTTTGAAGTCTCCAAATAAAGCGTCAGTTACACTTCTCATTCTCCTAGTTCAGGTATCCGAACGTCTCGGCTTCCCCACTGGTGAAACCGACTTTCTGATAGTTGAACTACCTCTTCTTTCACTTCTACGAATCTCCGCTTACGACTCTGAATTTTAGTCTACTCTGAATGTTCTGTACAACTCTCTTCTTTCTTCTCTTCATCTACCTGATCATTGCTTATTGAAACCATCAATTGCTCACCACACAAAAATATGCTTCAAACCACTCCACCATGTCTGGTAACACCAACTTTGCAGACTGCGTTCGACTAATAACTGTGAACATTTCGGCGTAACCAAATTTATTGCAACTTTAGTAACGTGCCAATGGGGACAACTCTAGTTTAGTTCATATTGGCCGAGATAGGTAACATATCATATGATTTTGAAGCTACATCAGCCGCGGTTGATAATGGACAGTTCTTGAGAAAGAAAATTATATCTCATAAATAGTACTCAAGAAGTCGTACGGTACGGCATTGTCCTAAACCTTACATGATGTTAATGGCAAACATTCCCTAAATAAATGCTAATTTTGACCGTAGAAGTTAGAGTGTACGGCACTTACTAGATATTGCTTTTTTGGTTCTCTCCTGGTATCCCAGCTTCCCCTGTCAGTAAAACAGTTTGAAGCAATATGACTCTGGCAATTGAAAGTGCCGTTAACGTTCAAAAACAAACAACCAAAACAATGCTTTGCATTTCCTGTAGCCCTCATTGCTTCCAGACAGGAACACCATTTCTTCTGCAAGGAATAAATCAGGAGTTTTCACCTTTCCTGCTAACATCGGTTATCTCATCAATACCCATTGACGGAGCTTAAATGTGTTATCCTCAAAAATGTGCAAAATAGTTAACTTTGAAAGAAAGAGCCATCTTAATCAATAATGGTCAACCCATGTTGCTCTATGCATACGCGTTTCTGTCAGAATTGTCTAATTTTTATCATCCTTCTGGGAATGGCAGGAAGACAGCCCTAGTGGCTATGTCATCTCCCTCTTGTGCAATCATGTCAATTAAAAAACCTATTTTTCCGTTTATGACTTTAAAAATGTAGTTTACCGTTTATGACTTTGTAACCTTGTGCATGATGTGCTACAAAATAAAATCATTCATTCACATCCCTCCGTTCCTCTGCATTGGATTGTTTACAAAAATCGTTGTTTCCAAACCTGTTGTCAAATCATACCAACAAACTGTTTAGACACCGCGGTGAAAGTGGTTTTTTTCCTGTCCTTATCCCACTCCCACTCCGACACTGCTATTATGTGCTTATTTTACTACCCCACCTCACAGTTCTACGTCTGTCTTTTAATTCCCCCCCCCCCCCCCTTGGCATCCGGGCAATCGCAATAGCAGCAAGGGTGGAAATCAACGGAAATTTCCACAGTGACACAGTAACAAAAAAGTTCAGTTTGATTACAGAATACACATGCTATCATGACCGTTCTCCGAGAATTAAAATTCTGTCCCTCGACTCCCTTAGCTTAGCAACTGGTCACCTCCTTGGCAACGAGGAGCGTAATTTTCAAATTTCCTTCTCACTGGATACGCTGTCGTCATATTCCATTATGACTAGTTTTGGGGGAGAAGGAGTGGTTTATATGACTTTCCAAATAACTGGTCATTTACTTGCAACGAAAGAAGCAGTTTGTTGTATTTTTCCAATTTGATTTTTAGCGTATATATATGCTATTGGGATCTTTTTCAGAATTCAAAATGTCTCATTTGAACTCCTCGACAACAGCGTTAGTTCACACCAACGAGAGAAGCGTTCACCATGTGTTTTCAAAAAGTCGTATTAAGTCGTCGGAGTTCTCAAACAACCGCGTGACTCTCTCAATAACAAGCAAAATACTGATCGGATTTTGTTGCAATTTGATATATATCATAAACTTACTTTCACAACCACTTTCCCAGAGTCTAGAAACTTTCTTTTATTCTCCTTGGCAACTGGGAACGGGATCACCAGCATAACCTCAAAAAGTAACCAGATTTTCTTTAAATCTGATGCAACTTAACCGTTTAGCAACATTCAGCCTGATGGTCGAATTTCGTTCAAATCTGACTTACGGTACGGTCGCCTTGGACTGCTCGTAATCCACGCGTGGCCAGGTAAATATACTCGCCCAAAAAAGAAAGTGTGCATTGCAGAAATTGATGAAACTCCAAAAAAATAATTTCGTAGGTGTAAAGAGTGTTAACCTGTTCATGAATAAGTTATATTGAACACAAAAACAGCTTTCCCCGTTAAAACTGCATTAACGTTAAATGACGTGCTGCACGTTTGTGAAAAGGCATGTTTTGCACGTGGAGAGTCTGAAAATCCATGCAGCAGTGTGAATCCTTGGATATTTAAACACTAAAGTAAGGCCTTCCTATCGTTCACATTCGAACTTGCGCTGCTGTTAAAACGACTCCACATTAGCCTGCCAAGATTGACAATGAATCAACGTCTCCTTGACCTGGGTATGATTAGAGCTGGCAGAACACACAGAGAGGTTGTCCAGCATTTGAACTGCCACCGTAACACTGTTGACAGGCTAGTCCATCGACATGCACAACATGATGACGTTCGAGACCGACCCCGCTCCGGGAGACCCCGAGTTACCACCCCTGCACAAGATCGGTATATCCGTGTCGTCCATCTCCGGAACCGGCAACAAACAGCAACGACGACAGCCAGGAACATCCCTAACCTGAGACGGATACATCCTCAAACAGTAATCAACCGGCTGAGAGAATACGGCTTACGTCCTCGAAGACCTGCAATTTGTCCGACTCTGACGTTACGTCATCGTCGTGCTCGACTGCAGTGGTGTAGACAACATCTCAGGCATCCCTTACACTGGTGGTGACGTGTTTTATTCACAGATGAATGTCGTTTCCATCTTTCATCATCAGATGGCCGCCAGAGAGTGTACAGACGTCGAAACGAACGCTACGCAGATCCATGTGTCGTGGAGCAAAACCGTTATGGGGGAGGGTCTCTCATGGTGTGGGATGGCATCACTGCCCGTAGCAGAACTGAGCTAGTCATTATTGATGGCAATGTCAATGCAGCCAGATATCGTGATGAAGTGCTTACACCTGTTGTTGTCCATTTCTGCAACGTCACGGCCCGGCGTCATTCTACAGCAGGACAACGCCCGACCCCACGCAGCTCGTGTTGTTCAACAGTATCTGCAGCAACAACAAGTGGATGTTCTTCCCTGGCCCGCAAATTCGCCCGATATCTCACCCATTGAGCACGTATGGGACGAAATGAAACGTCAGCTACGCCGGCTTCCCCATGCACCGTCGACGCTTGACACTTGTGGAACTCCAAAGACAGCTTATCAAAATATGGAACAACATCCCACAACACTTCATGCTAACTTGTTCGCTTCCATGAGGCGTAGATGCACAGCAGTAATCGATGCAGACGGAGGTCAAACCAGATACTGAGTGTGTGACTTTTGTGTTTGACCCTTAGTGTCTTTGACTCTCCATGGCACCAAGAGTATTTATTCGTCGTAGCGTAATGAAATTTCTCGTGTTGATCACAAATTGGTTCATCTGTGAATGAATAAAATTTCCATGAATGAAAATGATATATATCTTTTTTTAATGTTATTTTTTAGCATGCACACTTTCTTTTTTGGGAGAGTATATAAATATCATCAGCAGAATTTTAATTAATAAAGCACCGGTTGTAACCCGGTGCTTCCTTAAATTTGTGATGGCTATTCCTATAATTAGTATTTGGAGGCTAATATTACGCGTGCGTGGATATATTGCCCATTGGAAAATGATCAGTCCACTGCGGCCGTACTATACTTCCTTTATATACATTGAGGATCATATGAATATTGTTGGGAGTCAGTCTTTTTGACTTCCATACCAATCAAATACACTTAGTATAATTTCTGGTTTTGAAAATCCATATGCTAATTTATTTCTATTAATTTGCATAATTCAAATCAAAATCTACAAATTAATGTAAATACATTTTTTTATGTCTTCATTTTCATGCAAATTTATGGAAATAAATATTTGCATTTGAATACTTAAAAAACTTAAATCAGTCTTAAAAATCACATTCACGCTGCATTCAATGTGATGATTAATCTTGTTAGTCGGCCACAAGGTTATTTATTTGATTATTTATTCATTTATTGGGGCTTAACGGCATTTCGACAGCCGGGTTCACCTCGTGTCGGGCAGCTTTACCGGCGGGGTGGGAGCCAGAGTACCCAGAGAGAACCACCGAGCAACAGCGAGCAACTTCCAAATTCCACAACATAGTAACTCCACACAAGCAAGGTTAGCATTAGTTGAAGACAAGTGCATCGTCGACGTGCAACACGTCTTAGTACTCAGCGCTACCCTGCCCCCATGTGAGCAATCGGCATTAAGTGCCTTGCCCAAGGACACAGCGCAGTTACCCCTGGTGGGGATCGAACTATGAACCTTTTGGTTCGAAGACCAGTTCCGTAACCAATGAGCCTCTGCGCTCCCCCACAAGTTTGTTGGGTTAAATTACTACTGAATATCGCTAAGCAGCTGTTACATTATGCTTGTAGTGACAAAATAACAGCTTTCACTTCGTTAGACGTCATGGTGCTTAACTAGCACGAACCCCAAGTAATACGGTATCAACTTTCTAATCTCAGCACTTCTTTTTGGTAATAGTAAATACAATATACTGCGCATATTATATACACAGAACGACACATGCGTGTGAATGGGTTACTCGATATGCCAGGAGTGTCAGCGCGGAAGGATAAAACAAGTGGCCGCACATACGTGTGTGTCGTCCTGTGTTTATTACACGCCTTCACGTCCATAAAAGCAATTATTAGAAGGACACTCAGCAATTAATTTGACAACTCATACCCTGAGTTGCAGTGTGTTCTATGTGCCAGTAGGCACATGAAACGAACACATTGGAACTCAGGGGACTAACTATCAACAAAAAGCACACATTTTATCGCCCGCCAAATTTGCGTGGGAAACCCGTGTAACCATTTTAGCTATCTCTAGCGATTCAAGATAGCGGCAGGTGAAACACTTTTCTATATGCGAAAAATGGGTATTCCAGAAATCCATTTGCATAGGGATCAATGGCTTCGGCTAATCATCATATAGTATCTCATTCAGAGTTGAGAGACTTGTGGAAATGACAACCATTACTTGTTCCAAGTTCTTTATTCGACATTCATTATCAACAGAATAAGGAACTGGGAATATGTAACGAGACAATTTTAGAATGTATGTGAAGAGAGAAAGCAAGTTCCCAGCACTTGGGTAAACCCCTTGGTTCACTAGAATCCCTTAATATGTTTTTCATATGTGATTTCTCTGTTGTGTTCCTCGATAACAGTACATGGAAGGAGCTGGATCACCAAAATGAACAGGCAAAATCAAGACCTTGTCTAGAGAAAACAGACGATAATTGCATCTGTAATTCAATGTTCTCCACATTTCTTTTCCGACAATCGATCTTATGCAGTGTTGTATGAAGAAATAAAAACGACCGTCAATTTCGACCGGATCTTGATCCAATTGCTCAAATCGAAAAGCAATATCAGCTTTTGTTACCTTAGTTGTGTAAACTTGACATTTATGTCCTTGCAATGGTTTCTCGCCAAGTGTCGTCTGTATCTTCAGACAGACGATATTTATCAAAAGACGTTTCCAGGTCAGCAAATTAGATTTTGTTAATTTAAATTTGTTTTATCGACACGCTATATTCAATTGAAGCACACCAGTTAATGATGAAAGCGTTCTGTCTACCAAAAATAATTCGCATTCTACCAGGCAACGAACTGCAGATAAGTTAAAACCTCTGTTGGTTACAATACAGTGTTTTCGTGCAAACAGCGCCTCTAGTGGTTGACACCCAACCTTTAATGGAGGATAAAAGTTCCTGGAATTATCCGATTGGTGGAAAATGAACCGAGCTTATAAATGTGAATAAAATTTTTAAAGTGCATGTTTTGGAAAAGATATAAAATATTGGTGACTATTGTCTTCTGAAATGTGTGAGAGAAGATTAAAATTGGGTGGGGGTAGGTAAAAATATGTC
Organism: Pictodentalium vernedei; assembly: GCA_031216915.1. Classification (NCBI taxonomy): domain Eukaryota; kingdom Metazoa; phylum Mollusca; class Scaphopoda; order Dentaliida; family Dentaliidae; genus Pictodentalium; species Pictodentalium vernedei. The sequence continues at coordinate 260,655,235 of CM062296.1, forward strand.
TATTTCATTCAGTGCGAAACTGGACGGGAGTAAAGGAAGCTCCAAATTTAAAGGCAAAATTCACGTGGCGACCTATATTTTTTTCAGTATCTATTTTTTATGAGATGATAAATTAAATGGATAGATGGTTGTTTTTGCCCAAATCAGCTTGATGAGATGGGGAGAGGAGGAAAGATTAGTACTGTCGTCAATGGAAAAAAACACTGTATTGTAACCTGTTGTTTAAATAAGCAAACATCGTAAAATTAAAAACATTCACCACTGTAGAAAACTCGTGCTCTGGAAAGTCAAAGGTTGTGCAATTAAACTGTGGTGTATTTGTTAGTATCCGAGTAGGTTGTTTAAAACATTACACGCCCATCTCATATTCACACCCCGAGGCATGACTCTGGGATGGGTGGTATTTCATACAAACGTGACACACCCATCCCATATTCATACTCCGATAAAGCGACAGATATTTCATTTCAGTTTTTATACTAGACTAGGATGTATCGTGATCCTGGCCCGGAAGAGGGGCTACCTCATTCGCATGGTAAAGTGTTAGCACGACTGGTATGATTTCAATGAACGATAATCAATTGATTCAAACAGGCTAAAACATTATTTTAAGAATTTGTTGAGAAAGAACCAATCGGCAAAAAATAGTGTACAATGCAGATTATCATAAGTTGAACTGACAGTGAACATGACTGCCACCCTCTTCAAATCCAACACCGTGAGGTGATCTATTGCACTGTCTGACATATAAATATGTACCCCAGTCGTTATGTAGATCTACTGCCATGCCTCTATAATGCCTGGAACGGCAGGAATGACAACCCCCAGCAATTTCGTTCACCTGAAAAAGGATGAAAGATAAATTAATTTTGGGGTATCAGAGGACGAAATTAGTATGTCATATATCCGGACCCCCACCCCCCCCCCCCATTTGGGGGACCTCCGTGGGGACCTCGAAAGTGACGCCATGTCACGTGACTCAGTGGCGCCATGTTGTATTGTCATGGTCACCCGCGTGAGCGGTCATCTTGTGACGTCATCCCCTTAGTGATACGTGGTGTTAGTGCGCATGCACAGCGCGTGTTGGTTGAGGTGATACGTGTTTCCGTCGTCAATTTTGTATACTGGATGCCTCCATCTTGGTTTCTATGGTAGCACGTGGTTGCTATGTGACCTAAAACCTGCTTATAGGACAGGGGTATGTTCGGAGGGTCTGTACGATTGAATAGAAGTAAATCTAATTACCACAAACAACCCGACAATCCATCCAAATCACCAAAATTCACTTTTATTTACTACGGATTCTTCAAGAATCCTTTTTAGGACCGCCATACCGTAGATTTTAATAGTAGCACGTAGTGCTATAGTACCGAGGGGAACCGGGGGTAAGTCCGATTGAATAGGAGTCTTTTTCTGGAACGGATTCCCACAGAATCCTTTTTAGGACCGCCATACCATGGTACCGAAAGGGCCCTCAGGTACCGAGAAGACTCCGAGGGGTAAGTTAGATTGAACTAGAGTATTTTTTCGGGTTCAGAGTTTCCCAGAATCCCTTTTTAGGACCGCCATACCACATATTTTAATAGTAGCACGTAATGCTATAGGGTATTACGTGTATTACTGAGGGGCCCCTTTCGGTTATAGCCAACTGATAGATAACCTCCATGAAAACCTATATCATTCCTAATGCCAAGAATCTATCGAGTGGTTACTGATAAGTCATTGCTCTAACAACTCGAATCCCATCGAGCAAATAAGCCATAGAGTATTTCATCGAAAAGTGACTCGCACATCCGACTATTAGCCTCATTTCGGTATTTAACAGCCAGGTCCCCTGGCACCCCAATTTCAGCATCCCTCTTTGGAAAACTTCTGGTCTTCGGCGTCCCTATTTATCGTATGAGGCTATGGGGGCTATGAGAAAAGCCCTCAATGAAGTCTAATTTAATATCCCTCTTCGCCTCATTTCGTTTGAGGCCATGAGGGGCATGAAAAAATCCCCCAACGAGGTCTAATTTACTATCCCTCTTAGCTCCATCTCGGTATTTAACAGCCATATCCCCTGGTACCCCAATTTCGGCACACCTGTTTTGGAAAACGTCTGGCCTTCGGCACCCATTTTTAGTCGTATCAGGCGATGAGGGTTTTTTTTAGCCTCATTTCGTTTGAGGCCACGAGGGCCATGAAAAATCCCCCGATGAGGTCTAATTTAACATATAAGTTATACCTAGAACACACCAATAGCCATGACGTCACCTTCGAACATGCCCTCTCGTCGGGTGTGCGTTTGAGAGAAGTTTATGCGAACTGCAGCCCTTAAACGTGGGTGCGTATGAACGATTTCGGTGCATTGTTAGTGTTGCTGTTGATTCAATGTGTCCATGTGCTGATGAAGTTCATTACTATAAACTGATATTTTGGGGAAAGGACATAGAAATATACATTTAAGATGCCACAAACCTGCGGTTATGGTCGTTCCCGTGACGATTTGGGACAAACCTCAGAAAACTTCGGGTGACTGAGGCCTCGTGCAAGGAAGAATGGGAAACGGTACTAGTTTGCTTCAGGGTCACACACAGGAAAGAACCTTTTGCTTCACGGTCCTAAGGGGGCGAGTTTTAGGCATTTTAGGGCTGTTTTGGGTTAATTTCATGAAAAATCGAGGAAAACTGGCGCCAAAAATGCCTTCCGAGCAGGAGTATTCTTACAGCCATAACTATCCGCCGTCTTGTTGAACGTGTGCAAAAAGCGTTTCCCTAAAACAAAATGTCGGCCCTCATTTTTCGGAAAAGAAATCTCCAAAGATTTCGGGAGAATTAAACACCTCAGAATCCTGTGAGCGCATGCGCACCAGAGACCAAGTATCGCTATAATAATGATGTGACAAGATGGCCCTCGCGCGCCCTACCCATAATACATCACTTTCCTTGATGTCAGTTCCGGACATGCACTCCACGATGAGAACATGCAATGAGAACATGTAAATGTGGGTTCAAAACCACATGGTCTACTACTTTCGTTGAATCACTTATAGAAACCCTTGTATCTTGGGCTTTTCAGTCTTCGACGGAATGACTTCTGTAAACCATTCAACCCAGACTCGTTCTCCATCTATTACTTAAACATTCAAGAAAATAATGACACCTTTAGCGAAAGGCCAGTTTAAATTTGATTCCTGCTCTCTAAATCAAGATAATGCCTTTCAAAGAAATGTATTCTGCTTCAAAACAGAATTGTAGGTCTTAAACAATGTCGCTAAACAAATTGCATTCTAAATACTGATAAATCAGATGAGGATTGCGCCACACAATTGCTCGTTCCGTTCAAATATCAGGGTTTTTTCCCCTTGGGAGAGCACGGGGAATTGCCAAGATGCACTCGAAAAAGCACATAAATCGCTCAACAGACCACCGGATTATCCTACTTTCCTGATTTCCCCGATTCTTTCGCTTTTTCATAGAGAGTAATCGTTTGACTGGACTGGTTACCTGAAATAATTCATGAGAGGTGAGGGACGTTGTACAAACACGAGTGCGCGAATGCACACGAGTATTTTACAATATAGTCTCTCGCCTCGAATGAATTATTTCGCGTAACCAGTCCAGTCAAGCGATTACTCTGTTTATTACTTTTCATCATTAACAATAATTATATTATTTAACCCTTCACCTAACGTAACGATCAAAATCGGCCAGTGCTTTTCTCAAAAATTGCCAATTAATTTTCATTATTTTTCATTTTTTGTCTCTGAAACATAGGTTATGACCCATCATTGGAACGAGCTCGTCGAGTCGTTCCATTGAGGGGTCATAACCTATGTTTTGAAAGAAAAAATGAAAATAATAATTATTCAAGAATTTTTTTTTTTTGCAAGAGTCGTCTGCTTTTCATGTTAGGTAAAGGGTTAAATAAACAAAAAACAATGAAGTCCCCATTACACCAAGGGCAAAGCGTCTTAGTTTGCGCGCACGGATACATGACACAATTGTTGATTGCATCATTCCCTTGTGAAGTTATCGTTTATAATCAAACCGGGAAATCCCAGTAAATCACACTATGGACAGTAATAAAAATTAATCATACATTTTTCTGGTCAGAATTTTTTGGAAAATTGAACAAGGGTTTTATGTTGCAGCGCACTGTTGCAGTTTTTAATTGAAAAGAATGCCACCAAAGCGATGGATTTCCAGTATTCGCATCTGAACTCTTCTAATTTATGGCTATTATTGGAAAATCGTGAGTTAAAACGGCGTCTTGCTATTATATATATAAGTAACCACGTTTGTGACGTCTATGGTGATGTCGTTCTTCGCTGTTCATGCATATACAAGCTGTGGTTCTGACTACTGTTGTGTTTTGAGCAAATTTGGACAGAGCACCTGGATATTTGCTCAAAGGGCACTTAAATATCTCTTGGGCGAGCACGCAACGTCAAAGAGTAGTTCCTCTATAGTGTATGTGCTAGCCTGTGAATTATCACATATTATCTAAAAGATATTTCTCGATGTTCATCGACTTGAAAAATAACGAGGAATATCCCACAGTAGCTTCCTAAATGACGTTACGCTTCGGTGCATCACGTCGCCTTGAAGGAACGATCAGCTGATTTTTGTTATTGTTTTGAAACGTTTGTGTTTCCAGTCAAATTGGGCTGAATATTGAGCAGTAAAATGTCACGTATCACATAATAAAAAAAAAACGCTCTTGAAAGATAAAACTTTCAGGTCCACACCCATCAGATAATTTCCGATATTCACTAAAACAGCGTAATTATCCTCAATGTACAATATGTGGAGAGTGTATTATCACTAATCACCCGTAGGGTGGAGGTTCCACCCAAGCAATAATTGCAAGTTTGTTGCAAAACATAACAAACACAAGCAAAGTTCCAACCAATGGCCTGCCGGGTTAAACCCGGCGGTCCATTTGCTGAAACATTGCTTATGTTTTGTCCATATGTACAGAATTTAAAAATGATATTTTTATCTTACCACAAATGGCAAAAATATATATATCTGATTCATAGAGGATATGGAATGCGTGTTTTTCTCATATAATATTTATGAAATGAGTCTAAGAATTTTTCGTTTAGGTGAGCCTCTGGCGAGCCCAAACGGAAACTTCGGACGAGTTTCATAAATATTATATGAGAAAAACACTCATTTCATATTCTATTTATCATATGACACACACATGCACAAATTAGCCACTTAGTATGACTTTTTAACCTATCACCTAACTTGAGTTGCAGACGGCACTTGGAAAAACCATCCTCGTATAACTAAAAAATTTCATTTTTTGCTTCCAAAACATAGGTTATGACCCCTCATTGCAACGAGCTCGTTCCAATGAGGGGCCATAACCTATGTTTTGGAAGTGAAAATATAAAAAAAATAAATGGAGTTTTTCTTGTAGGTAAAAGATTAGTACAATATAACCCACCCTAAATAGGACATATAACGCAAATTCTCAAAATGTGACCCAGTTGTATTTTGATTAGCCAATCAAGTTGTCCAGTTTTGAAACTGACCAATGAAAGCTCCCAACTCTAATTATGCAAATTATGAAAATGTGGCTCAGTTGTATTTTGTTCAGCCAATCAAATTGTCTAGTTTTGAAATTGACCAATGAAACTGACGGAAGGCTTTATTTATCACAGATTAATATGAAAGTAAAATATCAAATGTTTTAAAGTGAACAAAACGGACGAGTCATATGATAAAACGATATATCAAAACGGATATGATAATCTCCATAAAACCGAATAGAGAGTAAAAACTTAGCCCTCTCCACCATGAGTGGTATCGTCCTATATACCGTTGTATAATAATACAATCGGCGAGTCTATCTTTCGTTTGTGTGAATGTTAGTAATAATTTAATCCTTCAACCCCCGGGAATGTAGTATTAAATTATCACTGATCGTCCAGTCCAATTACATGTTATTGGGTTTTCTCGGAAATGATCAAGCTCTTACAAACGAAAAGCGTTAAACTGGGTTTCAACCCGGAAAAGGAGAAACAGTCGACTGCAAAATATGCAGACTTGCAGTAAGGCCTAGTAAATTTCAGAAAATGCACCTAAATTTGTGTGATTTGAACGAAATGTTCCCACATTTTATAAAATCTCGTAGATATGATTCCACTTTGGTTTTATGGCAGACCAGTCTCATATTTTAATGTTACGTATTACTTTTAATTTACACAACGACGCTCACCAGCTCTGATGATCCGCTATCATAATTACCTCATTATGACATGATCGTTTGGTGTCATGCCAACAAAACGAATTCCAACAAAACGAATTGGTAAAATATCCCAACAAGACGGTCCCAACAAGACGAATCCCCACAAGACGGAAATTTTCTTTCTCGTCAAATATGGGGGAAATTTACTTTTAAAAGAACGTGTACATTACAATGTATGCAGTTTGAATTAATTTTGGGTTTTATTTTATGCATGTGTTTGGGAGGTTTGTTGATAAAAAAAGATACAAAAAAACTGTAGCAAATAGCGCCATGTAACAAAGCGTGGCACCTCTGTTAACTGGTATCGCGCTAAGTTCTTTTTGGTTGTCAAAATGTTGTTCACATATTATTGCATTGTTACAATTAATGGGAGAGTGCATACAGGCACTGTCCCCTTAATTGTAACAGGGCAAATCCACCCAGACTTAATAATATCACATAAAAAATTAATTGAAGTCCATCCACAGAATATTTAAGCTCTGGTACCACACTTCTGGACAAAGCCTCAAAATGGGCTACCAGCACTCAATCAGTTAATTAAAATATCTTTGTCCAAAAGTAAGCCGTGTTAGCAGTGTATGATGCAAAACCCCAAAATAAATGGGTTTTATGGTCATTTTAATTAAATTCATCTTGTTGAGATTCGTCTTGTTGGGATGACCATTTTCGACATTCGTCTTGCTGGGATGCGTCTGGTTTTGAATAAACCGACCGTTTTGCATGGAATTATGTTTGAGTGATGGTTTTCAGAATTACTCTGAAGTGGTTGAGATTTAGTCCTCTGCCGAAAATGAGGTTATAAATCTATGGGGGTGTGCCCACATAAGGCGTACAACCAATGATGCTTTCCTGTGTGAGACGTGTGGTCGGCGTTTCACTACTTTTTTCTGTGGGGGGACGCTGTTCCCACAATTTCAGGACCTGGAATGGCTTGATCTTGACGAGTATCCAACATGCAGTGTAGCTAGCAAGACGGGGAGTGTTCACAGTGTTCAACACAGCGAGCACCCCTTCGTATTGCTAGGTTAAACCCTCAGTAAGTTATTTGCTTTCCAAATTATAAAATTATATATGTATAGTCTGATGTAAATATACAAAATGAAGTCAGGAAAGTAACATCCTTGGGAAGTTGCGTACGTTTGTTCTGGTTTGTAACTCAATCAAAATACGGAGGAGGGCGAAGGATCTTAATTTTAAGGCGATCAGACTAATGAAATTCACTGCAGAAAGTTAACGAAAATGTGGGATTTGAGTAACAGATGTTAAAATTTACCCGCACCCACCCTACAATCTAAAACAAGTTAAGCAGCCCCACCCCTATAATACCTGTCGTGGGTGTACGAATAGCTCATATTGTGACATTCTGCATTCCTCTATCGGATCGGGCATACATCCTTTAAACAGGTGAATATTTGCTGGCTATTGACCACTTCACTGCCGTGTGCTTATAGAGAAATGAGACAACATCACAGTGAGAGAAATTCGGAAGGTCATGGACAGCATGCCACGCCGATTAACCCTTTACCTAACGTAACGAGAAAAACCGACCAGCGCTATTCTCAAAAATCGCCAATTATTTTTCATTATTTTTTCATTTTTTGTCTCAAAAACATAGGTTATGACCCCTCGTTGGAACGAGCTCGATGAGCTCGTTCCCACGAGGGGTCATAGCCTATGTTTTTGAGACAAAAAATGAAAACAGTTAGTTATTCAAGAATTTTGTTTGCAAGTGTCGTGTGCTTTTCATGTTAGGTAAAGAGTTAAGGTGTTAGGTATGCTCGAATCTGCTCCATCAGGTACTAAACAACGTGACGTTTTTTAATGTTGTGATGACGCCGGCGGTGCCTAATATTCATTCAATAAAAAAGAAAGCTCCAGAAACCCTTGCTTCACTAATAAAGCATATTCCCCCTACTGCAAAGAGCAAGTTTTCTCAGGAGAATTTAGCCATTTACTCTATACCCACTGGTATTATAGGGAGGTGGCGGGGAGGGGGCTTAACCTTTTTTGGACAGTATATTGTCGACCATTACTACAAAAAGCCCCCATTCTCTACTTCTAAATTTAGTTTAAACAGTATTTATTGAGGAAAATGAATATTATGTTACACGCACATACAACATAAAACAAAAGGAATGAACACCACAGTAAAAGATACACAGCACATTACATAACAATAGACAAATTTGAAACAAATTAGATGAGGGATTCGAAATTTCGGGAAACATCACTGCGTAGAACACCGGCGAAAATCAGTTTGCGCTGCCCGAATTATCCATTTTTAGATAATACTGCATCACAGATTGGCGCAAATAAAAATACTGCATCACAAATTGGCTATAAAGAAAAACGTAGGTTGGTGAAGGATCTTAATTGTAAGGCGAATGTTGACGAAAATGTTGGTTTTGAGTAATAGATATCTATACTTATGTTAATATGTGTTCTATAGTATTTATGTCTGGAAATAACCCGCGAACGGCCGTTTAAGTTCCGTGTGCGTAACGTCAGTTGTAAATTATGCGAACGAACTCTTGGTTACGAGAAAGCAATGCAACATAACTTTATTAATTTACTAATACCACATGGCTACCAGAAAGACTGTTTCTTGAAACTCACTCGATTCAAAGATGGAGAATTCCATTCATATATGATTAGAATAGCATGCTGTTCCCACCTTAAATGAATTTCCAGAAAATAAATAGCAACACATAACACATAAAGTGCGATCTATTGTTTCTTGATCACCAAGTAGAATATTGTTTAACTTCCAATATCAACTTTATTAATTTACTAATATCACATGTTTACCAGAAAGACTTGACAGTCTGTTGAAACTCGCTCTACTCAGAGATGGAGAATTTCACCCATATATGATTAGAATAGCATGTTGTTCCCATCTTAACCCTTTACCTAACGTGAAAAGCAGATGACACTTGCAAAAAGACTTGGGTTCCGACCGTTTAGGAGTGAGACCTGGGTTCGGCAGAATAGGAGACGCCATATAGGGTCTCGTATGAGTGGAATTGCTGGGCAATCCACGAAGCTCCTTTGTACGTCGCTATTATCAGATTAGGTGGACGTATGAGAGCAACAAGCCCGAATTTAGAGAGTAGATTATGGACCCAAGTAAAAGCTAAGTTTAGATGTCATTAGCGAGGATCGACTCGCATCTGTCGGGTATTGTATTGTGGTATTAACCTTTGGGAACGCAGGGGTTGGTCGCGTAGTAGCCTGTTTCAGTATCAGAGTGCTGTCAATAACGACTCAAGGTCAACAGTGACAATTCGCGCAAACTCGAAAGCGCATTTTGAAGTTGTGAGTTCTGCATGAACTGTGTGCATTTCAAAGGACAGGAACATTTAAGGAGATTTGAATCAAAGGTCACATGTATAAGGTATGTGACGTAGACTTGCTAAACTAGCCGACAAAGTGGATAAACCGAATCCAAATCAGAACTATGTTGCCACAAGGTAATTGACATTGCTAGTCTGGATCCTCCGGCAGTCAGAGCTGCAGACGCACACGGACGCACACAGACGCAAAAGATTAAGACTCGGTGTTTTAAGCTTCTGCTGCGAGCCCGCGACAGTGACAATTTGAGAGTGTACTATAGCACCAGTACAGGGCTACAGATAGACTGAATTGGTGAAAAACTATTTAACCCCTGTGGTAAGTCTTTGATTTGCGTTGATCAAATTGTTAAATGTGTTGAATATGGAATGAGTTTATTTTAAATGTAAACAAAAGAATCGTTGTTACTTTAATCATTGTTTCCTTTCCGCAGCCTGAAGTGACCAGAAATCACACCTAACGAAGAACGAACCTATATTTTGAGTTCACTCGGCAGAGAAGAAAATCATAGTGCGGTCCCAACTCAGCTGTCTTGAATGTTTCTGGGGAATCCATTTTTTCAGATGGTGTCTAAGAAGATTCCATAGTTTTGACCCGGTAACAGACCGGTAACAGAAAATGCCCCTCGCCGACTTAAGTTAGATGAGGGCTGAATCAGGTTAAATGTATATGATGACCTTTGTGGCTTGTGATTGTTAAGCAAAGCAAGTGTTGCAAATTCTTTGGTGCATTGAAAGATAAGAAGAAAAAAGTCGAATTGAATTCTCTCCTGAATCGGAAGCCAGTGGGAATCTAATAGGTCCGGTATAATGTGACATTACTTTCTAGATCGAGTGATGACACCTGCTGCACAATTTTGCATGTAGGGTAGCGTTTCAAGAATGTAGTTTTTGCGGAATGGTAAAAAGGGCGTGAACAAGATGCTCTGATGGTTTCTTGGCAAAGAAAGGTCGACTTTTTTTGACATTACATATATAAAAAAAATGAACTCCTACAAACTTGCTCATCAGCTGTCAGATGAAATAACCGAGAAAATGAACACATCGGCTGGAGGCAGTCATTGATTCTTGAATATTATGGACAATCTGGGTATGTTCGTTAGTCGATGTGGTAGACTTATGTATCACTTTCGTCTTATTATGTTTCTGTTTGAGGAACCCTTGATGCCTGAAACGTTGCGTTCATATTCAATGTCACGAGTAAAACCAATATACAGCTGCGTGCGATCGAAGTAAAATGAAAATTGGAGCCATGGCTCCGGACACTTTCACCAACGGGGAGAACTTTAATAGTGTAGAGTAATGCGCCCAACACGAGCCCTCGGGAAATGTCGAACCGAAGTGTCACCTGTTCTGATGATTTGCCGTCAATGACTGCGCTTTGTGTGCGACCTCGAAGATAGGATTCAACCCAATCAAGAGCGTGGTCTTTGAGACATTACGTGTACGTAGCACCAGTTGATATTCTTGCTGGTCTAGTATCACTGATGGATTTCAAATTTACGAAGTGCACTACGAGGACAGTATGGATTATCGCAAAAGACATATGTGGAATATGACAAAATGAATTTAGAAGTCAAGTAGTTCCTAAACACTGTTCTGTTATTCATATTACTGCTGTGTTTTCAAAAACGCTACGTAGTTTCGGAATAGTGTATAAGGAAATGTTATGTAGAGGCCGGGTACATGTTTGTTTCTGTAAATCGGAGGCCAGACTGTCTGGTTGTCCTACCAGATAAATTGTCTTTATCATTAAAGGTATCATAGGATGGAGCAGGTAATCTTCCATTTTAGTCAAACATGAACTATAGTATATGCAGTTTAAACCAATCATCAATCGTCAATATTCCGGGTTTTTCTCTTGAATAATGAAGATGTATGAGAATTGTACTTTTTATTATTAATTATTCGTGGATGTCCTATGTTCCCCATGGGACATAGGCCATTCTAGCACTCAGACGACGAAATGGGTAGGTATTAGGATGTAGTATAATGTTAACACGAGTCTGTGTGGGAGAAAATTTTTGACTTTATTGAAAATTTGATTTGAACGTACAATTTATGTGTCTCGCTGGTCAAACCATGCTAATTTGGGGGTAATTTTTATTTTTAATTCTTGACAAAGATTACAGAGCTTTTGCGAATGTGCCTCACATAAATGAGGTTTTTGAAGCCAATATAAAAAAATTTACGTGTCCCGAAATTATACATCAAGTGTAGTTGAACTTTGTTCTATTCTTTTTTTTTTACTTTCATTTGGTTATACTTTTGTTCTCAGTTTTCAGTGTTATATAATGTCAGACGGAGTCGGTTAAGGAGCAATATAAGAAATGAGAAATTTAGCTTAAAAATAAGTGGCATGTTGCTTCCAATGACATCAAATATATAAAAAATGTTATAATTTTCCATTCAAAACATTCGCAGCATTGTTCATAAATATGGTTGGGAAGCAAAAAGTAACAAATTATTTTGTTTTTGATTTTTGACATCTAAAAGAACCTATCACCTATTTTCAAGCTAACTTTCCATCACTTATGTACATCTTAATCAGTTAGGTGACGGCGTTTGGCTGTTTTAAGACATATGGATACCCCTATTGCAGACAATCCAAAAACGCGAAGAACAAGCTAAAATTCTACAAGAAACTTACTCTCAGATATCGCCTCTTCGCAATGTCGTAAAGATATTGCAGTAACTCTCTTCGGAGACAAATATGGTCTCCTGGGGCCGAGCATCTTCCGCACGTGTAACTAAAACAAAGAAGGAGTAAAACTGTATTTTGATAGCCATGGGATTGATCAACGAATGATGACGGTGTGCGACACAATTGAACTTTGCAAAAGGATAAACCAATGAGTAAAACTATATAGAGGATATGGAATGAGAGTTTTTCTCATACAATATTTATGAAACGAGTATAAGAATTTTTCGTTTTGGCGAGCCTCTGGCGAGCCCAAATGGAAAATTCGGACGAGTTTCATAAATATTATATGAGAAAAACACTCATTTCATATTCTATTTATCATATGACACACACACGCACAAATTAGCCAGTTAGTATGACTTTTTAACCCTTCACCTAACTTGAGTTGCTGACGGCACTTGGAAAAAACATACTCGTACAACTAAAAATGTTCATTTTTTACTTCCAAAACATAGGTTATGACCCCTCATTGGAACGAACGTGACACGCTCGTTCCAATGAGGGGTCATAACCTATGTTCTGGAAGCAAAAAGTGAAAATATAAAAAAAAATGAATGGCGTTTTTCATGTAGGTAAAAGATTAATACAATAAAACCCACCCTAAATAGGACAGATGGCGTAAATTCTCCCTGCTGGAATTATGCAAATGTGACCCAGTTGTATTTTGTTTAGCCAGTCAAGTTGTCCAGTTTTGAAATTGACCAATGAAAGCTCCCAACTTTAATTATGCAAATTATGAAAATGTAGCCCAGTTGTATTTTGTTCAGCCAATCAAATTGTCTAGTTTTGAAACTGACCAATGAAATTGACGGAAGGCTTTATTTATCACTGATTAATATGAAAACAAAATATCAGATGTTTTAAAGTGAATAAAGTGATAAATATTTTTTATTGTCATGTCAAGTTCAAATATATCGTCCCATCAGTGAAATAAGCTTTGGCATAGCAGACGGCGCCTTGTTCCACCCGAGGGACGATTTGTTTTTCGCGGAAGACTGGACAGCATGCACGCGTTTCTGTATTTAGAGTTGTCTGTATGGACTTCTCTCCCTTGATACGCCGTGAGCAAAAACTGCATTTTTCTTCTTTTTTCGCTTCTGGTTGCTTGGTTTAAAATATTTTCACAGGTTCAAGTTTCAGTTTTCTCTAAGGCGCGTTGTAATATGACGTTTTCTTGACACTCTCCTCTCAATATTATAAGCACAAACAGGGCACCCTTATATTTTGCTCATTTGTTTCGCATTCAAGAGTGTGCACCAAGTCCTGGTGTAAAATAAATATCTGGATCAAACATTTTTCTCAAACAGAATTTATTTACTATATATGCAAGTCATTGGGGACTTGTATCCGCAGATACGAGTTAAATATTTCGAAGGAGCAGCACGTGGCACGTGGTCGATAGATGGAACAGCCTTCCTCTGAGCGAGGCTCGGCGATCTACATTGAACTTACCAGCCTGCAATTGTACCTAGTATTAAAAACGAGCTGTGCATTTTGGTGGGTTTTTAATTGACCGAGTTTCGATTTTTTTTGTATACCAGAAAAACATACAAATTCCGTTTGCCAACAGTAGGCTGTGTTTCCAGTTTTCTTTCCAGGGTACAAAATAATATGAAAGATACTTCTTGTCAACCTACCTAGATCTTGAAACGGCGCGGCCAGCACATGCGTCCCGGATATTGTTCAGTGCATAGGCATTGTCTCGTACACCTGATACATGGCTTGATGCTAATACAATTCTGTTCCTGTTGTGAAGGCTGAAAATTCTACACGCGTAGTACTTTGCTCTTACGTCTGTACATGTGGGTGCTGCAACAAAAATGTAATGTAAATATTTGTTCTAAGACATTCTCAAACAATGACGTTAAAGTATTAGAAACTATAAATGTGGAACAGTTGAAGTGTTAACTTGAAAATAGAACTCTCTGATATCGGAGCGGAAATATTTGTCATTCTGGCAGATTGGAATGTCACTACATGCCCTGCAAATCCTAGTTCACTGATATGGACAGTTTTCGGACTTACAAGAGTGTGTAAAAAACTTGTGGACGAACATAAAGTTGGTGGCTGTTAGACAGTAATTTAATCGGTTGAGCTATCAAATGTTATTGTCTGGTGGGAAGAGTTGAATGAATATTTTGATAATATAAAGGGCTAGTATATCGTACCGGTGCTTCAGCAGTTTGTTGGGTTGAAACTTGCCGTTAACCCTAGACCCATGCGATGGAGGTGGAAACTGAAAGTGTCCACGCTCATGTATATTGTGAACTATATTGTGAACTGTATCATACATATTGAGTTGTTTGAAGTTTTGAACCTTCGCCCACTGTAACGATCAAAACCGGCCAGTGCCATTCTCAAAAATCGCCAATTAATTTTCATTATATTTTCATTTTTTGTCTCCAAAACATAGGTCATGACCACTCTTTGGAACGAGCTCGTTCCAATGAGGGGGTCATAATCTATGTAAAAATGATGAAAAAAATAGTTATTCAAGTATTTTGTTTGCAAGTGTCGTCTGTTTTTCGTGTCAGGTAAAGGGTTAATTGAATGAGACTGTCGCATGCTAAGTGCACAAAAATTACAGATATAACAGGAAGTACACCGAAAAAAGTACAGTTGTGCAAGGTACATCAAAGGACAATTTTAACATGGAGTGGAAAACTGACGTAGAGGTGTAGATATAGAAAAAGAAAAACCGAATAAGAAGAACAATGAAAAGAGATTTGGAAATTGAAATCAAAATGTAAAAAGATGAAGCTGCGAGTGAGCTGAGAATCAAAGACATAGAGCCCCGAGCTAAAATGAATGAGTTAGAGACAGAACGGTTAGGCAACACAACAACATCAACAATAATGTCGGAAGTCAATACTCAAGTGCCAATATTTATTTATTTATTTATTTATTTATTTATTTATTTATTTATTTATTTATTTATTTATTTATTGGAGTTTAGCGACAGTTTCGACAGCCAGGGTCACCTCGTATCGGACAGTTTCACGGGTGGAGGAAGCCGGAGTACCCGATGAGAACCACCGAGCAACGGCGAGCAGCTGACATAGTCACCAACGTACTAATTCTACACAAGCAGGGTTGCCATTGGTTGAAGACAAGTGCACCACTGACCTGCAGTACGCCTTAGTATACATCTCCACCATGCGCCCATGTGGGCAATCGCGCTTAAGTGCCTTGCACAAGGACACAACGCAGTTACCCTGGGCGGAGGTCGAACTGTGGACCTTTTGGTTTGATGTCCAGTTCCCTAAACAATGAGTCACCGGGACATTATACAAAGTTTATCAACAAGTTTTACCGAGCTTCCGAAAGCTTTGAACGATAGATTTGGACAGTGGCGTCATGCCAAAGGTGCACGGGGGTGGGGGGGCAATATTTTTGGTGAAGGCCTGGGAAGTGCCATTTCCGGCAATTTGGGAGGCATTTTTTACCAAAATTGTTGTGCACGCTACGCGCCAACCGACGGTGGCGCTCGTCTTAGATGGTGTTACCGATCCGCCCCACCCCCCCCCCCCCCCCACCCCCAGAGTTTTCCCTAGCATGACGCCCCTGGATTTGGAAAGAGGCCTGTAGAGTATAAAGTATTTTCTGATGAGTCCTTTCTACGTGCATTGCCGGCACATCAAGCATAGTGGGTTAGAAGAAACAATTCTAACCCACTGTGCTTGATGTGCCGGCAATGCACGTAGCATTGCGGCACATCAAGCACAGTGGAAGCAACCGTGGATTATGTAATGCCAGATGTTACATTTAAACCAAACGATAAACATCTTCAAAAAACGCGACAACAGAACTTTAAACAACACAAACGAAGTAATTTTCAGCAAGTTAAGAGTGAAATAGAGTGTTTTCGGTGATAAATAAAGGGCATATTACCGTTCACTGCCCATTGAAAATTAAAAACAAGACAAATTCTAGAAATTATATTTTGTGAAGCCACCTGTGGGACAATGATTGATTAATATTCCTGCTTTTGTCAACAGTCAGGAGATTAATTCTGTTAAAGACACAGATGCAGATGTTACTCTCATTCGAGAAGATTTAGTTGACAATAGTTTCATCATTGAATGGCAGTACATAGAGTAACGTACAGATATAGGTCAGCCATTTAGTGCTAAAGTTGGCTGGCATTCTAAATTTGGATGGACTACATTAGAAAGGATTATTGACCTTTCGGCGTGTACGTGATCTGTCCGCTGAAGGTTTGCTTGGTATGGACATACTAAACAAGGTACCCGTACTCTCTGTTACGCGTGTTCAGTCAGCCCGAAATCAAAGACTTGAAAAAGAAGCTGCAGAAAGCATGGCTCGATGTCATCTTCAATGTCGATCTCTTGATGATATAAACTTAAACAGATTAGAGATTGAAGAGATACCATAAGATAGCAATGGTGATTTAATGAAGGCACAATGGGATCAAGGAAGTGTGGCTTTGATCAATATAAACGCTGAAGACCCAAGTGTGACAGAAGTTCGTGAAAAAGCTGATCAGAGTGAATGTTATTTATTTATTTATTTATTTATTTATTTATTTATTTATTTATTTATTTATTTATTTATTTATTTATTTATTTATTTATTTATTTATTTATTTATTAAGGTTTAACGATACATTAACAGCCAATGTCATATCTTGTCGGTGACAGTTTTAGGGTTAGAGAAAGCCGGAGTACCCGGAGAGATCCGCCGAGCAACGACGAGCAGCTGCCAACTCCCCACATCGTAACTCCGCACTGCAACTCAGGCAGGGTTAGATTGGATGAAGACATGCGCACCATCGACGTGCAGTACGCCTCAGTACAAGGCGTCATCGTGCCGCCATGTGGACAATAGGGGTCCAGTGCCTTGCCTAAAGACACAACGCGGGAGCCCGAATCGATCACTCAAATGGTTAACCATCCAAGGACTAACCGGGCGCGACGTTGCTTAACTTCGGTGATCTGACGAGAACCGGTTACCCCAACGCCACCGCGCCACAGGGTGAAGGTAAGTTGAAAATAAGACTAATGCTGGGACAACAACCTACTCTACATAAAATGGAAGTCTATCAAGGCGAAAAGTGGTACACAGGTTGTATTACCAGCGTTATTGCGCAATGATGTAATACATTTTGGCACATGATAGGCCACTGCCTGAACATTTGGTATGTGAAAAAATCAAACAACTATAGTCTTTTTGTTGGCTTGGAATGTTTAAAGACGTAACAAACTACAGTCAAATTTGTAACCTCTGTCAAAAGACATGTAAGCACAAGACTAAAGATAACGCACAACTGATACCTCTACTAACGGTTAAGGAGCGTTTTCGGAAAATATCCATGGATATTGTTGGTCCACTAGTAGTCCGGTCGATCTAGGATTCAACACGAAAAAAAATTGCAACAAGCCAAATTTGGTATCATTCGACGCGGAATGTTGCCAGGAACAGCATATCCAAAATCCTCCGAAATCCTTCGTGGGAAAAAATTTCTATTGCAATTTTTTGTTTTCATGATTTTTCAGCGGCAAATTTTACGATTTTGTTAATAAAAACGCTAAGACAACACTATAACGAGGAAATGTTGCGAGAATATACCATATTCTTCTCACCAACATAAAAAGTGGACACTTCATCAATAATTTTGTTGTCCAGTTGAATGTTCGTCTTTAATTTATGACGAAAATAACCCCAAAAAGTCCCAAAATGTTTTTTTTTTAAAACTCAAAAAAATTAGAATAACGTTCTCAATACAAATAGGATGCAAGTTGAGAGCACAAAATTGTCGCCGCGACAATTTCCGCAAGCAATAACGCACTTTTGACCATTTTTCCGGCATGAGCACAAGTTGTTTTTGCACGGACTCTTTGATGTCATTGTGCAGTTGCACCTTACAATCTTCAGCAGACTGGCCGGTGCTACCTCAACGTCAGCCATAATAGGAGTAAGCTCTGAGCCGCGTTGCTTCCAACCCAACTTCCTAGGCTCAAGATCGACCTTCCCTAGACAGATCCATGTCACTACCTGTAAATGGACACGAAGGCTGTGGAAATAGGCCGCTCTCTCTGTCGGTGGGGGTTTCTAGGGTTCAATGGCGGTTTTGCACGATGAAAGCATTTCCATGAACCTAACATATCTCAGGTTATTTAAGCTATCTGCCTGAGTACATTACAACAAAGAGCTTGATGCCCGCTGCACCAACTTCATCATGAGATGAAACAACATTACTAATAACCGAATCTGCCTGTTGAATGTCTAAGGATTTGACGATCTTTTTCATGAGAGAAGATTTACCGTGACCATATACTGCCGACGTTGTGTCACAGTCACCCCAGGCGTGAAGGAACAGAATATTGATCTTGATTAATGTGCCGGCTTTTTCACAAGATCAGTAATTTTCCACAAATTCCCACCTTTGTGGGCATCTCGAGCACCAGACTTAAAATAAATCTGCCCCATTTTTGCATTCCAATGATATATCAGAAGTACTATATATATATCTGTATCGTCACAAAAAACTACCACCTCCTTCCCAACAGGCGCAAGCTCGAGAGCACGCAAAACAATGGATGTGTCTGCGTCACCAGAACTGTTGTGTACTTCATGTCCATCAGCCATGAGAGCTTGACTGAGTAGCTTATAAATTGATGCTTATTCTTTTCATTCGAGAGGAAAATTTGCTGATTTGAAGAGATTGCCATTGTATCAACTAAGTGAATATCTGAATATGTCTTCCCAGTTCGACGTCTATGCTCTTGATCTTTAGTACTAGGACCTTGCATGTAGCCATCAAAAACCATGCAACATTCGCCGTATTTTTGTCGGGCATGATCTACATATCTGGAAGCTAGATCTTTGTATGTTCCACATTTTGGCCATTTCATCCGATGAAGAAATGAACCGCCATCAACAACAATCAATGGATCACTTGGGACCTGAGTCAGTTTTATACCTGTTGCTAAATCGTTTGCTTGATTTGCTATTTCGGGCTTTCGGAGTGCATTGTCCTTGAATAAGGATGTTGTATAACGGTCAGCTCGTAACTGAAATAACTAGCGATATTTTCTTTCCTCTGAGCGATGGCAAGTAGTCGAGAGAAAAGAATGTTCGGATCTATCTGAACCCTGTGGTTGTCTGTTTTGACATCTCGTAATTCATCGAACGTTTTAACCTGAATCGCTTCTCTTGATTGATGCATTGGGGATACAAAGATTATCAAGTTTCTACTGAAAAGCAGTACCAACAAGTTCTGCCTGCTCACAGTTTATATTATCGACCGTTCTCACTGTTAAGCCTGAGGATAAGGAACGCAAAGATGGCTCATTTGGATCAAATGGTTCACGTATGTTAAACCAATTCGCAATGCTCTATAAATCCACAGAATCACGGTTGCACCTTGCACGGCTTAATTCGGCATATTGTTTGTTATCTTGGTGGGTATCAGTGACGCGCGTCATTGCGTCATGAACCCCTTCACACATGCTATATACCCACTGGATGCGAACAGATTCCGTGATACCTCTACCTCTGGTCATTCCACCACGACTTTTGAGTGATCGCATGAGGACCTGTTCGATAACAGGGTCACTGGAGAGACCAGCCCAAAATCTCTCACTTCTTCTAATAACGTGTAGGCCATTTATGAAACATTTGTACAAATGGGGGTGCTTGTCGGGTTGTTCCAGCATCATTTGAAGATAAAGGCGACAGCGTTTGGCATAATTAATATGCCCTGTTGCCGCGAATAAATTCAGCATATTTTGAGTTGCAAAGAGGTGCAGATTCCAATCCCCAGATCTCTCAGCTCGAATGAACATTTTGAGAATTTGCACATTCTCAAGATACTGCAACCACAGTTTAGCAGTTAAAGATTTCTCCGCCAAATATGATCTATATTTGCAAAGCAATTCTTCCAACTTGACTAGCTTTTTGGGTGTGTAAACTTTCGAAAGAGATATGCGCTTATTAACCCTTTACCCAACATGAAAAGCAGACGACACTTGCAAACAAAATTCTTGAATAACTATTTTTTTCATTTTTTGTCTCAAAAACATAGGTTATGACCCCTCGCTGGAACGAGCTCGACGAGCTCGTTCCAACGAGGGGTCATAACCTATGTTTTTGAGACAAAAAATGAAAAAATAATGAAAATTAATTCGCGATTTTTGAGAATAGCGCTGGCCGCTTTTGGCCGTTACGTTGGGTAAAGGGTTAAAGATACCTTCACATAAGTTCCTGGCTGCCTCCATGTCTGCGTTTGTCATTGTCTCGACGCTCTTTATTAACTGTGTCACCTACAGGTAGTACTAGCATAATACAATTATATTGTATTATGTTATGGACGCCTTGACATGCCGCGGACCACATTTGATGGGTATATTATTGGCAAGCTAATACTAAAGAAAACTGACGCAACATATCGATTTCCCAATCCTATAGAAATTCGTACAAAGTACTAGCCCTTTTTGAAACCTCCATAAAAAATTTCCCCAAAGCGGATTGGGGATATGTTGTTGGGCGAATTCTCCTCTTTCCAACGATACCAAATTTAGCTTGTTGCATTTTTTTCTGGGTAGGTGCCCTTTTTCGCCTAGATCGACCGGACTATAGAGTAAACAAAGAAGAGAAATAAATATATTCTGACAATTGTGGATGAAGCAACAGGGTACCTAGAGGCATATGCGTTACCAAGTGTTGAAGCTTCACACATTACAGACTGTTTGATTGATTTCTTCAGTAGAACTGGTCTGCTATCTACAATTTTAACGGACAGGGCACAAGTTTTACGAGTGAGCTTTCGAATTGCAGATAGCGCCTTGTTGCAATCAAGGGAAGAAGATACATGCTAAAATCTTTCATTTGGGAACATAAAAATTCCCTTGATACCGAACAAAAATTCCACTTGACACCAAATATTCGGGGTCATTGTGAACATTGTTCATTACCTGGCCCACAGCTCTCTTCAGACATTGGGGTGTAACCCACGTTTTTTCAAGCAGGACATACACGGCGAGCTATGTAGCATGTAGATAAGGCAGAGCCGGGGAGAGAAAATTCGTATCTCAGGGTTTATTCTGTGAGGTGACCCCTTTCAAAAGTGTGGGGACACTGGAGGCACGAGCGACGATAGGCGGGGTGAGGAGTGGTTCTCTCCCCAACACCATTTGGAAATCAGTTATTAAATGGAGTTTCTGGTGGCTTTTAGGATAATAAAATATCGTCATTTTTTTGCCGTAAAAATGACGTTTTTAGCAGGATGTTTCAAACTTCCAAGTTCGGCAGTGAGTATCCTGTGATATAGAGTTACAGCTTTGGACTGCACAATTCTTGAAGTGATAACTTTATTATGTCAAGTTGATTTAATAAGGTTGTTACTTCAAGAATCAAGTAGTCCAAAATTGCAATCGTTGGTCAAGAGCAGGGCCCCATTCACGATAAAACCCCTTCTTAACTGTTGGCACAGGAGTCAGAACCTTGGAGAGCTTGTCCAAACATGGCCTGAAAGCCATATTTTATTTTTTTGGTTCGGTACATCTTTAAAGGAACGTACACCAAACCCAAAAAATAAAATATGGGCTTTTTGATCATGTATGTACTTGGGGGTGGGGGGGAGGGGGAGGCCTAACCCAAGAATACTGGACTCTTGGGCCAATCCTGTGCTCCCAAAGCCAAGGGCCCCCAAACTCTCCCTGGCTTTGGCACAAGGTATGCACAATCATGGTAATTAACTACGACTTTCGGCAATATCGTGTCTGTCTGGCTTTCAACACTCCTTTTGTCCAAACGCACACCTCCAAACTACCAATCACTTGTTATGCCCACGCGGCGGTGTTTGAACATGCCAACTATCCCAATTTTTTCAGCAGCTTAATTTGCATATTACGCGGGCGGATGCGGGCGATTCATTGGGTAAAGGGTTAAAAGATATCACCCAGCGCTGCAGTGCAACCACCTATCGAAACCACTCACAGTTGGAATTTACACTAGTGGCACCTCCCCCCCCCCACCCCCCCCCCCCCCCCCCCCCCAGCTGAAACCCTCTAGCCACATCCCTGGGTGCACAACCATTGTTGTGGTGGTAAAATTAATTTTCCTAGTGCGTACGATTGTTATATTTAATTATATTGGAAATCCAAGTTGAAAACGAAACTTTAGGTAAAAACCGCATTGAAATCTGAATGCGTACAGCCTGAATCAAGATGCGTATTTTCGTTGTTCAGCAAAGCCAAACTACCAATTTCAATTACGGAAGTCTACCATTCTAAATACATTGATAAAAACTAGAGAAACAGAATTTACTGCACCCAGTAAATTTAAGACTATGTAAAAATGGTGAACGCATAAGAACTAAATTATAATGTGTTTATGGAGACTTATTTTCGCGAGTAAACTATCTTTAAAGAAATCAGAAATAGGTTTTTGTAAACAGCGTTCAAAGATTTTCATACAGGATTCAGATAAATGTTTGTCAAGAAACCAGAAATAACTTCTGTTAAAGTGTGCTCTATAAAGGAATCAGCAAAGGAATTTTTTACTCCGCCCACTTTTTGAGAGAAGAAATACATGTAAGAACTTCATAAATGCATTACGGTTATAAAATGCAATTTCTGAAAACTGCACTTAATGAGACCTGTTGACCCCAGTGAAGTGGACCCAACTTATTAACTTGCATGGTGTTTCGAATCATTTTGGTGTTGGTCCCAGATCCATATGTAATATTTATGTTTGAGATATGAGTGTAACCAATTTTCAAAATTTGTGTTCTTCCCACACCAATTTTATTTTTAGAATAAAAATACATGTATGAACTGTGGCAATGCATTTGGGGTCATACAATGTGGTTTCCAGCAATTCTGAAAAATGCACTCAATGATCCCTGGTTGACCTCAGTGACCTTGACCCAAATGTTTAAGCTCCATTTAGTTTTGACTTATTTGGTGTTGGTCCCAGGTCTATACGTCATACCATGCTTGAGATATGAGCGTGACCCACTATCAAAATTTTTGGACAAAGCCACTTTTTTGAGTGTGAAAATGCATGTATGGACTTCAGGGATGCATTAGAGGGTCAAGAAATGTGATTTCCTGCAATTCTGAAAAATTCACTCAATGGCCCCTAGGTGACCTCAGTGACCTTGACCCATATGTTGAACCTCCATTCAGATTGGACTCATTTGGTGTTGGTCCCATGTCCATACGGCATACCATGCTTGATATATGAGCGTGACCCACTTTCAAAATATTTGGTCACACCCACTTGTTTGAGTGCAAAAACGCATGTATGAACTTCAGGACTGCATTAGGGGGGTCAAGAAATGTGATTTCAGACAATTCTGAAAAATGCACTCCTTAACCCCTGGGTGACATCGGTGATCTTGGCCCATTTTATGAACCTCCAATGAGTTTCGACTCATTTGCAGTTGGTCCCAGGTCCATACGTCAAACCATGCTTGAGATATTAGCGTGTCCCACTTTCACATTTTTGGCCACACCCACTTTTTGAGTGTGAAAATGCAGGTATGAATTAATTTCAGGAATGCATTAGAAGGTAAAATGTGATTTCCTGCAATTCTGATAAATGTTCTCAATGGCCCATGGGTGATATCAGTGACCTTTACCCATATTTTGAACCTCCATTGAGTTTTTACTCATTTGGTGTTGGTTCCATATCCATACGGAATCCCATGCTTGAGATATGAGCGTGACCCACTTTCAAAATTTTTGGCCACACCCACTTTTTTAGTGTGAAAATGCATATGTCAACTTCAGGACTGCATTAGAGGATCAACAAATGTGATTTCAATTTTGAAAAATGCACTGAATAACCCCTGGGTGACCTCGGAGAGCTTGGCCCATATTTTGAACCTCCAATGAGTTTCGACTCATCTGATGTTGGACCCAGGTCCATACTTCATACCATGCTTGAGACATTAGCGTAACCCACTTTCCAAATTTTCGGCCCGCCCATTTTCTTTTCATGTAAAAATGCATGTATGGACTTCGGGAGTGCAATAGGGGATCAAAAAAGTGATTTCCAGCAATTCTGAAAACTGCACTTTATGAACCCTGAGTGACCTCAGTGATCTTGACTCATGTTTGGAATCTCCATCGAGAGTCGACTCATTTGGTGTTGGTCCCAGGTCCATAGGTCATAGCAAGCCTGATATATTGGTGTGACCCACTTTCAAAACACACTCATGGACACATCCAATGCCTCCGGAATCTGAAAAACATAGGTGGCCGAGCACTTGTGACTGTCTATCAGTATGCTAAACGTTGGAGAGATAGGACAATTCGTTTTCGAGTTATCGTGCGAACATGGTGGTGCATAGAAGACAGAAGATAGGAGAATAAGATGGAAAAAAGAAAAATAAAGAAACCATACAAAAACAAAAGAAACAGAATTTACTGCATCCAGTAAATTCAAGTCTGTGTGAAAGGAGTTAAAGCATCAGAAATAAACAAAATAGAAAGAGAATTTATGGAGGCTTCATATTGGGGTGAAATATTATTAAAGAAATCAGAAATAGGTTTTCGTTAATAGTATTTAAAGATATTCATACAGGAATCAGATAAAGTTTTCCAAGAGACCAGAAAAAGTACACATGTAAACAACATTCAAAGGGTTCGATCAAGGAATCAGATATGGAATTTTTTTGCTTTGCCACTTATTTGAATGATGTTTAAAGCAGTAAGTATAACGCAGTATTGCTTGGGGATAATTTACTGTTACATGAAATTAGAGGCTGTGAAAACCCTGTTGCCGAATGGGCCATACGCAAGGGCTCTATCGACCCGAAAAATATAGGGCGCCGAGAACTTGTGACTGGTTATCAGTATGCCAACAATAAGCCAGCGAGATATGACAATTCGTTTTCGAGTTATCGTTCTGGCAAGGAAGCTCACAGAAGACAGAAGAAGAAGAAGAAGAAGAAGAAGAAGAAGAAGAAGAAGAAGAAGAAGAAGAAGAAGAAGAAGAAAAAAGAAGAAGAAGAAGAAGAAGAAGAAGAAGAAGAAGAAGAAGGAGAAGAAGAAGAAGAAGAAGAAGAGGAAGAAGAAGAAGAAGAAGAAGAAGAAGAAGAAGAAGAAGAAGAAGAAGAAGAGAAAAGCGACAGAAAAAGAGGTCATGCAAAAACAATAGTCTGTGTGTTTCACACAGACTAATAAATAATGATTGGGCGGGTGAAAAGAAGAAAGAATAGCGTTGTACAAAAAAATTCATCGCAAACTGAAATTCAGAGTCGGAGGTGGAGATTCGTCGAAGTGGGAGAAGAGGTAGTTGAGCTATCCCAAGGTCGCGGCTTCCCTAGTGGCGGAAGCCGAGGCGTTCGGACTGCTCATCTAGGAGTAGGTGGAGACGAAATTTCGGACTTAGTGAAAAGAATGAGTAATAATAACACCGTCTAAAAACTCTAACAAATCTGAGAGTCTTTTAAATAATTTGTTTTGGTTTAATAAATAACGGGGTCCACTTTGATATATTTGGGTTCTAACCCAAAATATCAATGCGATTGTCTATATAACCAATTTGTGCATTTTGGTTCTCAATCATAGCTTATACTACAAGAACAGAATTTACTGCTTCCAGTAAATTCATGTCTGTGTGAAAAGGGTTAAAATATCAGGAAAAAACTATATAGAAAGAATTTATGGATGCTTGTTTTCGGGAGTAAACTATTTTCTAAACAAATCAGAAGCGGATTTTCGTTAACAATATTTACAGATATTCATACAGGAATCGGAACATTTTTTATAAGAAACCAGAAAAGGCATATATGAGCTTACCATTTAAAGGATTCGATCAAGGGATCAGAAATTGACATTACTGGCTCTGCCACTTATTTGAATGATGAGATGCATGGATAATCTTCAGAATTGCCTTAGTTGTCATAAAATGCAATTCCCAATCGTTCTGAAAAATATGCACGTAATCACCTCTGTTGACCGCATTGAGGTGGACCACATTTTGAACCTCCATCAGGTTTCAACTCATTCGGTGAATGTCCTATGTGTATAGGTCATTCCAAGCCTGAAGTATGAGCGTAAGCCACTGTAAAAATATTGGCTCCACCAACGCCGGATCTGCCATATTTGTAGATGATAGCAAATATTCGTATTTGCTTTAAAATGTTAAGGTGCATGGTACCTCTGGAAAATATATTACGAGTAACAGAATTCAGTAATGTTGGAATATAGTCTTTAAAAGACCTTAAAAAACCCCAGCTGCCTATCTGAAGACTTACTGACATTGGCAAAATGCCGAGGTGGTCCCATCGATGTCCATGCGTGTTCAGAGCAACATTATGAAAACAGAAAAAGTTATCATTATTTCTGCATTGCAAAAGTAAAATTTGGGGCACCCATATTAAGATATTGAGAGGGTTAAAATAATCCCTTTAAATACACCATTGTAACCTCCATTTGAAAAACGAGCTCATTCCAATGAGAGGTCATAAGCAATGTTTTTCAAGCAAAAATGAAAATTGAATGGAAATTTCTTTGAATATTGCTGGCTGGTTTATTTTAATCCTCTCAGTATCTGAATATGGGTCCCCAAAACCAGCCATTGGAATGAGCTCGTTTTTAAAAAAGGTTTAAATATTTTAATCTTTTTAATTTTTTTATTGCTTTCTTATATTTATATATAATATAATTAAATTTTGTTTTTATTTTCAATCTGTTAGCGGTTCTTTATTTTTTCCCAGGGGTTTATGAAATGATTCCCTGGCTTCTTCTTGGCCTTTTTCTATTAGATTATATTTCATCTCCTCTTTGAGTATCTGGCGAGATTTGTTCTCATACCTTCTTCCAACGCCTCGAATTTATCCCTTTCCGCGAGAATGAAGCGATATTTCCCATCAGAAATCCCTCCGTTTTTCAGAAAAGTGGATATCATGTCGCTTATGGAATTGATTTTTGCGTCAGCCAACACTTTGATATTTTCGTGTTTCTCGGCCTTCAAAGATCACTTTTTACTTACTAATTTCCAACCGTGCTCAAGAATCCTGTTGCGAGGGCAACTCCCTCAATTGCCAACACGACTGAAATGGTAACCATGGTCGATAGGAGACCCACTCCAGCAGCACCCAAACCCATGTATATGGAGATAGGAGTCAGACCCACAGTTTCCACCAATTTAGTCATTCGCGCATACTTCTTGTTGAGCGTTTGACGTCTATCTCTTTCCATCGTTAAATAATGTTGAATTTTATTGATCTGGTCGAGTCGAAACGCTATATTCCGAAGGAGAATCCATCAGTAATACAATCGCCTCTATGTTGGGGTACAGATTGTCACTTCTTAATTCCATTTTTTTATTTTTTATTTTGTATTTATTTTTTACTTCCTATCTTATTTAAAAAAAATATAGTATTATGTTATTTTTTTCTCGTCACAAAACAATAACGCATAATAGCATACTAAGAATGGGCACGTTCTTAAAAGTCGAATTCGGACCCAGTAACAGTCCTCGATCGTCGATCAACTGTTTTCCTCTCCTTAGACGAAACCGTCTCCGCGAGCTTGAAATACGCCGCTACCTTTCGCGCGTTTCAGATATAACCCTTTACCATCCGTTTTGAATCGATATACAACTCCTCCTCGCTTCAGAAACAATCTGCTATCCATTATTTTCTGCACAACAGAACTGGTCAATCAGAGCTCCTATCCTATACCCAAAGCCGGCAACACGGTTTTGGTGAGAATGGGTAATGCGTTGGTGGCCAATCCCGCCAACAATCATAAGAAACCACCTTTTATTTTCAAATTATATCTCAATTGTGCGGAACTCAGTCTCAAGGTCAATCCTCTTCAATTACGATGCGCTTTGGCTATTCTATTGGTTTGCTTTTTGGTCCAAGAGATTTTGTTCCGTCCATTGCTCAAGTCTTGATGACTTAATTTCAATTTCACAGCTTCTCCTCTATTTTCTAATGCTCTGCGAAGTTTGTCTTTTTGATCTTCGGATATTTTACATTTTGTATTATGTATCTCGTCATTATTTGTTGTTTTTTTTAATTTTTATTTTTTTTATTTTTTTTATTATTTAATTTAGTTATTTTTTTTTTTTTACTTCCTATTATATATATATAAATTGATTTAAGTCGTTAAAAAGGAAATTTGTTATTTAATTCATTTTCCTATTCTGCAAAAAAAAAATTTTTTTTTTTATTTTGTTTGTTTAATGAACTATTTAAACAAATTTGTTTTCTTAAATTTCTCTTATTTAAAATCGCATCGTCACACGTTCGCCACGAAGATTAACAGCTCTCCATTTTGATCCATTAATTCATTGTTAATGCTGTATAAAGTATAAGTTATCGCAGGCAAATAGACTAGATTTCTAGGTTGCTCAATGATCTTGTAGCACGGAGAAACGTCCAGACAAAACGAGTAGATCGAGGGCTGTGTGCCACCATCCACGTAACTTCCCGAGATCAAGTCCACGTTCACCAAAATGTTGTTGACAGAGGGGAGGTCCACCACATTTTCCGATGTCGCATGTCTTTCATACGTGTTCCGATCGAATCCCAACATGTTTCCAAAGGTGTCATGTCCTCTAACATCCAATCGATAACCCTCTCAAGTTCAGAATAGTTTGCAGAGTGTTGACGTTGGCTGTTATGTTGATGGCAGTGCCGCAGTTCTGTCTTGACCGTCGATCTTCATTCTAGTCTGAAGGAGTTCGTTCAAATCGATTATGCTCTAACTGCTTTCGGGAATGCAAATCGTGAACCAATCCATTCCGTTATTTTTCTCCGTGACGTTGCGAAACGAATAGTGCGTCTCGTACTTATTATCCTTCTTCAGTTCGATTAGCGGGTTGAATTTTGTCATGAATCGAGTCTTGTCATCGATCACGACGATCGAAAAAGAATCTTTTGAAGTCGTATTATCGGTCGTTCTTTTCGTGTTCTCGACTATCCTTTTTAATAATTGAGTTTTGTTGTCTCGCATCATTTTTATTAAATATTTTTTAATAATTGTACATTTTATTTTATTGATTGTTTTTTTTTTACTTTCTGCTTAATATGATTTGTTATTCTCATTTAGTTTAAACAATATTTATTGACAGAAACACTGCAATTGCATACAATATAGGTTATAACAATAACAAACAAAAAAATAAAAACATACAGATACAATTTTAAGATAATGGATGCAGTATACAGTTATATGAATAAAAGAAGCAAAATGATGAAGGGATTCAACAGAAAGCTTAATGCCTATATTAGTCGTCGCCCGTGGGTTTTTAAGTTACTGAGTACATATAGCATGAACTGCTGGCGGAACACAAAATACAGATTGTTTAAACTGTATGTGAAAAGATTTTAGAATATCTAGATAAGTAGAGTAAAATAAGGTGTTGAATAGTGATAAGAGAAGAAAAGGGAAGAGGGATGAAAAGATAAGAAAAGTGAAATCAACTTGAAATCAAACTTAACCATGTCAAAAATCGAACAAAATTCAAAACACTGGTTAGAGGGCACTGACTTAATTAATGTAGCATTCAAACACTTGAGAGGACGTAACTACGAAGGTGGCGGGGCAATCGCGAAGTAACCAACAGTGACAGCAGGTCGGAGTCAAAGTTGATTTTATTGTGAACTTAATGAAAGAAGTTCAAAGAGCGACGATGGCGGTACATACGGATAACATCGATCTATGTGTGTACCCGTAGTTTACCACGACATGGATAACCCTTCACCCAACGCGGGAAGCCGTTGACAATCACCAAATAAATTCTTAAATAGCTAAACTTTCACAACCCTTGCCACAAGAACACCTCCCATAACTCCTCACCGGAACGAGCCCAACAAGCTCGCTCTAATGAGGTATCACAAGCTGTGTTCCTGGGACAAAAAATGAAAACATAATAACATCTGAATGATGGTCTGTGTGTACAGCACAGGACGGTCTTGGCTACTATGTTGGTCAAGGGGGTAAGGGTACAATTCACCTTCGTTCCCATGGTATATTGCTGGACCGTTTCAAAAACTAAGCGATTTGCATCTTCACTTAAGAGCTCGGACCCGTTCAATTGTGTAGTTAAATTCACAGGAAACGGTATGTGCCCGATAGTGATGGCCCGGACAGTCGAGTAGAGCTGACATAACAGCAAAAAATGATCCGTTGATTCGACTTTTCCACACTGACAGTTAGGCGATGGTGTCAGTTGGTTTGCATGTAAGTGAGAGTTAAGGTTACTACAACGCAGTCGCAGTCTGCAATGGTATATCTGTGCCGAACGACACTTAGCAGTACTGAAAAATGAAGGTGGACGTTGGTTTGCACGATTTAGGAATCGCTTAAAGTGACTAAACGAACTATTTTGTTGAACAGACAATGGGATGTTATTCCACTGATTAGTTACATCGGGAATAAATGACGACCGATATAATTGTGTGCGACAGAAGGGGACGCGCTGGTTGTCACTTGTACGTAGCACGTGGCTCGGGTTGGTTGCTCATATGACAGGGGGCACCTTGTTTGATATATATGGCGGTGTTAAAAGGTGGTACATTTTAAAGAACTGCATTAGCTTGTGGTTCCGGCGTCTATCCCGAAGTGCATCCCAACCACTTTCAGTATAAAGGAGGGTTTTATTAGAGCTTAAGATTGCTCCTGTAACGATCCTGACAGCAGCTATTTGAATCTTCTCGATGTCAGCGGAATTAGTTTCAGTGGAGTTGTCCCACACTGTGACGGCATATTCCAAAAGAGGTCTGATGAAGGCAAAGTAATTTTTTTCAAGTACACTTCTATCGAGAACAAATTTATGCATTCTCATTAAGTCTATTCGTGTCCAGGCCTTCGAACAGATGTGGTCGATATTGTTACTCCATGTACAATTATTATTTAATGTAACACCTAAATGTTTGTGATTACTTACCTCGGTTATTTGTACACTGGAGAGATATAAAGGTGGGTGTGTGGGTGGGTTATTGTGACGAGATATGAGCATACTTTGCGTCTTTTGTGAGTTAAATTCTACCAGCCATGTTTTAGCCCAACTTACAATTCTTACTAGGTCAGTGTTAATTAAATCAGCAGCTTGACTCGGATTTTCCACAATAAGGTATAAGGACGTATCATCCGCAAAGAGTCGTATTCTACTAATTAAGTTTTCAGTAATGACATTATCGGGGGCGCGCGGTGGCTCAGGTGGTAGAGGTGCAGACTGCAAGCCGAGAGGCCCTCGGTTCGAATCCCACCCGTGGCAACCGCGTTGTGTTCTTGGGCAAGACACTTCACCCCATTGCCCACTTGGGGGCACGGTGACGTTGTGTACTAAGGCGTACTGCACGTCGATTGTGCTCCTATCTTCAACCAATGCTAACCCTGCTTGTGTGGCGTTAGTATGTTGGGGAGCTGACAGTTGCTCGCCGTTGCTCGGTGGTTCTCTCCGGGTACTCCGGCTTCCTTCACCCGTAAAACTGTCATGGTCATGATTAGCCATTGTGCAGAAATATGTGTCCTTAAACACCAACAATTATTATTATTATTATTATTATTATTAGTTGTGTCATTGATGTATATCAGAAACAGAAGGGGTCCAAGAATCGACCCCTGTGGAACTCCAGAGCAGTCAGTCTTCCAAGGTGAAGATTCAGACGCTATGGTAACCCTTTGTGTTCTATCAGAAAGGTATGATTTAAGAAAGTCCAGTTGATCCCCCTTAATTCCGATTTTCCCAAGTTTATAAATCAAACCGGCGTGCCATACTTTATCGAATGCTTTACTAACATCACAGAAGACCACCCTAACTTCTTTGCCTTCATCAAGAGCATGACAGAACTTGTCATATATATATCAGTTAGTTGAAGAACCGTCGAATCGCTAGACATGAATCCGGACTGAAACTGGCTGAGAACATTGTTATCAGTGAGAAATCTATAGAGGCGCTTAAAAACATATTTCTCAAGCACTTTACCAACACAGCTAATCAATGATATTGGGCGATAGTTGGTCACTGCATTGGAGGAATTCTTCTTAAGGATTGGCGAAACGTTAACCCTTTTCCCCATAACTGGAAAATAACAATTATTAAGTAGGATACTGAAAAAGACCGACAGTGGTTCCGAAGTTTTGCACTCTTTAAGGATGCGTGGGCGTATGAGGTCCGGTCCGGACGCTTTTGAGGGATTGATTGATTTCAGTGCCTCAAAAACCTCCGTGTGATGTAAGGTATTGCTGTTAATAACTACATTAATCTGTCGGGTAAGATGTGACAGAGAGGCCGTGTAGTCATCTACAGTGGATTTTAAGCAGAAATATTCATTAAACACTTCGGCATTCTCTGTGTTCGACGTTTATATTTGGTTGTGGCAAGTGATGCAAGGAATCCTAGGTGAAGCTTTCCCAAGATACGATTTAAGTGTTTTCCACCATTGTGAAGGCGGCGTCTCGGGCCCTTGCAGTGTATTTTGGACTTTTGTCAGGTAACGCATTTTGGCATTCCGAATTGCTGAGACAACTTCGTTTCGTTTGCATTTGTATTTGTTCCACGCTTGAGGGAGGCCGCTACGCTTGGCAGCTCGGTACAGCCGCTTTCTCTGCCTGATCAGTAATCTCAATTCATTGTGAAACCATCTGGGCTGACTAGACCTCGAGAACGTATATTTATTTGGAATGTGCCTGGATGCCACAAATAGCAATTTATCAGTAACGTTATTGATTACATTATCAAGATCAGAGCTACTGAACATTCTACCCCACTCTTCATTCGCAATAGCAGCATTTAAGTCGGTGTAATTTCCCAATGCATACGTCCAGACGCGTCGCTTGAAAATAGTGGGTGCATGCTTGCAAAGTCGATTTCGAGTGAGATAAGCGAATGGTAACGAGTCAGTTGTGAGAAAAAAGGGTCTAAGACTTCGCAGGTTAATACACTCACTGTGCAACTGACGGCACAAATGTCCAGTAATGATGCCGATGATTCTGTAAGGTATGTCGGTTCGTTCACAAGCTGTTTTAGGTTACAGACATTTTGAGATTTCTGCAAAATCGCCACGAGGTCGTAGTTGATTATCATTGAAATCCCCAGTAACAATTAAATCGGAAATGGAGGTGTCTTTCGCCTTTTCAGTGGATGTGGAAATAATATTCCAAGTTTCTTGTGAACTTTTTGGCGGTCGGTAGAACACGCCTAATAAGAAAGGTTTACAGTGGCTAGATAGCACTTCAACGCAGATGCGTTCGATGTTTAACATTTCAATCTCAGGTCTTCGTCGGAAGGTAATGCCTTCTTTGAAGTAAACTGCTACCCCATCTCCCCCAGTTAACCGATCTCGGCGTACGGGCTCTTGAAATCCAGGTAGGAGGAGTGATGTCGTTGGGTCACTATTATTTAGCCATGTCTCAGAGAGGGCCAGCATATCATCGGAAAGAGCTTCGCACTTGATAATATCTAATGTAGGTTTGATGCTTTGTATACTGAGATGACATATTTTTAATTTAATATCTTTGCTTCGTGAGTCCACATAGTCTGGGACCGGATTAACTTCTACATCACCCGATAATACAATTATCATAATAAAAACAAGCAAACATAGACCTATAATAGGAGTTGAGTATACCGGGGGTTTATGTGGCGGAGTGATTCGTTCAGATTGATTAGCAGCCATCGTGTATCCAGCAGTCCTGTAGGGCGTTACTATACCACAGCCAACATTGCTTTAAGATAAGGTATTCAACAAGGACCTCACTGTTTCGCCACCTCGGTCCACTGCGAACTCGAGGTAGAGAAACAGGGACGTCATGGAAGAGTAACTTCCGATGATATCGCCACCGTTTAGGCGCATGTACAGGATGAATAATGCACATAAAGTTTGCTTCTTCTGCAAGTTGTGTTTAATGCTGCGACAGTAGACCCCAATGCTGAACGCACTCATTTATGAATTGGAATCGTCCAGAATATAAAGATCGTCGAATTTATTCCTATATTTTCCATAGTATTTACTACTTGTCTGATCTGTGACCACGAAAGTATAAGGTGTGCAATCCCACACCAGCTGACAAAATCTCTTGAATTCTTTTTTGCTCATGTAATCGGCCACGTGATCGTCGTAAATGTGACTGAGATTCTTAAAATCTTGGCGAAACAGACACAGTAAATTCGCATTCTCTCTTATCGTTTGTCTTGGCAGTCTGAAATAATTTTGAGATAGACAGAAACAATCCATGTCACTGTGACGTCCTCGAAAATAGTAAAATTCACACAGATTCTGTTTCTCCAACATCAAATCTTCGAATATCATGAGATTTTTGTGCATGGAATCCAAGTCTCGAGGATTCGGCAAGTCGTTCGCATTTTCGTAAAACTGTGATTCCACATTATCATTTCTGAGTTCTCTGGACGTTTCTTTCAAGATCGTTGCGGCGATGGATCACATATTTCGAAGCTGTCTCGATTATCTAAGATTCTCATCATAATGTCCTTCAGCAAATTTGCGCTCAGAGCTTTTCTAAATTTTTCTAAGATTTTCGAGGCTTTATTTTTGCTCCGATTAAACACTTAGAAAGCCCACCCCAAGTCGCGTGTCGTCTCACACCGAATACTGGCCCAAATCTCCAGTGAGCCAGTATTTTGTATTTTCAGACAAAAATTGAAAATTGCGAGAAGCCTACAGTGGGAAAAAATCGGCATTTATACACTACTTTCGGTAATCTTTGATGCTGCAACCTAATGCAACCTAATGAATTTCAAGTACAGAAAAGGTGCCAATAACAAGAATGTTGATGAGCTTTCTAGGGTTAACTAAGGAAGTGGAAAAGCCGAAAACTAATTGTGTTCATTAACAGAGGGCGGTTTTCACCTAACTCTGTGTATTTATTAATTTCAAAAACAGACAGGAGGGGGTCTTCATCTAATTCCCTGGATTTATTACATAAAGTGTAGGATTTCCTCTTATTGGTTTAACCCTTTACCTAACGAATCGCCCGCATCCGCCCGCGTAATATGCATATTCAGCATTTGAAAAAATATTATTTTCAATTTCAACAAAACCATATCATGTGACCCTTCGTTGGAACGAGCTCGTCGAGCTCGTTCCAACGAGGGGTCACATGATATGGTTTTGTTGAAGATGCAACACAGCTAATCAATGATATTGGGCGATAGTTGGTCACTGCATTGGAGGAATTCTTCTTAAGGATTGGCGAAACGTTAACCCTTTTCCCCATAACTGGAAAATAACAATTATTAAGTAGGATACTGAAAAAGACCGACAGTGGTTCCGAAGTTTTGCACTCTTTAAGGATGCGTGGGCGTATGAGGTCCGGTCCGGACGCTTTTGAGGGATTGATTGATTTCAGTGCCTCAAAAACCTCCGTGTGATGTAAGGTATTGCTGTTAATAACTACATTAATCTGTCGGGTAAGATGTGACAGAGAGGCCGTGTAGTCATCTACAGTGGATTTTAAGCAGAAATATTCATTAAACACTTCGGCATTCTCTGTGTTCGACGTTTATATTTGGTTGTGGCAAGTGATGCAAGGAATCCTAGGTGAAGCTTTCCCAAGATACGATTTAAGTGTTTTCCACCATTGTGAAGGCGGCGTCTCGGGCCCTTGCAGTGTATTTTGGACTTTTGTCAGGTAACGCATTTTGGCATTCCGAATTGCTGAGACAACTTCGTTTCGTTTGCATTTGTATTTGTTCCACGCTTGAGGGAGGCCGCTACGCTTGGCAGCTCGGTACAGCCGCTTTCTCTGCCTGATCAGTAATCTCAATTCATTGTGAAACCATCTGGGCTGACTAGACCTCGAGAACGTATATTTATTTGGAATGTGCCTGGATGCCACAAATAGCAATTTATCAGTAACGTTATTGATTACATTATCAAGATCAGAGCTACTGAACATTCTACCCCACTCTTCATTCGCAATAGCAGCATTTAAGTCGGTGTAATTTCCCAATGCATACGTCCAGACGCGTCGCTTGAAAATAGTGGGTGCATGCTTGCAAAGTCGATTTCGAGTGAGATAAGCGAATGGTAACGAGTCAGTTGTGAGAAAAAAGGGTCTAAGACTTCGCAGGTTAATACACTCACTGTGCAACTGACGGCACAAATGTCCAGTAATGATGCCGATGATTCTGTAAGGTATGTCGGTTCGTTCACAAGCTGTTTTAGGTTACAGACATTTTGAGATTTCTGCAAAATCGCCACGAGGTCGTAGTTGATTATCATTGAAATCCCCAGTAACAATTAAATCGGAAATGGAGGTGTCTTTCGCCTTTTCAGTGGATGTGGAAATAATATTCCAAGTTTCTTGTGAACTTTTTGGCGGTCGGTAGAACACGCCTAATAAGAAAGGTTTACAGTGGCTAGATAGCACTTCAACGCAGATGCGTTCGATGTTTAACATTTCAATCTCAGGTCTTCGTCGGAAGGTAATGCCTTCTTTGAAGTAAACTGCTACCCCATCTCCCCCAGTTAACCGATCTCGGCGTACGGGCTCTTGAAATCCAGGTAGGAGGAGTGATGTCGTTGGGTCACTATTATTTAGCCATGTCTCAGAGAGGGCCAGCATATCATCGGAAAGAGCTTCGCACTTGATAATATCTAATGTAGGTTTGATGCTTTGTATACTGAGATGACATATTTTTAATTTAATATCTTTGCTTCGTGAGTCCACATAGTCTGGGACCGGATTAACTTCTACATCACCCGATAATACAATTATCATAATAAAAACAAGCAAACATAGACCTATAATAGGAGTTGAGTATACCGGGGGTTTATGTGGCGGAGTGATTCGTTCAGATTGATTAGCAGCCATCGTGTATCCAGCAGTCCTGTAGGGCGTTACTATACCACAGCCAACATTGCTTTAAGATAAGGTATTCAACAAGGACCTCACTGTTTCGCCACCTCGGTCCACTGCGAACTCGAGGTAGAGAAACAGGGACGTCATGGAAGAGTAACTTCCGATGATATCGCCACCGTTTAGGCGCATGTACAGGATGAATAATGCACATAAAGTTTGCTTCTTCTGCAAGTTGTGTTTAATGCTGCGACAGTAGACCCCAATGCTGAACGCACTCATTTATGAATTGGAATCGTCCAGAATATAAAGATCGTCGAATTTATTCCTATATTTTCCATAGTATTTACTACTTGTCTGATCTGTGACCACGAAAGTATAAGGTGTGCAATCCCACACCAGCTGACAAAATCTCTTGAATTCTTTTTTGCTCATGTAATCGGCCACGTGATCGTCGTAAATGTGACTGAGATTCTTAAAATCTTGGCGAAACAGACACAGTAAATTCGCATTCTCTCTTATCGTTTGTCTTGGCAGTCTGAAATAATTTTGAGATAGACAGAAACAATCCATGTCACTGTGACGTCCTCGAAAATAGTAAAATTCACACAGATTCTGTTTCTCCAACATCAAATCTTCGAATATCATGAGATTTTTGTGCATGGAATCCAAGTCTCGAGGATTCGGCAAGTCGTTCGCATTTTCGTAAAACTGTGATTCCACATTATCATTTCTGAGTTCTCTGGACGTTTCTTTCAAGATCGTTGCGGCGATGGATCACATATTTCGAAGCTGTCTCGATTATCTAAGATTCTCATCATAATGTCCTTCAGCAAATTTGCGCTCAGAGCTTTTCTAAATTTTTCTAAGATTTTCGAGGCTTTATTTTTGCTCCGATTAAACACTTAGAAAGCCCACCCCAAGTCGCGTGTCGTCTCACACCGAATACTGGCCCAAATCTCCAGTGAGCCAGTATTTTGTATTTTCAGACAAAAATTGAAAATTGCGAGAAGCCTACAGTGGGAAAAAATCGGCATTTATACACTACTTTCGGTAATCTTTGATGCTGCAACCTAATGCAACCTAATGAATTTCAAGTACAGAAAAGGTGCCAATAACAAGAATGTTGATGAGCTTTCTAGGGTTAACTAAGGAAGTGAAAAAGCCGAAAACTAATTGTGTTCATTAACAGAGGGCGGTTTTCACCTAACTCTGTGTATTTATTAATTTCAAAAACAGACAGGAGGGGGTCTTCATCTAATTCTCTGGATTTATTACATAAAGTGTAGGATTTCCTCTTATTGGTTTAACCCTTTACCTAACGAATCGCCCGCATCCGCCCGCGTAATATGCATATTCAGCATTTGAAAAAATATTATTTTCAATTTCAACAAAACCATATCATGTGACCCTTCGTTGGAACGAGCTCGTCGAGCTCGTTCCAACGAGGGGTCACATGATATGGTTTTGTTGAAATTTTTTGAAAAATTTTAAAAAATGACATTTAAAATAATAAATTTTGATATCGTCTGCGTTGGGTAAAGGGTTAACTATATAATCCAGTGTAAAAACAAAATATAGATATATAGAACCATTTACACAATTTTATATAAGCAGCATTTTAAATGAGAAACTTTCTCTGTTTCATTTGTAACGAATTACCAAAGATTTGTCTCTTAAGGATGGCGGTGATAAAGTATTGGAAGCTGTAAATGTTGAACAGTTAAAGTGTTAACTTGAAAATAGAACTCTCCGAAAGTTGAGCGGAAATATTTGTCATTCTGTTACCATATGCCCTGTAATCCTGATTCACTGATGATAAATCACACCATGCAGAATGTGAGAAAACAAAATAACACAGAAAGTTTTCTCACTCAGCAGAGTGTGTGAAAATCTTTCAAAGTTGCGGACAAACAAAAATTGGTGGCTGTTAGACTGCAATTTAATACGCTGGTCTATCACATGTCGTTGTCTGGTGGGAAAGGCCGAATGCATTGATCATATTAAGCGCTAGTAATACCAGCGCCTTAGAAGTTTACTCGGTTGTAACTAGCGGTTAACTCTAGACCCATGAGGCGGTAAACAGAGAATGATTGTCAAACGTTCAGATTGATTGGGGAAAGAATGTAAAAAGCCAGCTTGTGTATTTTAATACCACTCTACAGGAAAGTGCTTGACGTTTGTGAAATGATACGCCCATTGAAGATGCAACTGAGCTAACATTTTGAGATTTTTATCACCTTATACCAGCGCCTTAGAAGTTTATTCGGTTGTAACTAGCGGTTAACCCTAGACCCATGAGGCGGTAAACAGAGAATGATTGTCAAACGTTCAGACTGATTGGGGAAAGACTCTAAAAAGCCAACTTCTGTAGTTTAATACCACTCTACAGGAAAGTGCTTGACGTTTGTGAAATGATACGCCCATTTAAGATGCAACTGAGCTAACATTTTGAAATTTTGATCACCTTAGTGTTAAATTTACTGACAAATTTAGACCATTAAGGGGACCTAACTTTCTTGTAAATCTCTTCCATGACAAACATTGTAAGTCACGAATGCACATTTTAGCTCCATATTTAAACAATTGTTTCAGCCCGGTGAGGACAGTTTTATCCCTTTACACTCTGATGTCAAAATGGTGAAGTTTTCAACAGCAAATATTTCCCATAATGCCGTTCGATATTTAACCACATATACCTTGTTTGACAGACCTCACTGAGCTCTGTCAAACAAGATATAATTGGTTAAATTCATTGTTAAACAAGAGAAAAACAGATTAATTGAAGAAAAGTATGTTGCACTCCCAGAGTGCTAGGGGTTAAACATGGAACCACGAATGTACATTTTTATCGACTTCAACTCCTTGCACCCTGGTAGTGCAAGAGAATTTTCTCCAATCTCTGATTTTCTCTTACTTAACTACGAATTTAACCAATGATATCTTGTTTGAAAGAGCTCACAGACCTCTGTCAAACAAAGTACATTTGCTTAAATATCAATCTGCATTATATTTATGGGAAATGTTTGCAGCTGAAAAGTTTCTCATTTTGACATCAGAGCGCAGAGGGTTAAAGGCTGTAGAAGGGTCAAATCAAACGAGGTCAATTTCAGTCATACATCAAGATCAAAAGAGTTTGTGCGGGTCACTCCCTGCTAATGACCAATACGATAATACGCAAGGCGTAAGAGGAGCCTCAAAGCATGCAACATATGAGATTGTATAAAATATTTCACTCCACAACCATTACCCAGAAAACATTTTACGTAATCGAATTTCTGCAATTGAGTAATTTTATCCACACTCGACGCGCATTGTATACAGATCTTCAGTCATCGAGAACAACATAAAATAAAGTAATTTGTGTGGAATAGAATCCTGTCGTGGTCCTTATTCACATTTGTTAAAATAGGAAATGTAAAGATCTTCTCAAGTACTTTACGGATTGGACTGAATATCCCTCCACCTCACATTTCGTTTGATAAAATATTCCAGATGCAGGTGTACATTGTGTTCTAGCTATTTATTCCACATTCATTTGTTCCTCCGGAAAAAAAATTATGCAATCGAATCCCTTCATCCATACACAATGGGTACTGCATACAGAGCAACAGTCACCGAAAAGTAACGTAAATTACGCCAGGCCTAACGTCATTTCCATAAGATTCGGATTTTTTTTTTTCATGGATTAATTTTGGCAAATTATATTGCAGTTCTGAAGCTAAAATTCCAAAACTTTGATGCTGATCACACACGGAATGATGTGAAATAAACATAGAATGCAACGCGCATCTGGACGAGACACCTTTAATCGAACTCGTTGCGCGTAAGGTCACACACAATTTGGGCCGTATGAAGAGTCACATGATAACGGTTTTGTTGATGTTTTTTAACTGGGTAAAAAAACTAAAACAAAAATGGTGTTATCATGTATTTTATGTGAAGGTTTAAAATCTCTTCGTCTGAAATATGGCAAATGATACAATAATACGTGCACGAAAATGAGAACAATACACCATGCATTATGTCTGGCCTCAACATTAGTGTGCTTCACTTGAAATGTTAAATGGCTATACAAAGCAAGTCTCCCATTTTCAAAATTGTAAGATCGTATAAGGATGTTGTATACTGAATATCAAAAGACTATGATTGGTGCTTCCGGAGAAGGAAATTCCCAATATTGCACTGTGTCAAATTTCAGCTTCTGTATGAGCCCAAATATCAGCCCCAGAACTTGATTTGAAAAAACTTGAATCTGACCTCACAGGGGATGCTCCGTGCCAAATATCAAAACATATTGACTGGTGGATTTGATGAAGAAGATTTTTAAAGATTCTTCATTATACTACAGAGTTTGTGTAATTACAGGGAGCCCAAATATTAAACCTGAACTTAATTTGAACAAACTTGAATCTACCCTCCCCCATCATCACCCCACCTAAAGGTACTGTATACCAAAAACTAAAAGATTTTGACCGGTTGTTCTGGAGAAGATTGTTAAAGTATATTCCCGATAGTGCATAAGTTAAAATTTAGACTCGCTTAAGGAGCCCAAATATCAAAGCAAAGACTTTTCGAAAAAACACTTCCATCTCACTTATCTGAGGATGGTGTATATTAAATATCAAAAGAATCTGACAGGTGGATCTGCAGAAGACGATTTGTAAAGAATATTTCCCATATTGTACGCCGTTAAAGTTCAGGCTCCTATAGATTGAACAAACTTGAATCTGACACCTGTAAACCATATATCAAAAGATTCTGACCAGTGGTTCTGGAGAACATTTTCAAAGATTATTCCTCATGCTGAAAGAAGTTAAAATTTGGGTTTTAATTGCTGTGATTCGGCTCCCCTCTTTGGGGAAGGATCCGGTGGCCATACAAATAGGAAAATTCACATCATTCAATGTTCAAATGGGAATCTGAGAGAAAACACACAAAGAATAAGAAATGTTACTACATTCATATTGAATTGAGAACACTAATACAGAAGCTACTACATGTATAGTACATTTGGTAAGTTTTATAACAAACAGTGGAATGAAATAATGATCAGACTCTAATATCGAGTAAATATATAGAATATACCCATAGTAGCTTGGTGTACCAAATGTTCACCACGAGTGGTGAAGTGATGTTAACCGCGCGCCGAATGTTCCAAATGTTCACCACTCGTGGTGAAGTGGTGTTAACCGCGAGCCTTCGGCGCGCGGTTTACACCACTTCACCACGAGTGGTGAACATTTGGTACACCAAGCTACTTTGGGTATATTTTATTTATACCATGATCGTCAGATTATTAAGAGTTGCTATTATTTTTTTCCCGATTTTTCTGAGCACCAGACGTACATACGAGCGAATCTGTTTTTGTTTACAGGAGCATCGATGGGCGGTACTTCCGTTGTCAATTTTATCGCCGAAACGAAATGAAAAAAAAGAAACGGAGCCTTTTTCTTTTTAAAACATAATAACATACTATTTCGAGTTATTCATGCTTTATTAACATGAGACAATGCATGTCTGCTAATTTCTGGCATGTTATGAGGTAAACCCATTTAAAAACGTAATAAATAATTGCCACTTCCATTTCACTCTTCGCGAGGCAACATGCGATAAATTTAGACAAGTTTGCATTCGGGTCGACGTCATCAAATGTCAACGGGGATGGAGTGCTAATGGGGGTGTAAATGTTTACTATTGAAATCGCAGTGCTGGCGTGTTCATCACGGTTGGTGTGTAAAGCTAAAATTTAAGTCATAGGCTTTTCATATATAGTAGAATAGGTAATCATGGTATAAATTTTTTCCTTATACTATCAAATGATGAAGATATGTATGCATTTTGCTACACTTTGACGGTGTGACAGGAATGATAGTCCGTAGGAAAATTAGTCCCTCTGGACTATTATTCCGCGGAATTATAGTCCTTGGTCTAACATTTCTAGGAATAGTAGTCCGCCGGACTACTATTCCTAGAAATGTTAGACCTAGGACTATAATTCCGCGGAATAATAGTCCAGAGGGACTAACGCTCCTACGGACTATAATTCCTGTCACACCGGTCTACATTCTTTGGTTTTGCGGTTGTAACTTGACAAGTCTTGACTACCCATGTATGCCAAGACTTTTCTAGAAACAACTGACAATGTACTTGGCATGTAATTTGCAAACATATCTAAAAAACGCATGCTGAGGCACCTGCTTTTATTACTTTTTTATCAGGAAAAACTGACGAAAATCAAATTTAGATCTTCAAGAGTTAAAGAGGATTTTTTTTTCATTTAAATGAGGACTGGGATTGGGAAATATTTGGTTTGAATATCTGAAAAATCACGACAAAATGCCACTGAAAGGATCCGGTATTTGGCCCCCGTAGACACCATAGAAATTCTCTGAATAGGGAGCCCGCAAGTAAACAAAGGGACTTGGATTGAACAGAGGTTTTTAAAGACCATGCCTCATATTACACTACGTTAAAACTCAGGCCTTCATAGGCGGCCCAAAAATTAACTGGAGAACTTGATTTGAACAAATTTGAATCTGTCCCCCGTAATGATGCTGTATACCAAATATTAAATATATCTGTCAGGTGGTTCTGCAGAAGATTTTTTAACCCTTTGAGACTTTAATTATTCTGACGTTCAAACGTAACTGGGAATTCAGTTTCTTCAACGTTTTTTCAAAATGCGAGGTCAAACGTCGGAAAGTACAAATAACAAACTATTTTTCACATTAGTGATTAACTGGTTAAGGGCTAGATTATTTTTGGTGGTCTGAATTTGTTATTCAAAACTTGTTTTATTACAAATTATTGGAGAGAGCCCACAGGCACTCTCCGATAATTTGTAATAAAACAAATGTATATAAACAAAATGCTATTTGTGTTTGACTGAGTATGACATATAAGCAAGAAAAGTGTTAGCATACTCATTTTTGAAAGCACTGATAGTGGTTTCCAGCACTCAACCAGTTAAGAAGTCTTGACAGCAGGATTATATTAGTATTTTAAGCTGTGGTAACATTTGGCTCAGTGGTTGTCACTGAGCACTATTCGGGAGAAAATAGGAATTGAGGTTAAATCTTTAAAAAATCGAAAAATAACAAAGCAAATGACCACCACGTATCAGCTCGCTGTTTGACTTCGTACGTCACAAGACGTACAAAAGTATCAAAGGTTTAAAGAGCACTTCTCATAAAGCATCAAGTTAAATCTTGAACTCCTGGATTGAGTCCAAATATAAACCAAGGGACCTAATTATAACAAACTAGTATCTCCGCCCCCCCCCCCCCCCAACCCGCAATGGAGGCTGTATTCCAAAAACTAGAAGATTGTGATCAGTGGTTCTGGAGAAGAAGATGTTTTGCATTTTTGCAAATACGCTGACTCAGCAGTTTTTCGATTTCGTCTACAGTACACTATAGAGCTAATGGCATTTTTACCATTCTACTTGTCCTAGGGATGCTTCATACCAAATATCAAACCTCAGTTGCTTGCAGATTGACAATTATGGGCGCTTGAAAATAGTTCTATTTTTTAGCGTCTGGGGTTCCTCGGGAATACAGGGAAAAATTGTATGAATTAACTTCTGATGACTCAATAATACCACATACCAGATTTGCTT
The DNA here is from genome assembly GCA_031216915.1 of Pictodentalium vernedei. Lineage (NCBI taxonomy): Eukaryota > Metazoa > Mollusca > Scaphopoda > Dentaliida > Dentaliidae > Pictodentalium > Pictodentalium vernedei. The sequence continues at coordinate 260,699,914 of CM062296.1, forward strand.
AAAATCGGATCATACATTTAAAAAACAGAGATTTTTGGTGGAGCCCAAATATCAACTGGGGAACTAGCTTTGAATAAACCTGTATTTGACTCCTGTAACGATATATGCCAAACATTGAAAGATTCTGACAGTTGTTCTGAAGAAGATTCTTTAAAGAATACTTTTCCACTTGCATCAAGTGGAAGTTCATTATTCGGGCTGGGGACTTAATTTTAACAAAACTGGTATCCGCCATCCCCCCCCCCCCCCCCCCATCCCCTATGAATGCTGTATACCATTTGCATTTTTTCGACTCCTTCTTCAGTATACAAGGACACAAAGGCAATTTTTTCACCATTTCATTCTACTGTTTCTAAGGATGCTTCATCCGAAATAAAGGTGTCTCTTCTGTGTGGTTTGGAACAAATGGGCATTTGAAATATTTATATTTTTAGCTCCTGTGTTTCCAACGGGAATGCGGAATTTGTTTTGTATGAAACAAGAACTTACGAATCAATAATACCACATACCAAATGTGGTTCAAATCATCAGCTCATCGGTTTAGAATATAGAAGTTTTAGGCAGGACCAAAAATCTTACTCTTCCTATTACCCAAGCAAAGTTTGTTCCACGAACTTTGTTTAAACAAACCTGATTCTACCCCTCAAAAGGAAGCTCGGTACCAATTATCATATCAAGTCATTGTAGCCTTGCCAAGTTATATACAAATTGTGCTGAAGAAAGTTTTTTTCAATCAATAATTTAAACAAAAGCATATCATGAGACCTCAATGGAACGAGCTTGTCGATCTTGTCCCATTGAGGGGGTGAAATGATATGGTCTTGTTGAAATTGTTTCGATAATTGGGGAAAAAAATAAATAACAAATTTTGAAATCATGTGTTTTCCATAAAGGATTAAAACCTTTTTTGTGGGAAATAGGCCAAACAATACAATGCATACACAAACATGTGAACAGTACACTGTTAACCCTTTCAAACGGAGTGCATAAATTTTTGCGTGAAGAAAAAATTGGTAATGGCCGAGCAGACGATATAAAGAGCAAATAAAAGGCCGCCCAGCCACACGTCCCACGAAAAAAGTGTGCAATTCGAGGTATTTGAAAAAAATTGAATTTTTCAAAGTAGAAAAAGGGACATATCACTGAATGTCGGATCGCACCCCGATTCAAACCTGGCCTGTATTTTATGTTGATGCACCAACATACGAAATTGCATTTGATTTGGCAGACTATAACTAATGTTATCAATGGAAACCAATGTGGGACGGACGCAAGCACGAACGGACGTACGCACGGATGCACGGACAGAAACCGGCTGTTTTAATAGTCTCGGTGGACAAAAATTTGAAATGATGCTCTGTAATATTTTATTCGAACAGCTCCCCGGAGCTGTTGGATTGAATTATTACTGAACCTCCCTTCAATCCAGGGTGGTTTTGCCCATTTCGCCGTTGACAGTAGTGACTGAAATGATACCGCCCAGGGCACCAGTATTGAAAGGGTTAATTATAATCTATAACTTTTCAAGATTTCAAAGTATTTAACTAGTGTGTGAACGATATAATTTGACATTGAAGGCCAATTTGCACGATACAACTTTTGTCAAAAAACTCCATCCAAGATTTGGATGATGATTTTCGCACTTGTTCAGGGTCACTAGATGTCCCTGTTTACACCACGGAACTGTGTTCAAGATTGCTTACGAATGTTTTATGGGGGTTTTTTTACCATATACCACGTGAGCAGAGCTGTAATCTAATTGGTTCAAGACGTAAAACAACGTCAGACAGTGTTCAAAGTAATGTGCTCGAACATCGTCCAACATGTTCGCGGTTGTTCGCAGATGTTCAAATTCCAATATATACCATGAAACATTTTCTCTTGAACATCATCATCCAAATGTTGGATGGAGTTTTTGAACAAAAGTTGTATCTTGTAAATTGGACTTTAAGGACAGTAATGGTTCTCACACTGTCTTTTCGCCCATGCATTTCGTGGAGAATCGTTTGATCGTCCTCACGAAGTTGGAGTTGCATTTCATGTATTACGGTGGCAATATTCCCTGCTATTTCTTGCGTGAAAATTATTTTAACCACATATTGCATGAAATATTGCTCGGGTAAAATGGATTTATTGCATCATTTTATTGATGCAATTTAATGAAAAAATTTAGAAACTCTCTATTTTCTGCAAGTTCATAATAATATTGCTACTGAAACCTTTCTTCTCAGCCAATCATAATGATTGCAAGTGTAATATTACAATTTTGTGTGTGTGAAGAACAAAACAAAAATATTTGCGAAATAAGCTGATGCAATTTATTGGTGCAGTTTCTTGAACGTGTAAAACCACCTTTACATAACTCGAATAAATTTGATTATTGCTGCAACAAAACTTATTAAAAAATGGGGTAATAATTTTTGAATGGCCGACTTACTGAGTACCAGTGAAAAGAATGGTGTTCAGATTAGAGCCTTGCAAAGCTTCGAGTAATTAATTCGATTCAAAATCACAGTGAAACTTCGATTTGCTTCGATATATTTAGATTCCAGATTTCGAATCGTAGGGTAGAGTGACAATTCAAGCAACAATCAAACGATAGAACCGTCATTACTCACCAGTGTGCGACCCTTCGGCCGATGAACGTGTGTTTACGCTTATCATTACTGATCTTATGGTTCATGTTTTTGTTGTCGTTATAAATGTCGTTGGGTTTCCTTTGGGATACAAAACTATCTGGAATATGTATGAAAATATAGGTTTCGAAATTCGCATGACAATGTTGGTGGGCCGGTGAATTCTTTGCCGTGCAGCACGGAATACAAACTGTTTTCTTGAAACATTTCCAATTTTCCAACCAGCAGCTTTTAATGCATTGCGCAGACAAAATAAAAGCGGCTCCAGGAGTCCGAGCACGCTTTGATTTGACAGTTGTATGCATGTAATTTTTATGATGGAATCCTGCTTGTCATTACTTGTAAATGATTTATCGGAAATGATAAGCAGGGTACCATCACAAAAATGACATCACGAGTGATAATCGTGTCAACAATTACGTTAATGTAATTTTGATGCGTTTCTTGTAATATCGCCATCATGGTTAAATCGCGTTCATCTCCGAAGACAATCAAATGTTTCGTCGCTAACCACACAAGATATGATGCGGCCATAATCATTCACAGTCATACAGTTGTAATATTCGAGATTTAAATTTCGATTTGTTTCGAAATGTTCGAATATTCGATCCGAAATTAGATTCGAGACGAAAATTTTTGATTCTCAAGGCCTTAGTTCAGATGTTTGTTGACGTTTTTTTCTTAAAAACACTTTCCCGATGCCGGTGTACCACGTCACTCCACCCCAGCCCCCACTAACCTCCCCGTGGGGAAGATACCCTAGGACATCTCCCCCTCAGAGGAGGGATATCCTAGGATATCTTCCCCACCCTTAATATCTCCCGCACCCACGTTTTTTTTTTCTTCTTATTTATTCAATGCCATTTGTTGCTCAAATGTAGAGACATCCATTTTTATCACCAATTTCAGATATTTGTGTTTTGAAAACCATCACCCCACTAAATAGATATGTTATTTTGGGCCAGAAATGACCAAGTCATGTAATCAATCAGCTTATCACAAACCATTGTGTTTTTCCAGAACTCTGTTTAGGTTGTGTAAGTCTCCAGTTTTAACCCTTTAAACAAAGTAACGGCCAAAACCGGCCACCGCTATTCTCAAAGATTGCCAATTAATTTTCATTATTTATTGTCTCCAAAACATAGGTTATGACCCTTCATTGGAAAGAGCTGGTCGAGCTCTTTCCAATGAGAGGTCGTAACCTATGTTTTTAAGACAAACAATGAAAAAAATTAGTTATTTAAAAAAAAACATTTGCAAGTGTCGTTTGCTTTCATGTTTGGTAAAGGGTTAAAGACAAATAGTCCCGAATTAATTACAAATCTTTTTTAGTGGGGGTGGGGAGATATCCAGTCTTGGGTATCCCCCTTCCTACCTCACATGGGGCATTTTCTACAATTTGGTTTATATGGTGTGACTGACCATATTATAAGAGATTCGATGTCACATTTCAATAAATATTCAAAACTGGTGCTTTGAATATTGTATATGTAGACATCTCTCCCTCCTACCACCCATAAAAATTATTTTTTTCATTAACACTCTGCTATTTGATGCTCAGATGTTGAGACATCCATTTCTGATATCAGCTTCAAACATTTTGTTTTGGAGAAAACATGGCCCCACCCAATGACAATGTCATTTTTAGGAGGATATGTTTCACCCCACCCCTCCACATCCTAAACCTGCATATTCAATACAAATCACTAGTTCTGAATGTTCATCGAAAGGTGAATTCCTTAAAATACGATCACTAACACAATAAACTAAATTGTGGAAAACACCCCATGTGAGGTAGGAAGATGGGGGAGGGATATCTTCCCCACACCTCCCATGAAAAATTAAGATAATCATTTCTCATTAATTCAACGCTATTTGACTTTAAAAGTTGGGACATACAAAATCTAATCAAAGTTTGAAAAATGTCTAACAGTTTGTGATGTGGTGAATAATTACATGACTTTGTTAATCCTGATCCAAATGATAAATACCTGAAATTGATGACAAAAAGGTATGTCTCAACATCTAAGCATCAAATAGCATCGCATTAACATAAAACAATCTCACAGGTGGGGGGGATAAGCAGGGGGAGATGCGAACGGCACATGTATACATCGTGCCTCCTATTTTCAAAACTGAAAGATTGATGCAGCTAACATATGATGCCAGACGACAACGGCTCTTGAAAGTCTTCTACCAAAGCCGACCTGAAATTAAAATAATATTTCATTAGAAATGTGCTTCAGATAGCCCAAAACAAACATAGTCACTCAAAATCAAAATGCTTCAAATTGCAGTGACAGGGCAGTGTTGGGCGTAATTTGAAAACTGTCGGCTTTGTTTTGGGGAGATTTCCAGGTGCGCAGTTCACCATTATTCATTACCTTCTGGACGTCTTTACCAGACCGAACGCCTTCACTTTACAGATTGTCACCATCTAAAAATTGAGTAATTTGGAGTATTATCCCCTAGGTATTGAGACATTTCTTGATTTTCCAGAATTACTGTTAAAAATTGGGGAGTATCCAGAGCATCTCATGACAATAACAAAGTATTTGTAAAGGGCTCCATTTTCGAGAAAAAATTCTGACTGTTTTGGCATTTCTCCTCCACACAGCCCCGTCGCTGCATTTTGAAGTCCCAGCATTGTTTTTTGGACACCTGAAACACATTTGGCCACGAGATGTTCTGATGAAATATTATTTTATTATCCGTTCTGGTACGAATGTGGTACCGGTAGCACACTTTCTGGAACCGATAATATCTACAGTCAACTATGCGAGGTGCACACATATTTTCTGAGTTCTGTACACCACATTCTTCATTTTGCTGTATAATCTTTGAATATTTGTTTGGAATGTATAGAATTTCAGACTTGGGAATTTCATAGTACATTGTTTTTCCTTTACTTGTGGTGCTTCCTGAGTCATGGGCAATTTAACCTGAAAAAGGGGGTGCATGACGATTCAACCACGGAAAAATTCCCCCCACCACCCACACCACTACATTTTTCCGGGAAGGTTCGATCTCCGTCGGGGCCGAATCTTTTCACCTTATAGGGCGAATCTTCTCACCTTATAGGCTGAATCTTCTCGGAAAAACATTTTTTTTTATCTTTTCAATTTTTTTATGATTTATGATTTTTAATTATGACAAAATCGTAGAATACGAAACAAACCTCAATGCAACTGGAACAAAAATACCCCTTTCGAAAGGACATTCACTTACATGTGGTCAGCTGACAGAAGAATTATTTTGAGCATGCAGTTTTTAGCTGTTCTACAAGTTTTTGACTGAAGCTGACTTATAAACATTTGTTTCTGTCTTTACACGATGTTCTCAACATACTATTTTAATTAACTGGTTGAGGGCTAGATTATTTTTGGTGGTCTGAATTTGTTATTCAAAATTTGTTCTATTACAAATTATTGGAGAGTGCCCCGCACAGGCACTCTCCAATAATTTGTAATAGAACAAATTTATGTAAACAAATTATCATTTGTGTTTGGCTGAATATGAAACATGAGCAAGGAAAATATTGACCTTTGCTCTGTTGCCCTAATTTTTTGAAAGCCCTGATATTGGCTTCTAGCACTCAACCAGTTAACAGATTTGATGAAGCTATGCCTTTTTAATGATGGTTTTAATGATTGTGTTGTGTTTGTTTATGTAGGAAAAGCAAATATCACAAACTATGTACTAGAGAGATTTTCTAATGGTCATCCTACGACATTTTTCAGCTGGTACTGTACTGTTTTGAAGATTAACGTGTCATTGTTATTGACCAAAGGTTAAAAAAAACAGAGAATACCCTGCTTGTGTTTCAATAATCTGTAACAATAATTGAAAATTGTCTGCCCGTTTGTTTTTAAAATGAACATTAACAACTCTAGACGATGTTGGGGACCTGGCAGCTGCTCGTCGTTGCTCGATGGTTCTCTCCCGGTACTGCGGCTTCCTCCACTCGACGATGTGACCCTGGCTTTTAAAGTGTCATTAAACCCTAATAAATAACAACTAGAGAAAAAGAATTTACTGCAACCAGTAAATTCGAGTCTGTGAAGATGGTTTAGGCAAAAGAACTAAATTTTATAAAAAAAGAATTTATGGAGACTTATTTTCCGGACTAAAATATCTTTAAAGAATTCAGAAAGAGGTTTTTGTAAACAGCATTTAAAGATTTTCGTACAAGATACAGATAATTTTTTTCAAGAAGCTGGAAATAAGTTATGTGTATGGCATTAACCCTTTACCCAACGAATCGGCCGCATCCGGCCGCGTAATATGCAAATTCAGTAGTTTAAAAAATATTATTTTTCCAAAAAATTCAACAAAATAAGATTATGTGACCCCTCGTTGGAACGAGCTCGGCGAGCTCGTTCCAACGAGGGGTTTACATGATATGGTTTTGTTGAATTTGTTTGAAACATTTGAAAAAAATGATATTTAAAATAATAAATTTTGATATCGTCTGCGTTGGGTAAAGGGTTTAATGTTTTATATAAAGGAGTCAGCAATGGATACTTTTCATCATTTTTTTTGTAAAAATACACGTGTAAACATCGGGAATGCATTGGGGGCAAAAATGTGGTTCCAGCAATTCTAAAAAATGCACTCAATGACTCCTGGGTGACCGCAGTGACCTTGACCCATAATTTGAACCTCCATTGACTTTCGACACATTTAGTGTTGGGAATGTGTTAGGGGTAAAAACAATGTGATTTCCAGCAATTCTGAAAAATGTAGTCAATGACCCCTGGGGGTTACCTCAGTAACTTTGACCCATATTTCGAACCTCCATTGAGTTTTAACTCATTTGGAGTTGGTCCCAGGTCAATACGTCACACCATGCCTGAGATATGAGCGTGACCCACTTTCAAAAAGTTTTGGCCACGCCCACTTTTTCGTGTAAAAAATGCATGTATCAACTTCGGGAATGCATTAAGGGGTCAAAAGGTGTGATTTCCACAAATTCTGAGAAATGCACCCAATGACCCCTTGCCGACCTCAGTGACCTTCACCCATATTTTAACCCTCTATCGCGTGTCGACTCATTTAGTGTTGGTCCTAGGTCCATATGTCATACTGTGCTTGAAATATGAGTGTGACCCGCTTTCAAAACATTTTGGCGAAGCCATTTTTTTCCGGTTTTAAAAAGGGATGTGTGTACTTCTGGAATGCTTTAGGGGTCACAAAAATGTAACTTTCCAGCCATTGACCCCTGGGTGACCTAAATGACCTTGACCCATATTTCGAACTTCCATTGTTTTTCGACTCATTTGGTGTCCTATATCCATACATCATACCAGGCTTGAGATATGAGCGTGGCCACTTTCAAAATGTTCAGACACGCTCATCTTTTTTCGGTCTAAAAATGGGTGTATGAACTTCTGGAATGCATTAGGGGATCAAAAGATACCGTTTCCAGCAATTCTGAAAAATGCACGCAATGACTTCTGGGTGACCTCAGTGACCTTGGCCCATATTTTGAATCTCCATCGAGTGTCGACTCATTTGGTGTTGGTCCCAATGTTTCTAAAAAACCAGAAAAGACATACATGTGCACAGCATTTAAAGGGTTCGATCAAGGAATCAAAAATTGACATTACTGAAAACTGAATTAGTTGGTATAAAATGCAATTCCTAATACGTCTGAAAACCAGAAAAGGCATTTATGTGCACAGCATTTAAAGGGTTCGATCAAGAGAATGCATTATGGATCCACAAATGTGATTTCCAGCAATGCAGAAAAATGCACTCGATGATTCCTGGGTGACCTCCATGACTTTGACCCATATTTTGAACTTCCATCGAGTGTTGACTCATTTTGGTGTTTGTCCTAGGTCCGGGCATCGTACCATGCTTGAGATATGAGCGTGACCCACTTTCAAAATATTTCGACACGTCCACTTTTTTCGTGTAAACATGCATGTATGAACTTTGGGAATGCATTATGGAGTCAAAAAATGTGATTTCCAGCAATTCTGAAAAATGCACCCAATGACCCCCGGATGACCTCAGTGACCTTGACCCATATCGTACCATGCTTGAGATACGAGCGTGACCCACTTTCAAAAATTTTTGGCCACGCCCACTTTTTTATGTAAAATTCCAAGTGTGATCTCCGGGAATGCATTATGGAGTCCAAAAATGTGATTTCCAGCAATTTTGAAAAATGCACTCAATGTCCGCTGACCACAGTGACCTTGACCCATATTTTGAATTTCCATCGAGTGCCGACTCGTTTGGTGTTGGACCAAGTTCCATACGTCATACTACGCCTGAGACATGGGCGTGGCCCACTTTCAAAACACCCCTCGGACACCACTAATGCCACAAGAATCTGAAAAAAAACATAGGTGGCCGAGAACGTGTGACTGTCTACCAGCATGTCAAAAATCAATGAGATAGGACAATTCGTTTTCGAGTTATCTCGTGGACAAGAAGAAGAAAGAAAGAAAGAAAGAAAAAAGAAAGAATGAAAAAGAATCTGTACAAAAACAATAGTCTGTGTGTTTCACAAAGACTAATTACATTGAGTGTCTCGCCAAGCGAATACACCCACACCGTCCTCTGCAATTTGACCCAAAACCGACCTTTACATATTGACCCGAACTAGCTGATAATGGACGCAAACCGTCCTCCAGTGGACATATATACTATTCAAAAAAGTAGGGGATATCCAAACTGATGCTGATATTTTCGGAAAATGGTATTGGATACGCGTGATTGGGCACATCAATATGTTACCAAGTTTTGTGTGGATCATGGATGTCACCGGCCCATGAAAACTTCGTGCAGGTACTTCGCACGAGTGCCGCGATAATGTCTGTGGGGTACCATTTGTACTGGACGGGCTTTTTCGGTGGTAGTATTGTTCTTTTATTGCTATAAACTTTTCATCGATAGTTTGTGGTCGAAACGTAACTTGTGAGGTATGCGAAGACTGACACGTGACAAGCGTTTACGTGTGGTTGTCATGTTGGAAGCTGGCAACATACACTCTACAGGGGCTCAAATTCTCAACTTACTCAATCGGGGATTAGCAGGTGTTGTCACGCTACCGTCAGACAGGCAATGTTGATGACAGACGTCGGTCAGGTCGTCCAAGGGCGACGACTGCTAACCAGGATAGTTTCATCCGAACCACAGCATTACGTAAACGCCATCAAAGTGCCTCAGAAATTGGACAGAAGCTGTAGCGAGCGACAGATGTGCGAGTCAGTGGTCAGGCTATTCGAAATCGCGTTCACAGCTGGAATTTGTACGCTCGACGACCTCGAATAATTCCACGTTTGATTGAATGTCACATCGCAGCAAGGCGTAATTAGTGTGGAGCACGGCAGTACTGGGACAATCGCCGTTTGAGCAACGTCATGTTTTCTGATGAATCGAGGTTCACTCTCGACTTCCACGACAGTTGAGTGTGGTGGCGGCGTAACGAACGATACCTAACGTAACGTAACCGTTAGGCAGCAAATCGTTTTGGTGGTGGATCGATTATGGTATGGGGAGGCATAACCATGACAAGCAGAACAGCATTACATGTCATCCAAGGGCGTGTCACAGAGCAGCACTTCCGTGACAACATGTTAGCAGTTCATGTAGTTTGCCATTTGCGCAACGTCACGGTCGTTGATTCATTTTCCAAGATGACAATGCAAAAGCACGCGAGGCCCGTGCCCAGGAGCAGAACATCAATACACTGCCTTGGCCAGCACTAAGTCCAGACCTTTCATCAATCGAGCACGTCTGGGATATGCTTGGCAGGCGCCTATGACAACGCCAACAACCCCCTACCAATGACCAGGAAGTCGCCGCTGCACTGCAAGAAGAATGGAATATCATCAGCCAGGCTGATACTGTACGTTTGGTGAGGAGTATGCTACGTCCGATCCGCGCTTGTCTCGCGAACCGAGGAGGATTTACAAGGTATTGAGGTCTTGGGCTGGATGTGGTACATTCCCTGACTGACCGTCCATGTCTTCTGCAGCTCAGTGCGTGGAATGTGTGCTTGTCAGACAACCACCTATCGTTGAAATCATTCACCAATGTCACAGTGCAATGCCCCAACTGTCTTTTTGATGAAAATATAAAAATATTCCTTCATATATCTCACTTTTATCAAATATCCCCTACTTTTTTTAATAGTATATAAAAACTCAGCATTTTGTTTATATACTTGTAACGATAGTACACATCAAAACGTGTTGGATAACTTTGGAATCAGTGTTTAGCTTTTTTCACTCAGTGTTCATTATTTCTATTATTGCGCATTATTGTAATTAGGGGCCTCGTCCATAAGACCAGACCCTTATCATAATTAATTAATAGTAATTTTTGTGATTGCTCATAACTTTACATCAGTTAAGATTCATTTTGTTATCAGGTATTAAAAAATATTAATATTTGTAAACGCACACGTCCATTTAGAACTAGCCCCTACAAAGCTAACTTACAACGGCAAATTGTGTACTTACGCCCAGTAGCTAACATAGGGCTAGAATAATGTGCTTTTTCGGTAATATGATCAAGTGTTGGTGGCAAACGATAATTTTCATTACCTGATACCGGAAACAAAATAACATTTTAAGACATCATCCCTGCGTTATGTCAGTTAACCCACATAACATTTTGTACTTCTTCACGATTATTATTTTTATGGGGTATTGAAATTGCTTCCAGTACATTTCAATACTCGATAAAAAACTGTAAAAAAATCCTCACATAGCATTCAATTACTTTAATTTTTAACGACACTTTTCAAGCCCTGGACATTTGTATTCTAGCATAATTAGGATTTTGAAAACGTTTTTTAATATTTATTTTATTTATTTATTTAAAAAATGTAAACTGAAGTTGAAAATCAATAAGAATCATTCCTTTTCTGGGAGAAGGTTTGGGTCAAATTGCCAGAGGACTGTTCGGCCACTCTGGTGGATGGTTTGCGTTAGATTGGCGGCCGGTTTAAGGCAAATTGCCGGCGGAATACATCGAAAGTGGATTACTGCCGAGATAATTATTGCTGAATATATATTAACATTTTTTAATAATTATCTTTTTTAGGAATCAAAAGATATCATACAGCACTGAAAGTCTGTAACATATATATGTATTACTTTTCTTTAGCCCGAATCTTCCCAGGCCGAATCTTCCCGAGGTCAAGTCTTCCCGGGACCATTCCTTCTTGTTCCCGAAAAAGAGGGCATCCTATTTTCGATGAGATTAAATATGTTAAAAAGGCTATAATTTTTCCATTTTTGGCATTCAAACTACGAAGCATTGTTCATAATACAGATGGACACCAAAAAGTGACAAATTGTTACTTTGTTTTGATTTTTGACAGGATCGAAAGTAACCTATAACCTATTTTCAAGAATTTTTTTCATTACTCTTACAGCACCGTAAAATATGATAATTCAAAAACGGCGTTTCGTTTTAATAATTCACGAACATCATGCATATCTCTAGGAAATCGTACCAATATACTCAACAAGATCCGCAGTTATATCTGCGTTTTTTCGATGAAGGTCGATACCGAAGAATCACCGAACTGGACGAGTAACAACGAAATCAGGAGAATTCGATCTGAAATAACGAGATTATGAGCTGATCGTATGAGCAAATCTCCAACTAGACAGAATTCGAGCATGTGGTGTGTACAGGTAAATGTCACGCAAGGCTCCGATGCGGGAGGGCTGCATCAGAAAACGAAGGTATTTGGTTCTTCTCCAGTTTTTCAGGCACTTCTAAAAATGACATGTCATACACTCTCTTCAAATGCGAAAATTCTTTAGCTAGTTAACTAACTCATAGCATTAAATTTTCCAAATCCTTTAAAAAATAAAACACTATCTGAATGAGTAGAAATAAACAATCTGAATGTGGGTGAAATAATTTATTGTCAAATACGCGGCTTATATTATATTATATGTTTCCGTCCCATTTTTAGTTATATGCCTGGCAACAATTCCGTATAAAATTAACATTTTAAAGAATAGTTCGCAATTTTTCGAAGCCACTTTTCGCCAGAATTCCTCTGGTAATTCACCTCTATGCATCGGACTCTAACTCTGTGACCAAAACTTCAAATTCTCTTGTCCAACAATAAGCCTAATGTAACCACATATCTGATACTAAAAATATATCTCCAATTTACATTGCATTAGTTTAAAGATATGCCACATGTTTAGAATTTTACCATGTATAGTGGGATCGCGGTGGCTCAGTGGAAGACTGCTAGACTTCTATGCTAGAGGTCCCGAGTTCGACCCCCGACCAGGATGACCCGCGTTGTGTCCTTGGGCAAGGCACGTTATCCTGGTTGCCTACATGGGGGTACGATGACACCGTGTTCTAAGGCGTACTGCACGTTGATGGTGCACATGTCTTCAACCGCTGTAACCCTGATTGAGCGGAGCTTGAACAGAGTTAGAATGTTGAGGAGCTGGCAGTTGCTCGTCGATGTTCGGTGGTTCCCTCCGGGTACTCCGGCTTCCCCCACCCGTCAAACTGTCACGATCATGATTAGCCATTGTGCATAAGTATTTGACCTTAAACACCAATAGATAATAATAATAATAATAAATAATACCATGTGTAGTAGTGCGAAGTTGAAAAGCGGTTCAACGGTACCTTAAGAGAAATCAAGAGTGTTCTCCCCTTGGATTTCACTCAGGCAAAAGAGTCTGGAGTCTATCCTGAGGTGAATGAACAGAAATCACAGGTCTCTGTTTTCAAACAGTAAGGAGAAACAACACCAGCGCGGTCTTTCTGACTGCCGAATAGCTTTTGCGGACAGTTTTCTCCTGATTTTCACTACCACACTACATCTCTGCAACCCACACGTTGCTATGTGCCACTGGAGAAAGCATTTTTTATTATTACCACCAGCTTCAATGACTACACAGGTGCTGTCAATAGCACTGTTAAATACAATTAAATTGTACAGCAAGAAGCAATAACAACCACTGCTTGGGGTGAGGTGTTGCTCTCTTGACATAAAAGGCCAAACAGCTTAATGGACGGATGACATACGGACATGATACCAGTGACCAAAATGACAAAGTAGACACCATGACTGAAATTCTGTGGTGACGAATAACAATCAGGCTGTTCATAAGTGCATATATTTATCATGCACACAGAGTTCAGTGAAAGGCAGTGCTCTATCTTAATGTGTTTTCGCAATCGGATGTAAATTAAAAATGTTGCGAAATTAGGCTACACAAACAAATTTCTCAGAATTCCCACTTACTTACTTCCAGCTATGCTTAGATTTCACTTGCTGAATATTAGCTATCACTAAGAATTGTAAACACACCAGAAATAATAAAGTTTATTGAAAAATGGAGTATTTACAACTCAGACACAAATAAAAAACTTCCTGGTTCAAGAGCAAACAAAAATTCTCTTAAGCTTCCGCTGGCATTTCCAAAAATTACATGCCATACACTCTCTTCAAATGCGAATATCCTTTAGCTTAGTTATTTAACTCATAACATGCATTTTCTAAATCCTCTAAAAATATAGAACACTATCTGACTGAACAGAAATAAGCAATCTGAATGTGGGTGAAATAATTTATTGTCAAATGCAAGGCTTCAATCTACACGACAAAATGCCGCCAGCAGCCCTTTTCCCTCACCCACCAACATCAAAAGCACAATTTTCCTACAACCTCCTGTTTCTAAAATGTTAAATAAAATCATATGTTTCCGTTCGTTTTTAGTTACATGCCTGGTAACAACTCCGTGTAAAAATGACATTTTAAAAAATAGTCAATTTTTCGAAGCCACTGTTTCCCATAATTTCTTTGGTAATTTACCTATACATTTTAAAAAAATAGTCAATTTTTCGAAGCCACTGTTTCCCAGAATTCCTTTGGTAATTTACCTATACATCAGATTCCATCTCTGTGACCAAAACCTCAAATTCTCTTGTCCAACAACTAGCCTAATGTAATCATGTACACGCCTCCATACAGAGGCGGCGGAAGCTCGATAAAAGTGGTGGGGCACAAATTTTAAAGGCTATTATGGTTCGGCCCAGTGGGAGAAAAGTTAAAATCGTATATCGGTAAATGTACCATACCGTAAACACTATAGTCTCTCGTTTAGATGTCGCGGTGTGGTCACTGACATGTCCATTTCTTTTACTTCAATCATCTTCCAACCCGAAGGCTGGCCTTGGAAGATGTTTGAAGTAGAAGAAACGGACCGAAGCGACCTCACGTGGAATTCTTTGGCCAAATTTTGTTTGGATCTACAAATAATACATTAGGGGAATGTATGTATATTGACATGTTTGTTTGCGGCCATTTAACTCATTATGTAACCCCGCAGCATATCTTAGGGGAAAAAATGGAGGGGCAGGTGTCCCCTGTGCCCCCTGGTTCAGTCGCCTCTGCCTCCATACCACTACTCACCCACCTGTGTGGCAGAGCAGAAACGATTTAAAGCGGAACCCGCGGTGAAGTCAGTCTCATTGATGTTTCTTTTAAATTTAGAGCAAACTTGAATCAAAAGTGAGCAACAAAATGAAAAACTATTCTTAACAGATTAATTTGTAACGCACCAACAGACAGATGTGTCATTTGCATAGACAAACAGAAAATTGATTTACCTGGATTGTACTGTGTTCCTGAACATCGGTTAGATAGTGTTACCGCCAGATAATCTCCAGCCACCCAAGCAGTCTAAAAGCGTATTAGAAAAGGAAAATTATTTTAAACAGCATGAAACTTTCGATGGTCGAGTAAAGTGCGTGGTTTGATGTAGTTTCTCTTTGCGGTTAAAGCCAAGGGAAGCTCTCGTGATGTGGGTTCGAACCCCCGGTTATTCCATTTGTACTTAAAATCAGCATTCGGGAGATTGGGAATTTCAAAATGAGATGTTTTCGTTGATTTCCAACGAAGTGAAAGTGTGGAATCTGGTAAAGCAAGTAGTGGTAAAAGAGGGGTTCTATCACAGTGAAGCCCTGAGATAACTTCTCTCAATTTTCGAGATTATTTTCTCGAGAAATCATCTATGTCCAAAACACCTGCAATACTCGCGAAAGTGGGCTAGTATAGGCGAGCCGACACGCGACATTTTCGGTTCAGAATTAAGATGGCAATCGAATCGCAGATAGACAGACTACGGGGATTTGTTCCGTCTTGTCGATCGAATCTCGGAGATCGCGCGAAAACAAAAATCTGAGAAAATCCGATATCACCCAGTTCTGACTCAGTCTAAGAATCCTTTTCATTTGTTTCCCAAGATAACAGCGATTACAGTGAAGATACCGCGAATCCGAGATGAAAAATTCTTAGTCCCAAACCATGTGTATTCAAATCGGCTTTTCTAAGTGTTCCTTCGCTCGAGTTCATCCATTTGGATTTGACCCCTCGTATATGGAACACTAGAAATCATCACAATATTTCAAAACGTGCAATTTTTTGTCGGTTTTCTCAAGTGTCTCATCGAAGTATGTCGTCGATTTAGCGGTGATCCCTCGTACAAAAAATGAAAGTGTCAATGACACTGTAGCTTAACTTGTGTTTTGTGTTTGATGAAAAGGATAATGTTCAATGTTTATGAAAGGATTATGAAATAAGACAAGAATTGTGATAATTGGGAATATGTTCATTTCTGTTCCCTGTATGCTATGTTTATGATAAAATAATATGAGGTGTACACTGTACTAAAGATCTGAGGGGTGGGTTAATATGACCTCACAGTTAATATATGTGGCCCTCACAGTTAACGTATATCAACGTTACCAAGTTACAGTGAAATTATTCCAAAATGAGTCATCCTATCAAGTTACATTAAAATCATTTCATAAATATGGCCTGTAGACTGTGCTAAAGGTTTTCGTGCTAAAGGTTTTTGGGCTTCGGGCCCCTGTAGCCGTCAGTTTCCCAATTGCGTCCAAAGGGGACGTTCTCATCTAGACATTATATGAAGTCAAACTACCAAGATACAATGAAATCCCCTAATAAATATGACCTGTAGACTGTGCTAAAGGTTTTTGGGCTTTGGGCTCTGGCAGCCGTCATGGTTGAATGATCGCAACCAAAAGGGGACATTCTCATCTGGGCATCATCTGGAGTGCCCCTCCAAAGTTACAATGAAATCCCTTCATAAACATGACCTGTAGACTGCGCTCAAGGTTTTTGGGCTTCGGGCCCCTGAAGCCGTCACAGTTGACCAATCACGACCAAAAGGGGATGTCATCATCTAGGCATTATATGGAGTCAAACCTACGGGTTACAATGAAGTCCTTCCATAAATATGACCAATAGACTATGCTAAAGGTTTTGGGGTTTTGGGTTCGGGCAGCCATCAAGGCTGAATGATCGCGACCAAAAGGGGACGTTCTCATCTAGACATTATTTAGAGTCATCCTACCAAGGTACAATGAAATCCCTTCATAAATATCACCTGTAGACTGTGCTAAAGATTTTCGGGCTTTGGGCCCCTGTAGCCAACACAGTTGCCTAATGGTGTCCAAAGGGGGCTGTTCTCATCTCGACATTATATGAAGTCAACCTGCCAGGTTACAATGAAATCCCTTCATAAATATGATCTGAAGACTGTGCTAAATGTTTTCGGGCTTTAGGCTTGGGCAGCCATCATAGTTGAATGATCGCAACCAAAAGGGAACATTCTCATCTGGACATCATCTGGAGTGATCCTATGAAGTTACAATGAAATCCCTTCATAAATATGACCTGTAGACTGTGCTCAAGATTTTCCGGCTTCAGACACCTGTAGCCATCACAGTTGACCAACCACGACCAAAAGGGGATGTCATCATCTAGGCATTATATGGAGTCAACCTAACAAGTTACAAGGAAATCCTTCCATAAATACGACCTACAGACATGCTAAAGGTTTTTGGGCTCGGGCATCCATAAAGGCTGAACGATCGCGATCAAAATGGGACGTTCTCATCTAGACATTATTTGGGGTCATCCTATCAAGTTACACTGAAATCCCCTTATAAATATGACCTGTAGACTGTGCTAAAGGTTTTCGGGCTTCGGGCACCTTTAGCCGTCACAGTTGCCCAATCGTGTCCAAAAGGGGATGTTCTCATCTAGACATTATATGAAGTTAACCTACCAAGTTACAATGAAATCCCTTCATAAATATGACCTGTAGACCGTGCTAAAGGTTTTCGGGCTTCGGGCTCCGGCAGCCATCATGGGTGAATGATCGCAACCATAGGGGACAATCTCATCTGAGCATCATCTGGAGTGATCCTAAGAAGTTACAATAAAATCCCTTCATAAATATGACCTGTACAGACTGTGCTCAAGGTTGTCGGGCTTCGGGCACTTGTAGCCATCACAACTGACCAATCACGACCGAAAGGGGATGTCATCATCTAGGCATTATAGGGACTCCACCTTAACAGGTTACAATGAAATCCTTCCATAAATATGACCTTTTGCCTATGATAAAGGTTTTTGGGCTCGGGCACCCATCAAGGCTGCATGATCGCGATCAAAATGGGACGTTCTCATCTAGACATTATTTGGAGTCATCCTGCCAACTTACAATGAAATCCCTTCATAAATATGACCTCTAGACTGTGCTAAAAGTTTTCGGGCTTCGGGCTCCTGTAGCCGTCACAGTTGCCCAATCACGTCCAAAAGGATACTTTCTCATCTAGACATTGTATGAAGTCAACCCACCAAGTTAAATGAAATTCCTCAATAAATAAGACCTGTAGACTGTGCTAAAGGTTTTCAGGTTTTGGGCTTGGGCAGTTGTCACGGTTGGCAGATCATGCCCAAATGGGGAAATTCTCATCTAGACATCATAAGGAGTCATCCTACCAAGTTACAATGAAATACCTCCACATTAAACATGACCTGCAGACTGTGCTAAAAGTTTTTGGTTTTCGGGCTTGGGCAGCCATCGCGGTTGATAGATCATGCCCAACAGGGGACGTTCTCATCTAGGCACTATACAGAAGCATCCTACCAAGTTACAATGAAATCCCTTCATAAATACGAACTGTAGACTGTGCTAATGGTTTTCGGGTTTTGGGTTCGGGCAGCCATACCGGTAGCCCGATCGCGACCAAAAGGGGACGTTCTCATCTCGACATGACCCCAAACCTGCATATGAAATTTCGTGACGATCAGACAAGAACTGGGGGGTGTACCCCGTGCTAAAGGAAAATGTGACCAGACGTCACAGACTCACAGACTCACAGACTAACAGACTCACAGACTAACAGACTAACAGACTTCCGCACGCGTGATGGCAATAGCTTATCTTGACTATGTCAAGTTAAGCTAAAAATGCAAAAAAAACCCGCGTATTTTCTGTCTGCGTTTTGCTTTGTTCTTATGGCTCGCGAGGTCGACCCGGCAGAGAATTCTCGAATGAGAGATTCCCACCGCCCCTCAATACGATCGATCGCGGTTCTGTTTGTTTGTGACAGGGGAATATATATATCATATGTTGTTTTTTTCTATATATTATTAAAAAATAGGAAAAAAATAAAACAAAATTTAAAATAAAACCAGACGCTCAAGTGAGTCTAAAAGGCTCGCCGGCCTCAAGTTGTCAAAAGAGATGAGTGTATCAGTAAGTGATGGACAGCAAGAGCAATGTTCGATTTGCCATGACACAACCAAAGGAAACTTTTTGTTTTGGCCAAGCAGTTCTGCTGGTACTATGAAACCTTCCTATCAAGCTCTGTTGTGTGATGCATTAAAAAACAATAGCCGAACAAAATTTTTGATTTGTTTTCAGGTACTGTGATTCTCTCTACACCCCCCCCCCCCAGCCCCCTCCCCCCTAAAAAAAAAGAAAAAAAAATCCGGCATAAATAAAATACTTATGACCCAGTTTTATACTACAAGACAAATTTGGTTCACATCCGCCCAATGGATCTGGAAATAGAAATTTTGAGTGCAGCCCGAATTTGGGAGGCCAAATTTTTATTTACTGAGTTTGTTTGAAAAAAAGAGAATCTACATCACTAAAGTAAGTTCCAAACAGGAAATGTAAGCATTATTGCAA
This sequence comes from Pictodentalium vernedei, assembly GCA_031216915.1. Classification (NCBI taxonomy): domain Eukaryota; kingdom Metazoa; phylum Mollusca; class Scaphopoda; order Dentaliida; family Dentaliidae; genus Pictodentalium; species Pictodentalium vernedei. The sequence continues at coordinate 260,719,577 of CM062296.1, forward strand.
GTGGCTTATAAAAAAGGGGATTTAAAAAGCATTTTATGCTTATGGAGCCTAACCCCCACCCCCAAGGATATAGTAACTTCGGTGGGAAAATCAGATGAGTAAATTCCACCAGCCTGAAGAGGCAGCAGCTTCATTTGAACAAAAGAGCAAAGGTTTACTCCAAAGATGGTTTGTGACATAAATGAATGAATTTGGCCCAGTGGTTTTAAAGAATAAGAACAATTTCAAACTAGAGAAACAGAATTTTACTGCCACCAGTAAATTCAAGTTTGTGTGAGAAGGTTAAAGCATCAAAAATAAACCAAACAGAAAGAGAATTTTTGGAGGCTTATTTTTGGGAGTAAAATATTTTTAAAGAAATCAGATATAGGATTTCGTTAACAGTATTACATAAAATAAAATCTTTGGAACCCACATTGATGTCTTGAGAGGGTACAATTAAAGATATTCATACAGGAATCACAGAATTGTCTTCCAAGAAACCAGAAAAACATATATGTGTACAACATTGGAAAGGTTTGATCAACGCACCAATAAAATCTGTGAAAAGCACATTGAGTCTTGAGAGGGTTAAATTAAAGACATTCATTCGGGAATCAGATGTGCCCAAGAAACCAGAAAAGAACATATATGTTCACAGCATCGAAAGGGTTCAACATGAAATAAGTTCTTTTGTAAACACACTGAAGTCATGAGAGGATTAAATTAAAGATATTCATACAGGAATCAGATCAATTTTCCTTTGTCGATTATGGAAGATTTGAAAGGGTTAAAGCATTTCTGAATCATTTTCAATCCCTTTAGCTTAAAATAATAAAATAACATGTGTGTTTGACAGGTAGATGTTGACAGAAGTTGATGGAAGAGATAAAACTGGAAACTCTGACAATTTGTATAGGAAAATCTTATTGAAAAAATCGCGACATCGACGCCGTAGCTGCGACGGGTGGTGCAATCTGCAAGTACATCGAACAGCCTGTGCATCGAACATGGGTTAGACACCAATAAGATACACTTGGATACCAAATATGAAGTCATTCCACCAAGTAGTTTGAACGTTATTCTTTTAGAAACGCGTTGCTCACAAAATTCTAGGTTCATCAAGGGCCATAACTCCAAGAAAAATATTTGGAACAACACATGCATTGAACAGTGTCTAGACATCAATAAGATACACTTACATGCCAAATATAAAGTCATTCCATCAAGTATTTCAAAAAAGTTATTGAGTTTTGAAACTCGTTGGTCACAGACAGACTCACAGACCGACTGACAGACCTACAGATAGACCGACATTGCGACTTATAGAGCTGCTAGTCGTAGCTAAAATGATGATTCATCATTATTCTATACCCTCTACAGGGCACCCTGACAGAATCGGTGGCAATTTTTTAACCAATCTATTCTACTAGCCCTAAGGATACTTCATACCAAATAACAGTACCCTGCTCTGTGTGGTTTGGGAAGTATGGGCTTTTGATTTTTTTTATCTGTTTTTAGACCCTGGGGTTGCCACGAGATTGTGAAATTTTTTTTCGGGCATCAGTCAATTGCTTAGGACCCATTTATACTACATTTATACTAAAATTGGCCACCGGTTGTTGAAACAGAAAGTTTGATAGGAGCCCAAAAGGATATGCCCCCACAGAGAGCCCAAATATTGACCTACCAACTTCCCTTGAACAAACTTTAATCTTCAACACCAAAGCATGTTCCAAGCCAAATATCAACGCATTCCCTCTAGTGGTTTGTGAGAAGATTTTTAAGCCTTTTTGTGCATTAACCAGAGCCCAAAGATGGCAGCTGATTCATTTGAACAAAATAGAAGAGGTATACTCCATAGATGGCCTGTGCAATATATGTTTGAATTTGGCTTAGGCGTTGTGAAGAAGTCAAGTTTGCAAAAGTTAACGGAATACGGACGCCAAGTGATGGCAATAACTCCCACTGACTTGCAGTCAGGTGAGCTAAATAAAATTAAATATTCAAAAACATTTTTAAGTTGAGAGTTAAGACGGTTTATTCGATATCTAGAACTGAAGAGGAATATTCAAGAGAGCAGTATGGCGAAACAAATGGGCGACATTGAGACGAAACGAAAGACGACCAAGTTGTTCAAACATGTGATAGAATCTCAGAAAGAAATGAAAATGGAGATCATCAAATATTTGAAACCCTTAAGAGAAGGCAGGATATCTAGTTACAGACCTTCTATTTACCAAATTTATGATCCGACTTGTAGCTGAATATAGTATAATTTTTTATTAGTCACAATATTAATACCTTGAAGTGAATATAACCAAAATAGCAAACAAGTTTTTGCATTGAAAATTTCAGGTGCAATTGCACTCTCTGGCAATCTGAGGAGGGCAATTGTTTTGCACTCCTTGATTTTCTAGATTGCCATGCTTTTTAGTTATAAATAAATTACAAAAGTATACTTGCTTAAACTTAGCATTTCTGTAATTGCTACTATTTAATCATTTACTTATTGGTTTTGTGGGTAACTTTCAGCATATATGGCTATCTGGTGACCACAACATAGGTATGAAGTCAAGTTTACCCACTGTTTATGCTCATGTTGCCCGCATTAGAGAAATTCCACCCCAGTTGCCAGTTACCGGGCCGTACTTTGCTAGTAAAACAGAACTTGTTTACCAAAGTAAAGAAGCACTGGTGAACTTCAAGAGGTTCCCACGGGGGATACACACCCTGTTAAATATTCTACACTGGGCGTAATGAGATGGGAAACAAATAATATTCTAGTCATCTTTTCGTTTGTCTTGGGACAGATTATGTCAGAACCTAAAACTGGAACATTTTTCAAACAATTCTCCTTCAAATAATGAAATAAACTTCTCGTCCACTCTATTTAAATGTGTTCTATGTGCCAGGTGGCGCAGAGAACACATTGGAACTCAGGGGACGTTATGCTGTGAAGCATTGTGTTACATAACGATATTTTGCATCACACAACCCTAGAAGGCATTGTTTTCAGACTGGGTTCATGGTTTTGATCCTATTTTCTCACATGTAGGGTGTGTGTGTGTGGGGGGGGGGGGGCTGTAATGATAGCGTTTACCAGTATCGGCACAATTAGGAATAAACATAGTATAACGTGTTAGCCTTAACTTTGTAAATGTCTTTTGTTTTGAGTCCAGTAAGAATGACGATACTACACGAATTTTGCATCACTTACCCATGGGCCCCTCAGAATAGCAACCCCGGAAAGGATGCAATATCTGATAATTTACGACAGTTTTTTACCCAGTGAGTGGTGTTCTGAGCTACTAGAAGTAGAGGTATCTTCATCTCTCATTTAATATCACACCATAAACTCCTTTCAACACCAAGTTACTGTATGGGATCAAAGCATATAATCTTGCAGAAAGCGATATGGGGAATTACGGTAGCACGGTATATCGATAAGCCGATATATACCGGTATTGAAACCAGTATCGATTGAATTCTGGTGTAATTACAAAAATATCGGTTTATCGTCATTATTTATTTACCCACAAATTCATGTTCAAGGTGTCTTGAGTTTTAACGGTGCCCGAATGAATAATATTACCCTTTTAATCGACGTATCGGCCGCATCCGCCCCGCGTAATATACAAATTCAGTAATTCAAACGATAATTTTCAAAAAATTCAACAAAACCAAATAATGTGACCCCTAACTGGAACGATCTCGTCGAGCTCGTTCCAATGATGGATCATGTGATATTGTTTTGTTGATTTTTGGGGAAAAAATCGATAAAGTAATATTTAAAATAAATGTTGATATCGTCTGCGTTGGGTAACGGTTATTCCAACTGCATTATCAAGGCCTGCTAATTCGTTCCGTCTGTAAATGGTTCAAGTCCCAATTGTGGTACGAATGTTCAGATATCTCAAGTCTTTTTTTTCGATATAGCGGTACACCACGGTATTTTTTTGAATATCTATGCGGGTATTCAGTTTAGAATATCGTGCAGCCCTGTGAAGAATTTGTATTTCCTATTGTTGTCCCCGAAAACATTTCCGTGGGACTATTAAAATATCCGGTGTCCGTCCGTCCGTCAGTGCGACGATGCGTCCGTCCCACGTTGGTTTCCCCGTGATATCTTTAGTTATATAAGGCCAAATGAAATGCAATTTGGTTTATAGGTGTATCAACATTCAATACATGTCAAGTTCCAATCGGGGTTTGCTCCGACAATTTTTGCCAGGGTTATGCCGCTTTTTCGACTTCAAAAATTCATTTTTGGGGGGTTTCCCGATGATAACTTCAGTTAGAGTTGGACAAATCAAATGGAATGGAATTTGGTGTGTAGGTGTGTCGACATAACATACTGTTCAAGTTCAAATCAGGGTTTCGTCTGACATAGTTTGCCAGAGTTATATCCCTTTTCGACTTCGAAAAATTCAATTATTTTCAAATACATCGAATCGTACACTTTTTCGGGGGATATGGGGCCGGGCAGTCTTTTATCCTTTTAATAATCCAACCCAACGACCAGGAAGAAAAGTACAAATATAATCACGGGATAATGTAATCCCATAGATATGTGGGATTGTTGTTATTTATTTATTTATTGATTTTTAAGGTCACATATTTATGCACAATGGCTAATCATGACCGTGACAGTTTTACGGGTGGAGGAAGCCGGAGTACCCGGAGAGAACCACCAAGGTGGGTGAATTCATCCTTCCGCTCTTGAGCTCTGCGGCTGTGGGGTGTGACAGTGGACTGGTTCACGCTGGAAATTGCCGATTGGTTGTTCCTTGATTGTGTATTTTTTGTCAGAAAGTGTTCTCATTAATCACTGCATTTAAATTAAATTTGTAGAAATTTTAGATGGAATTAACCCATCGTATCACTCTGACTCTGGCGATCCGTGGAGTGCGGAGTGAGGGGGGTTTATGTTGAAAAGGGGCATAATACTTGCTTCAGATTTCTTCTTTTTGTGCAGGAAAAAATACTCAGCGTGTAATAATTCAAGGATGTTTTATTATGAGGGATTAATTTTGTAATTTTTAAGCAATGTTGTATTTTATAATATTGGACTCATGCAGAGTGCCCCCACCCCTTCTCCCCTAATGCGCAATTTATCTACCACTTCTGATTCTTTTAGGAGACAAGGTCCACTGGGCCGAAACTAGTTTTCATTTAGTTATAATAACGTTGTTAACGGAACGCACATGTTACAACAAGAAAGAAATTGATGCTACTACTACAATAACTGCCTCTCCCACTACTACTGCTATAATACCCATTGCTCGGGCCTGGCATTCTTAAAAATGCAGGAGGGCTAAAAATCACCCTCCGCACACGGCCTAGGGGAGCGATAGGTCTCCTCAAGCCTACACAAGCTAAAAGAGGCAAAATGAAGTTGTACTATTAATGAATTCAGCCTAGTGGGCTTTGTACAGTTTTTTGGTGCTGCTGACCATGTAGTCTCTGTGAGACGGCTACACTGCCCATCCCACACCTCCGGGCCTTGGTAAGTGTGGGAGGGGCAGTGTGGACATATTGCAGAGACCACTAACATTGCAGAGATCTGAAACCCTGTGTGTTTTAGGAATAGGCTGTTGTGGTAATCATTATTTTCTAAGGCTATGAGGGCTATTTTTCGCTCTCCTCAATTTTTTTAGGCGAGCAGTAGGCGAGCGAATAAATCGCTCTCCTGAAAGTGCCAGGTCTGATTACTTCATTAAGGTAAAATATTCTGACAGGGCACGATCATCTGTTGAGGTGCGGTCAGAGCTCAGCGAGCTCTCTGCCGGAAATGTCTGCAGATGGTGTTATCAAGAACAGACAAAATGCGCGAATAGTCTTTTGCTAAATGAACGGAATTCATCCTTGTTGTCCTGCGGTTGGGTCGCCGACCGATCAGCGTCTGTCCTTTCGAAAGAATTTGCACCCTGCGCATAGCTTTTATTTGGTATTGTGTAGTTGCTGTTTCTACAAATACTTGTATAGTATATATTTTGAATTACTTGTTCACTGGTTTTTTAGATAACTTCTACGAAACGACGTCGTTGCACGTTCCAGACATTATTTTCAGCTGTATCTGAAACATTCGAAATTTGAGAATACTCATGCTTTAATTGAAGACAAGAAGTATTTTCTCTCGAAATAGGTTATATTGTCTGAGAAAAACATTTGGAACACATCAATCATTTCTCCTAAGTGAATATCTAGATTACTTCTCTATTATAAATACACTTAACTCTTTGGTATATTTTGTTTCAAAATGTCGGTCAGATGACTTTTATTGTTGAATGTACTAACCGAACCTTTTGTATATAGTGTAAAAATGACCCAAACTTTTTTGTATTCTATGCAAATGTGTTTTACAGTGAATTACATGAACATATGAAGAACTGTTTGATACCGGTATTTTTTTTAAATTATTCATTATATGACATACAGTACGTGGAGAGTGGATTGTAACTAAATCACCCAAGCTATAACTTTCAAATTTTGTACATATCGACAAAAAACACAAGCAATGTTTCAGCCAATGGACCTCCGGGTTTAACCCGGAGGTCCATTGGCTGAAACTTTGCTGGTGCTGGTTATGCTTTGCAACAAATTTGCAATTATTGCTCGGGTGGAATCTCCACTCTGTGGGTGATTCAGCGATAATACACTCTCCACGTACTGTACTTGTATGCACGAGCAGATTTAGCAGCGTTTAATGTTAAATGCACTGTCAATGTACAGTAAGCCTACGCACATATAACCACCGTGTGTCTTAACCCTTTACCCAACGAATCTCCCGCATCCCTCCACGTAATATGCAAATTCAGCAGCTAAAAAAATATTATTTTTCGAAAAATTTCAACAAAACCATATCATGTGACGCCTCTTTGGAACGAGCTCGTCCCAAAGAGGGGTCACATGATATGGTTTTGTTAAATTTTTTTTTAAAAATTTAAAAAATGATATTTAAAATAATAATTTTAAAATCGTCTGCGTTGGGTAAAGGGTTAACCAATGACACAATGCTGTTACCGCTGATCAGAATCAAACAATCGACCTTTCGGTGGAAGTCCAAAGTTCTAACCTCTAAGCCACCGTACCGTCCCCCGCCCGCGCGGATAATTGTGATTAGGGGATGAATTAACTTTAAATATTAAAATGAATCAGAATATGAGTGATGAAAAATATATAATATGTAAACATTTTTAAAAGACATAGAATTTCAATGTCAAAATATTGTTCTATGAATGTAAGTTCGTATAAAGAAACTTTAGCTGGTGACTGGATGATTTTTTTTTTATATAAAATGTTTGACATTGGAATGCTAGAACGTTTAGAGCTGAAAAGTACTGGGAATGGGGTCAATGTATATTAGAATCACGCCGCGTAGATTTAGAGTCAATATGTTGATTACACTTGATTAATATTCCCCATGGGAATGTAAACGAGGGCCCGATTTAAAAAGTGTTTTAATCAAAGTCATCCTTGGGACGGAGATAATCCCTTTATCGTCAAGATATTCGTGGTGATCAGCAATCGCCATCACGTTCAGTGGTCATCGACACACTGCATCCATAAACGCGTATCATCCGATATTCACTATTGCTCAGAAAATTCTCGTAATGGTTCCCACCACCCTTCCCTTAACCCCCTGCACACTGATGACAAAATATCCAGATTTGAAGTAGCCATTTTTCCCATAATGCAACCAGTGGCGGCGCTACAGGGGGACACGGGGGGGGGGGGGTCATTTGCCCCCCCCCCCCAAACGTGGGCTCTGCCCCCCCACTTGCCCCCCACCCACCACACACACATCCATCCAAACACACAAACACACACACTCTCTCTCCCTCCCTCCCTCCCTCTCTCTGCCCCTCCCTCTCTCTATCTCTCCTCTATCTCTATCCCCCTCCATCTCTCTCTCTCTCTCTCTCTCTCTCTCTTCTCTCTCTCTCTCTACCCCTCCATCTCTCTCTCCCCTCTCTCTCCCTCCCTCTCTCCCTCCCTCCCGCTCTCTCTATCCCTCTCTCTATCTGTGCCTTCTCTCTCTCCAGACGCGGATCCAGGATTTTTTGAAAGGAGGAGCGCTAATTACCATTACATTTAGTCGAAACTTGGACCCAAAGTCCGTAATATCATTTTTTGGTTTGGTACGTCCACAGGACGTACCAAACCAAAAAATTATATTACGGACTTTGTGTCCAAGTTTCGACTACCTCATAATAAAGTAATGATATGATCCTTTACGTATTTGCCCCCCTTCATGGGGAGTCTGCCCCCTACTTGCCCCCCCCCCCCCCCCCACGAAAAAATTTCTGGCGCCGCCACTGAATGCAACTGGGAATTTAACCAATTCAATCTTGTTTGACAGAGCTCATTGAGCTCTGTCAAACAAGATTGAATTGGTTAAATTTCTAGTTGCATTATGGGAAATATTTGCACCCTGACTTTAGATATTTCGACATCAGTGTGCAGGGGGGTTAAGAGTCGATAATTTCGTGGAACAGCGTTCATCTGACGCTTGTGAGTGTCTTTCTCTAGTATGCATTAGTTTATTTTCAATGTGAACATTATTCAATAAAGCCCAGATTTGGGCCTCAAGCTAAACCCATGAAATTCAGACCTGAAGCTGGTCGTTGAGGGGGCAAGATGCCGACTACACCGACGCTGCTTCACCATAAACTCACCTTTCGCCATCGGAAAGTCACCAGTTGAAATAAATTCTTGGAACACGAGAACTAAATGTTCATCACATTTTCTCTACTGATAACTCCAAGCCTTGAAGTCATTTCCCGGGAAGCTCCTCACGGAAGATTTCAAAGGAATGATGTAAAGTCTTGAAATCATTTACAAAGTTAAAATGTAACAAATATTTTCTTTCCGGTTACAGTGGATGGTCGTTATCAGGTTCTGGAATGGGAATTGTGATGGTTTTTTTGCCAGAAAGTGGGAAAGTGGTCATCACATTTCATTAAAAAATACTAGACTCAAATCTGTCCATGACTGTCCAAGTCAAGAACATCAGGAAACGTTTGTTTCTTGAAATGAGAAGGATTTCCCATCTCCGACCTTATCTTACTCAGGAGACCGCAGAAAAGCTGGTTAGTTCCTTCATCCTATCTAGGTTGGACTGTTGCAATTCGCTTCTGAGCGGTCTACCGATAGAAAAGATAAATAGTTTGCAACGCATTCAAAACAACGCCGCTACACTTGTCCTACGCAAGCCAAGGCGCAACCATATAACACCGATGTTAAGAACCCTTCATTGGCTACCAGTACAGACACGGATTGAGTACAAGATTGCATCCTTATGCTACCGTAGCCTGGATTCAACCTTGCCACCCTATCTATCATGCCTCTTACATAATTACACACCGCCTCGTCACTTAAGGTCCCAAGACCAGAACCTGCTCACCGTACCCAGGTTTAAACTAAAAAAATTTGGTCAGAGAGCATTCACATTCTACGGCCCATACATTTGGAACTCACTTCCTCATTCAATCAGGAGAGCCAAATCATATAATATTTTTAAAACCTAGCTTAAAACATATCTTTTCAAGAAATACTTACTTGATGACCCATCAGTTTTAGAATGAACATTTGTGCGCATGACGTGTGTTTCATTGAATGTGTGTGAGAGCTTAGTGAGTAAATGGTCTGGAATTGTAAAGCGCTTAGAGCCTTTTTTGGGGATTAAGCGCTTGATAAATGTACTATATTATTATTATTATTATTATTATTATTATTATTATTATTATTATTATTATTACTACTACTAAATGTTGAAGAGATGTCTGTGGCAGATGTTTTAAAATTCTGTAGTGTATTTCATCGGGCCAAGTTGCTGTATCTTCTTATTTATGGATAAGTTAATGACATTTGCATAGAGCAGGTTCATTCTAAATTTTCTGCGCCAAATTTGATGTTTTACTTTTCATGCTATTTTTGTTTTGTTCTCATTTTTTAATTGTGTTTCGCTGTTTTCTGACGAAGAATATTTTTAAACATTTACCCAACGAAACGGCCGCATCCGCCCACGTAATATGCAAATTTAGCAGTTGAAAAAATATTATTTTTCAAAAAAATGTCAACAAAACCATATCATGTGACCCCTCTTTGGAACGATCTCGAGAAGCTCGTTCCAACGAGGGGTCACAAGATATGGTTTTGTTGAAATTTTTTTCAGAAAATGATATTTAAAATAATAAATTGTTATATCGTCTGCGTTGGGTAAGGGATTAAAATGGAGAGACCAGTTTATCGGAGATTTTCTTTATTTATGTTGCTAGTGTGCTATTACGTTCGAGGTGCTATACGTTCATATTTTTAATCGTTTTCTAAATTTCTGTTATGCGGGCATGTTGGTTAAATTTAGATACATAGTTTTCTCGTAAAGTTTTGGGCCTGCTGAGTGTCTTGTTTTTTCAGGGTCCAAACGTAGACTTCCAATGTTGTCTATAATTGGCGACATATCAAATTTCTTTGCTATGATTTTGCGTTCGTTGATGGACTGTTTGCTTTTTTTATCAAATCATTGTTTGGTGATACCTTTTTGAATTTCGTAATTACATGTCTGGGAAAAGGTGGGAACCGGGTTAGTTACCCCGGAGCTCGGAACTTATGGGACCCGGGCTTGGTCCAGTATTCAGGTCTGGGAGCCCAAAGTTCTAACTCCTGTGCAAAGCCTAACCCCCGATCCCGGAGCGAGAAGCAGCAAGATAAGTGGCCCGTCGTATTGGAATACTAGTTGCCACTCGGGTAAAGAAGGAATGGGAGTGCCACGTGGTGATGTGCAATATGTTATCTATACACATATGCATCAGACTCCGTGTTATCTTTTCAAGAATTGTGCACTCAAAAGCTATAACTCTAGGTCACTGGATATTCCCTGATTAACTTGCAAATTTGAAACATATTGCTGAAAACGTCATTTTGACAGCCAAACAATAATGGGATTTCTCATCCGCAAATCCTCCAGAAGTCACCATTTAATAACTGATTTCAAAATGTTCTTGGGGGAGAATCCCCACCACATGCCCCATCCACCTCTCACACCCCTCCGGCACTCGCAACAAATGCCCTCGACATCTGTATCAGTATCTCGATACTTTCGAACGGGCGACCCATCAAAGAATTAACCCTAAAGCCCGAATGTCCTCTCCCTGGCACTGGGTAAATACAATACCAGTTATCTCCGCTATACAATTTTTCATTTGGACAGCACTTTCTTCGAACTTTAAGGTGAGTTTTCACAACAGATGAACTAGAAAGTATCCCAGTTCGTGTTTTGGGGGAAGTTCGACTATGGTAAATAGCAGGAGGTTTGGAAACCGTGTCTGTTTGGTTGGAGGGAAAGATGGAAGAGAAGTGACGTCATACTCACGTGGCCCAGTTACGTAATGTTTGGTTGTCGTAGTAGCCAGCGTGAGTGGCTATCTTGTGACGTAATTACTACAGTGATACGCTGTGACCATACGCATGCGCAGCACGTGTTGTTAGGGTGATACGTGTTTCCGTAGTCCTTTGTGTGCATTGGAGGCAGCAGTCTTGGTTTCAATGGAAGCACGTGGTGGTTATGTAAGAAAAAAAACCCAAATTGATCAGTGGATTGTTCGGAGGGTGTGTCCGATTGAATATGAGTAAATCTAATTACCACAAACAACCCGACAATCCATCCAAACCACCCAAAACTACCGTAGCGGACTTTATTTGGTACAAATCCCCCCCCCCCTTTTTTTCATTAATAAGGTGCGTTCTTTTGCATAAGGGCAAGTTTAATGGTGTGTTTACTTCGTAGAATTATCCGAAATGCACTCTAAATCACCAACACAGACTTGGCGATGCCCAATTTCAATAGTAGCACATGGTACAATTGGGCCATAAAGCCGCCTAATTTCACTTTATTTGGTACGGAATTCCTCAAAATCGCCTTTTTCCAATAATAAGGCGCGGTCCTTTGTATAAGAGCAATTTTAATGGTTCGGGCACTTCGTAGAATTATCCAAATAGATCCGCCAATTTCCCTAAACGTCCAAAATTCTCGGTTCTTATCTGTTTTGCCGATAACTGACCATATTCTGACTAACCTAGCAGTCTATCTAGGGTTACAAGTCTCTGTTTCTGACTTCTGCCCTGGTTCAGGTCTTAGAATCACAAGTGCGTCATTTCCCGCAATCTGTACATATCCATACAGAGTTATCTCCCTTGTGCACAACGAAGTCCAGAATTATTCCTAAGGGACAATCGAGCAAGGATAAGTATTGCTCTAATGGCTCGAATCTTATCCAGCAAATAAGCTACAGAGTAATTACTCGAACGAGTGACACCTCTTAATCCTCTTTTTATCGTATGAGGACAAGAGGGACATAAAGAAATTCCTCAATGAGGTATAATCTATCATTCCTATTATCCTCATCTGGATATTTAACGGGCACGTTCCGTGGAATACCTTCCTGTAGTCCTTCTATGCCTACAGAATCCCTGTTTTGTCGTGTGATGACATGAAGGCCATGAAGCAATCCCTCAGTGAGGTATAATCTATAATTCCTCTTATCCTCATCGTGGAATCCCTTCCTGTGGACCGACTATGTCTATAGAATCCCTTTCTTGTTGTATGAGGACATGAGGACCACGAGAAAATCCATGAATGAGGCATAATCTACAAACTCTCTTATCCTCATCTCGGTATCGGAGGATACTTATGACGTGGTGATGTACTATTTGAGAATAGCTTTTATGGATACCTTTAGGATGATATCTTTTGGAGAATACCCACTTGAAGAGACATGTAACTATGGTTCCTATTGCCTGGTCGCCTTCTAGCTACTATAGCTCCAATACCGCTACTGCTGATGTGTCCATTGTCAATATCGTCCGTTTTATGATAGCTTCTATAGTAGTTCCCCATTCTTATAATCGTCTTCCGCCCTTGCAACATTACTACTGATTTGTAGCACTACTGCAGGCTTGTTAACTATCTCAGTTTGCTCGAACGACTAGAATCCCATCGATTACTTGCTTGAACAAGTAACTCCTCTTACGATTCTTATCCGCATCTGGATATTGCTAACATTGTGATGTACTATTTGAGGATACATTTTGAGGATACCTTTTGAGGATCCCTTTTGGAGGATAGTTCTTTGAGGATACCTTTTGAGGATCCATTTTGGAGAATAGTTATTTGAGGATACATTTGGTTCCTAGAACCTGGTCGGCTTCGGGTTTCTATAGCTCTGAGTCCACTGCTGTTGACTTACACATAGTCACCGTCATCTGTCGTATCATTAGCTTCTACAGCAATCACCCAATACTATAGTCTTCTACCACCCTTATTGCCTTGGACCATAACTTTTGATTTGTAGCACTATTTGTAGCACTATTACACGCATCCTTGCTATCTCTGTCTAGACTCTACCCTCGGTCAAGCCTTTAACGGGTACAATCGGATTTTTTCAATTCCCCCAACAGGTACCATTTTATAGAAAGTTTAAATCCTTTGTATAACATTTGTAGATATAGACAGGGCGTGGAAGGAATTCCGTAAGTGGGATTTCTAGCCGATTCCGTAAAAAGGGATTCTGTGATTTGGCATAAACACTCGAGGGTATCCCTCTTCCCCATTGGAAGAATTGCGTTCAATACTTTAGTTCACGGTGTGTTAATAGTATATACGTATAGAGTTAAACTTTGTTATGAAGTTCAAAAGTTCAAAGGGTTTTACAGTTAAGATTATATATGTTATATGGAGTTCATAAAGTTTGTTAGTTCAAACGACGTTAATTTTATATACGTTATACAGAGTTCACTCAGTTCTGTTATACTTCATTATAGAAAGTCAATTGAGTTCAAAGGGCGTTACAGTTAACACCATGTTAAACTGTGTTATATTTGTTCTGTTCACTTCGCTCTTGGTTGTATTGGATCTGTCCAACTAGTTCATCTTCGTTCACATTGTTGTGTTCAGTTCTCTTCGTTTCCTTTGATCTTGGCTGTGTTCTGTTCTGTTCGTTCTGTTCATTCTGTTCAGAGTTCATTTCTGTCCAACTAGTGCAATATTTGTTCACATTTTATTTTCAGTTCAGGTTTATGTTTGTGAATTGGCAGTTGAATTACTCTATTGGGTGTTATCAATTCGTGTTCAGAACGTTCGAGTGTTTATGTCAAATCACGGAATCCCACTTTACGGAATCGGCTAGAAATCCCACTTTCGGAATTTCTTCCGTAGCCTGTATATATCTACAGATGTTATTCAAAAGATTTGAACTCTGTATAGTATGGTACATGTTCAGGGAAATGAAGCAATCTGATTTACCTACGATAGAGTCGAGATAGTGATAACCAGCATGCCTGTAATGGTGCTACAAGTCAGAGATAATGGTTCAAGGTTGTAGGGGTGGAAAAAGACTATAGTGTTGGGTGGCTGCTGCAGAAGCTAATGATAGGACAGATGATGCGACTATGGGTAGGTCAACAGTAATGGTCTTAAAGCTATAGAAACGAGAAGCCGATCAGGTTCTAGGAACCATAATTATCCTTAGATAACTATCCTCCAAAAATTATCCACAGATAATTATCCTCAGAAGGTATCCCCAAAAAGTACATCACCATGTCATAAGTATCCTCCAATGTCGAGATGAGGATACAAGTCGTAAGAGGAGTCGGCCTTTGAGCAAGTACTCGGTTGCTTATTTGCTCGATGGCATTCTAATCGTTCGAACAATCGGAGATAGTTAACAAGCCTACAGTAGTGTTACAAGTCAGTAGTAGTGCTGCGAGGGTGGAAACAGACTATGAGATTGGTGAACTACAGTAAAAGCTAATCATAGGACTGACTGTAGTAACAATGAACACATCAGCAGTAGTGGTCTTGAAGTTATTGCAACTAGAAGCCGATCAAGCCGAAGGAACTAGGGTTGCACGGTATATCGATAAACCGATATATACCGGTATTCAAACCAATATCGACTGAATACCGGTGTAATTACAAAAATATCGGTTTATAGTCATTATTTATTTAACCACAATTTAACTTTCAAGATATTTTTTAACTGTAGCCCCGA
Source organism: Pictodentalium vernedei (assembly GCA_031216915.1). Lineage (NCBI taxonomy): Eukaryota > Metazoa > Mollusca > Scaphopoda > Dentaliida > Dentaliidae > Pictodentalium > Pictodentalium vernedei. Next base: position 260,734,609 of record CM062296.1, read on the forward strand.
ATGAATAATATTATCCCTTTATCCAAGGAATCGCCTGCTTGTGCCTTCGTAATATACAAATTCAGCAGTTGAAAAAAAAATTAAAAAATTTCAACAAAACTATATCATGTGACCCCTAATTGGAACGAGCTCGTTGAGCTCGTTCCAATGAGGGGTCACATAATATAGTTTTGTTGAAATCTTTGGGGGAAAAACTGATAAACTAATTTTGAAAATAATAAATTTTGATATCGTCTGCGTTGGGTAAATGTTTTTCGAACCGCATAATCAAAGCATGCTAATTCGTTCCGACTGTGATGCCTCGAGTCTCGATTGTGGTACTTGTGTTCATGTATCTGAACAGTTTTCGGTATACCGGTATACCGCGGTATTCTTTTGAATACCGATACCGGTATTCAGTTTTGAATATCATGCAGCTCTAGTAGGAACCATAATTATCTTCAGGTGAGTAACCTCCAAACAATATCCGCCTGAAGATAAACTCAAAGGAACTGAATGTTTGACAGACTATAAGTAACTAAAAGAGCGACTGTTCAACAGACTGCCAGTCTCAGTCTGGCAAATCAACCTAAAAACTATTATGTTATTGATTATTCGAGGAAGACACTTTATACTCGAAGCAGATACCGCAAGTATAAATATAGTGTATATATTGAGCTTTCTACTTTGTTGTTTATTTTCCCGAGCAGGACACGCCTGTTCGTCAGATTCAAATATTCTCTGGATAACCTTAGCTGGAGATTCCTCGTCAATCGTACAAAATGTTCATTCAATCATACATTCTCTGTAGTGAAAGATTCCATTTTTATACGTTAACTTGTTCTCTCAAATGATTTATTTATTTATTTATTTATTTATTTATTGATGTTTAAGGTCATATATTTATGCACAATGGCTAATCATGACCGTGCCAGTTTTACGGGTGGAGGAAGCCGGAGTACCCGGAGAGAACCACCGAGCAACGACGAGCAGCTGCCAGCTACCCAACAACGTAACTCCGCACTGCAGCACAGGCAGGGTTAGATTGGTTGAAGACATGCGTACCATCGACGTGCAGTACGCCTTAGTACACGGCGTCATCGTGCCCCCATGCGGGCAATGGAGATGAAGAGTCTTGCCCAAGGACACAACGCGGTTGCCGCAGGTGGGATTCGAACCGAGGACCTCTCGGCTTGCAGCCTGCGCCTCTACCTACTGAGCCACCGCGCTCCCCTCAAATGATTAACTGGCTAGCCGCGGTCAGCGGTAAAAACATAAAAATCGTTTTCATTCATTCATTCATTCATTCATTCATTCATTCATTCATTTATTTATTTATTTATTTATTTATTTATTTATTTATTTATTTATTGGTGTTTAAGGTCACATACTTATGCACAATGGCTAATCATGACCGTGACAGATTTACGGGTGGAGGAAGCCGGAGTACCCGGAGAGAACCACCGCGCAACGACGAGCAGCTGTCAGCTCCCCAACATCGTAACTCCGCACTGCAACACAGACAGTGTTCGACTGGTTGAAGACATGCGCACCATTGACGTGCAGTACGCCTTAGTACACGGCGTCATCGTGCCCCCATGTGGACATTCGGGGTTAAGTGCCTTGCCCAAGGACACAACGCGGTTGTCTCACCGAGGACCTCTCGGTTTGCAGCCTGCATCTCCACCTACTGAGCCACCGAATCGATCGCTCAGACGGTCACCCATCCGAGGCCTAATCGGGCTCGACGTTTTCTTAACTTCGGTGATCGAACGAGAACCGGTTGTCGCAACGCCACCGCGCCCCCATTCATTCATTCATTCATTCATTCATTCATTCATTCATTCATTCATTCATTCATTCATTCATTCATTCATTCATTCATTCATTGGAAAGGGTTTGATTAGTTCGATCATGTATTCACTTTCCCAATCTTCCATTCTTCTACTTCTACTCGTTCAGTCATTCATCATACACTCAACCGATCAATCAACTAATCAATGGCCAGATGAATACGACTTCATTAACACTTTACCTGACCTGAAAAGCAGACGACACTTGCAAACAAAATTCTTGAATAACTATTTTTTTTTCATTTTTGTCTCAAAAACATAGGTTATGACCCCTCATTGGAACGATTCGATTCTTTCATCCATTCGCGCTGATGGGTTGATGCGTGAATGAGCAGATGGTTGGGTAACGAATTGACTGGCTTCCCAAGGAGTATGTTAATCAGCTACTATAACATGACATTTCTTGATAAACCAACCAACAGTGGTCGGTCATTGTCAATTGCAAAATGTGTGTTCGCTTTGTTGCTTCACACAAACATTTCACAAGGCTTTCTCATTGGACGACCAGACAATATAATGAACATAAATACTGAAGCGAGGTCCGGCAGTGGTTTAATCCAACAGATCGGTAGAGATGTTGGATTAAATCATTACTGAACCTCCTAACAAACCAGGATGGTTTCGCCCATTTCGCCGTTAACAGTATCGACTAAAATAATACCTTCCAGGGGACGAGTGTTAAAAAAAGTAAGTAAGAAACACCTGCTCATCAAACTCAGTATTACACTTTCTTCTTTTTTCTCTCTCATTTTTCTTACCAATTGATCCTAATTGGTCTCATTAACAGATGGTTTAGAAGCTACCTGTCTAACAGATTGCAGTATGTTATGTATGGAGACATAAATCAGTCCTTGCCAACCAGTGTTGTGGTGTTCCGCGGTGTTCAATTCTTGGACCGGTGCCGCTTTTCCTTCTTTATATCAACGATATTAGTAACTCAACCTCACTCAACATTTTTTTCAGGTTCTGATTACTCTATTGCGCACTGCTCAGGGTCCCATAATAATTCCATAACAACGTATTTTAATGGTAAAATTAAACAAACTATTTGAATGGTGCCCTTCTGACCAGCTAATGCTGAATCCGAAAAAACATGTCTATTGTATTGAATTCAAATGAAAGAAGCAATAATAATTTTTGCCAAGAACTGAAAATAAATAACCAAATAATAAACAAGGTTGGGGCCTCCGAGGTCGAAAAATCCCTGAAGTTTCTTGGAATAATCAGTGATCAACATTTGACATACAGGGCTCACATATCTCAATTATGTTCCAAAACAGCACTCATGAACTATAGTCTTAACAAAGTTAAGAGAATTCTCCCCCATGGAGCCAGGAAAATACTATATTACACCCTAATGCACAGCCAACTACTATACGGAATCCAGGTATGGGGTAGCTCCAGGGCGACTAAGAAATGTGAACACACAAAAGCGATCACTACGAATAATTAACAACAGAAAATACAAAGCCCATACAGACCGCCTATTCAAGAAAGACAGATTACTTAAGGTTGATGACTTGTTTAAACTACATGCTTTGCTGTTCGTCTTTGACTGGAAATATGGGGGATTACCGGCGTCATTTAATGATATATTTAGTGTAGTAGGAAACCAATCAGGTAAGAGTACCAGATAATTTGGCCTCCTTCATTTAGAGAAAACACGGACCAAATCTCTTGATAATCTCCCTTTATACTTCTTTCCGATACGTTGGAACGCTCTCGGCGACGCCATTCGAAATCCCACTAACAGAAACGAGTTTAAGAAAAACTTGATATCCAAGTTTCTTTCATCATATTCCACTTTTGTCAATTGTGATAATCCCTATTGACCGGAATGTACGTAGTAAACTTGTAATCGGGAATAACTTTAATAGGTGATTACATAACGTACAGACGTACCATCTACTCTGCTTTTATCTGGAACCCTCGTCCTGGTCAAACTTGCTGCTCACTCCGACTGTTCCACAAGTACACCAAAAAATACGTTCAACACCCCAAAAGGAGTATGTTGTCAGTAATATCGACACAGCGATATTGTTAATCCGAAGAACACAAAACTATTAGGAGCTATCTGTCAAAGTGACTAAGTCCAAAGAGATTAATGAATTACTGCTAGTGCTCAGTAAGTTATTCAAGCACAAGGAAGACTCGAGACTTGTCAGCAGGGGCATGCCCTCTGAATTCGTCGGCCGACAAGAACGTCCAGTGCAGGCAGTCTTATCCCTCTGTCACTCCCAGAAAGCCACGGAGTACTTGAAGGGCTTTAGCTTCGAGTAATGAAGTAGTTACCAGAGCAGCTTGTTTGGTTCCAATTTATCAGTTCCTAACTACCAGTCTACAGTACGTGGAGAGTGGATTGTAACTAAATCACCCGCAGAGTGGAGTCATCACCCAAGCTACAACTTTCAAATTTTATATATGTCAACAAAAAACACAAGCAATGTTTCAGCCAATGGACCTCCGGGTTTAACCCGGAGGTCCATTGGCTGAAACTTTGCTGGTGCTGGTTATGCTTTGCAACATATTTGCACTTATTGCTCGGGTGGAATCTCCACTCTGCGGGTGATATAGTGATAATACACTCTCCACGTACTGTACCTCTGGGTTCTTGTGCTCGAAAACGTTTCGCTATTACATCTTGATAATGAAATCACTCGAGCTCCACCCCAACTTAAACACTTTTTTTGAGTGAGAACCATTTGATCACAGTCTGTTTGCAACTACTACACACCTTTCTAGGGGGCTGACAAGTAGACAGCCATTTTGGCTATGCCACTCCCTACAGTATACTGTTCACTAAACTTATGAATTATATGTATTTGTAACCGTTATTGTATTTAACCATCTATGTGTACCGTGAATAAATTATCAGAATCTGAATATCTGAAAGGTATCCTCAAAAGGTATCCTCAAACAGTACATCACCGTGTCATCAGTATTCTTTAATGCCGGGAAGAGGGTGGGAGGGTTTGTAGATTGCAACCTCATTCAGAGATTTCCTCGCGATCCTCATGTCCTCACATGACAAAATGGCATTCTGTAGGCATAGACGGATACCACGGAACGTGGCCTTTGAATACCCTGAGGAGGATAAGAGGAACGGTAGATTATACCTCATTAAGGAATTCCTTCACGCCTATCTGTATGATAAAAAGTGGATGCTGTAGGCATAGATGGACCACAGGAACGGATTCCATGGAACTTGGTCCTTGAATACCCAGATGAGGATAAGAGTTGTAAGAGGAGTCACTCAATCGAGTATTTCTCCCTCTCTTACTTGCTGGATAAGATTCGAGCCATTCGAGCAATTACTCTTATACAAAGGAACGCGCCTTATTATTGGAAAAAGGACGATTCTGGGGGAATCCGTACGAAATAGAGTTATATTAGAAGCCTCTGTGACCCTATAGCGCTATGTGCTACAGATGAAATGGGACTTCGCCAAGTCCGTTTCGGTGATTTTAGATAATTGTTGGTGATTTGGAGTGAATATCGAGTCTATTTGGATAAATCTACGAAGTAAACGAACGAACAAAATTACTCTTATACAAAACAAGCCACCTTATGATTGAAAAGGGTGGGAGGCTGGGGGAACCCGTTCCAAAAAAGTCCGTTTCGGAGGTTTTGGGTGGAAGTATCGGATTATTAATTATTTAAATTAGAATTACTCCTATTCAATCGAACAAACCATCCGAACATACCCCTTTTAGAGGGTTTGGGTCACATAACTACCATGTGTTACCATAGAAACCAAGATGGCGGCCTCCAATATACAAACTTGAGAATGGAAACACGTATCACCATAACAACAGGCGTTGCGCATGCGCACTGACACCACATACCACTGTGGTAATTACGTCACAAGATAGCTGCGCACTCGGGCTACCATGACAACCAAACGCGACGTAACTGGGCCACGTGAGTATAACGTCACGCCTCCCCTTTCCTCCACCCAAACAGGCACGGTTACCACATCTTCTACTACTGGGGTACCCCCTGATCCCACAGTGGAGGAACATGCTCCAATACAATAATAATTGGAATGTGATCACTTCCGCGCAAGTCGTTTTCAACTTTCTGTGAACAATCAGGAAAAAGAGAAGGACGGGCGAGATGCAGGGAGGGGGGGGGGGGGGCAGGTACAAACATAGGCCATGTTTTGAGATAAGCTCTTCTTTGTTTCATCCCTTAAAATCTTCGTTAACCCTTCACCCAACGCAGAAGATATCAAAATTTATTATTTTAAATATCATTTTTTCAAATTTTTCAAAGAATTTCAACAAAACCATATCATGTGACCCCCGCGTTGGAACGAGCTCAACGAGCTCGTTGCTACGAGGGGTCACATGATATGGCTTTGTTGAACGTTTTTGAAAAATAATATTTTTTCAACTGCTGAATTTGCATATTACGTGGGCGGATTCGAGCGATTCGTTGGGTAAAGGGTTGAAAACTATATCTAAAAATGTGTTCCATCCTCCGAAATTATTAACGGTTAAAGTCTAAATGATATGTAACGCCATAGAAGGTAAATGTTTGAAAAATAAATGCGTTCGATTTTCACAAATGTTTTGTAACTGAAGGGCAAGTTTCATATCGAGAGTGCTTGAAATTATCAACATCAAATAATAAATTCAATATTATCGTGTTAAATCTGGCCGAATGTCGGAAAACTTTAAAATTAAATTTTATTGCATAAAGTTGAAATTAACTGACACAATCACATGATGACGACACCTTCTCCTTGAAGTAACAACTTGCGGTATTGATATCTTGAGTGGACCTCTAGTTTGTTTTGTATTTTTGCCATTTCGTATTTCCTTCCAATTCCGTTGTGATGGCGAGTGTTTCTGTACAAATTCCGCATGCGTATTGTATTGTCCTTTTTTCTGTTCTGATTTAGCTTTTTCCTGCATGATACTGTTCTGATTAACCCTTTACCTAACACGAAAGGCAGACGACACTTGTAAACAAAATTCATGAATAACTAAATATTTTTCATTTTTGTCTCAAAAACAAAGCTTACGACCCCTCATTGGAACGAGCTCAACGAGCTCGTTCCAATGGGGGTGGGGGTGGCTTTCAGAAGCTATGGTTTTGAGACAAAAAGTGAAAAAATGATGAAAACTAAATGGTGACTTTTGTGAATAGCGCTGGCCGGTTTTGGACGTTAAGTTGGCCAAAGGGTTAAAGATTTTCTGATTTTTTTTTTTTTTTGTGGGGGGGGGGAGGTATCGCCGACTGTGTTTGTATTAACTTGCGTTCGTTGGTTGATTTGATGGTAAATGTGTTGATTACTGTTGGGATAGCGCTTTTAAGTAAATTTCGTATTACTTTCAATTGATTAAGCTGGCGCTTTTTAGTTCCCGTACCACAAAATCATGTGTCAAACATTGTGGTACCATTTTATCCCACCACTCACTCCATCAAAACGTATAAAAGGTCATATGAGGTTACTTCGACAGTTCCTGATGGGGCTACTCTGTGTTGTTGCTCGTGACAATACAAGTGTGTATCTGCAGGCACGTCCGTCTCTTCCCACATAAGTATTTCGCGATTCACCCGATATGGCGTTTATGCAGTGACAAAGCACCCCCACTGCTGGGTGTTTTACCTTGTGGTGCCTACAATAAAACAGACTGCAATACTTACATTGTAACGCGTAAAAACTACGTTTTGCAGCTGGTACCATGTGTGACCATCCCTTCTCATTCTGAACCCGTTGTATCTAAAGTAATCGCCATAATTTAATGTTGCAAGTATCCGAGAGTTCAAAGAGTCTGCAAAACAAAACCACATACATCTAAAACAGTGCACATAAACTAATAATTGTTGGAAGTCAGATTCGTGAGGTGACCATATGTGGTTGAAGAGACGTGGACATTTGTCCGAAGAGCATACTTTTGAGTCGGAAAAATGTGATGCATTGGATATTTGACTTTTGTGACCCTCATTCCACAAGTTCATTGGTTCATTTCATTTGGACAATTGATCTTTTTTATTTTTGAAGAAGAAGCTCGCGCGCAATCTTTCGGTGCGATCCTTTCCTGCTTTGCAAAAAGGCCCCGAAGCTAACTTTCCGAAGTTAAAAATGCAGATTAGCTGTATTTCATAGAGCTGTTTGTTTTTAACAGATTCATCATTTAAAGAGTCAACGCATTTCGTACTAGCTGCATACCGAAGCCTGGACTTGAAGGATTCTTCCACCATCTTTTATAAATATCAGGCATTGTATTGAGCTTATAAATCTGAGATTTAGTTTTTTTTTTCGTTGGCCCCTGCAACTAGTGGCGAAGATGCGCCATAATTGGAAGAGCTCATAGTAGGGCTGCACGATATTCAAAAATGAATACCGGTATCGGTATTCAAAAAATACCGCGGTATATCGAAAACTGTTCAGATATATGAACACAAAGTACCACAATCGAGACTCGAGGCATCACAGTCTGAACGAATTAGCATGTCTTGATGATGCGCTTCGAAAAACCTTTACCCAACGCAGACGATATCAAAATTTATTATTTTCAAAATTAATTTATCAGATTTTCCCCAAAAATTTCACCAAAACTATATCATGTGACCCCTCATTGGAACGAGCTGAACGAGCTCGTTCCAATGAGGGGTCACATGATATAGTTTTGTTGAAATTTTTGAAAATTATTTTTTCAGCTGCTGAATTTGTATATTACGAGAGCACAAGCAGATGATTCCTTGGATACAGGGATAATATTATTCATTCGGGGCTACAGTTAAAAAAGTCAAGACGTCTTGAAAATTAAATTGTGGGTAAATAAATAATGACGATAAACCGATATATTTGTAATTACACCGATATTCAATCGATATTGGTTTGAATACCGGTTTTTATCGGTTTATCGATATACCGTGCAGCCCTAGCTCATAGCTTTAGATATTTCCTTCATCCATAGGTAGTAAGTGTTTATAGACTGATAGTGGAATATACAGTATGCACGATGGTAAAATCATGGGCGACGTCACTCACTCCAATTTCTCTGTCTCGTCCAACATTGATGGGCCGGAGTACTATTGTCCAATAGTTCGTACGTCCAAAGGCCTCCACATGGGCATAAAACCTTTAACAGGTGGTTGTTGGTTTGGCGATATATGAGTAGGAGCAACCCGAACCATTAGCCAAGGTAATCGGAAGTGACGGGATAAAGACAGCCGCGCCTTTATCTCCACATTGTCGACTGTCGTGGCTCATTTCTGCGGTACTGTAGATCCGCTGGAAATAGATACCCGAAAAGTTAAGGTATGTTTACGTAGGAATCGTTGGTAAATTTAGTGTTATTAACAACCACCCCCCCCCCCCCCCCCCCACACACACACACACACACACGCGCGCGCGCACCCTCCCCTGATATATAAAGCCAGTCACAGTCCTGGAGGAACGTTAATTCTTGTACTAAATGAAAGTGGTGTACAATGAGTAGACAGCGTGGGGAGCTGATTGCCTCAAAAACACAGATGAAGTGGAGCTTCCACCTGAAGAATGAGTCTCACATTCGATAAATCACGATAAGTGCAAGCAAAATAGAGTTTGCTAGTTTAGAGCCTTGTGAAGCTTCGAAATTCACATCTTTTGTAACAGGTCATAGTTATTCGATTTGATTCCATTCGAATCGCGCTGATACAGAAATCGTCTTATCGTCGAGCTATTCTCAAAATGCTATTAACCCTTTACCTAACCTGAAAAGCAGATGACACTTGCAAAAAAATTCTTGAATGACTAATTTTTTTCACTTTTTGTCTCAAAAACATAGGTTATGACCCCTCGTTTGAACGAGCTCGGCGAGCTCGTTCCAACGAGGGGTCATAACCTATGTTTTTGAGACAAAAAATGAAAATATTTTGAAAATTAATTGGCGATTTTTGAGAATAGCGCTGGCCGGTTTTGACCGTTACGTTGGGTAAAGGGTTAAATGTACCCTCTTGAACTTTCTTCTCTTATCAGATCTCCTTTTAGGAGACCTGATTATAGAGGAAGAGCTCAAGTAGCTTCCTCTTCCGAAAGCATTTTCATTCTGTTCTGGAATATTTCACCTTTTCGATTGACTTGCCCAGACAGACGAGTCATCGGGGAAAGCAATACTTGACTGGACATTGGAAATATGTCCGGTTGAAATAAGTTGCAATATTTAATTTCAGACCGGTGATATTCAATTGAATTCGAATTCCTCTGCCCGATTCGAGTCGGGAACCGATGATACCCGAAACTGAGATTCATTATTATATTATTCATTATCGGTTTATTTATTTGGGTTTAACTTTCGACAGCCCATCGTACTAACTCCACACGAGCGGGAGTAGAATTGACCATCGACGTGCAGTACACCTTAGCACACATCGCCACAATGCCCCCACCCCTCCCCGCCTTCACGTGGGCAATTAGGATTAAGTGTCTTGTCCACGAACGCAGTGCAGTTGCCCATAGCGGGAATCGAACCGTGGACCTTTCGATTGGAACTCCAATGCCGTAACCACTGAGCCACCGCGCCCCCAATTGAGATTCATATCTCCCCGCTCTCCCCCATATGTCCTCACGTCTTCATGAAAAAAACACTCAAGTACTTTTTATCAGCTATTCCACTTGGCACTTACAATTGGGCATGCACCAATGGAAATCGTCTCTTTTTAGTTTCTCTACAAATTGGTAAATGTCCCTCGGAGAAGGGTGTTTACACATTTTTCATTTACCCTCAAGCGAATAGCAGACGACATTTTCAAAACAAATTCTTCAATAATTTAAATGTTTATTTTTTTCTAAAAATATAGCATATTGGAACTTGTTTCAATGAGGGGTTATAAGGTGCGTTTTGACAAAAAACGGAAAAAAATATTAACTCTTTGAACTCTGGTGATATCGTCCATATCAGTTCAATGACAGCAATTGGATGAGTCCACATTCATTATTTGGGATAGCCCAATTAATATTTCAACGTTCAGCCTCAGGGCTGCACGTTGAAAATATTGATTGGTCAACACGAACATTCACTTAACAGCCACCCCCTCCCCCTCCCTTAATGAAATTGTGACGTATCATGATCCTAGGCCGGTAAAGCGGTCTGTCTGCTTCAAAGGGTTAAATATATGGACAGCGCTGGTCTGTGTTTGCAGTTACATTAGGCGGAGTTTGAAGTAGAAATGGGTCAGGTTTGAACAATATTTCAATTTCATTTAATTGAGCACGGTAGTTGTCTGTCGTACAGCAGTTATGGATTCCAACAAAATTATGTAGCCTGAGCCAACCGCAGCCCGCTCAAACTATTATTTCACTCGAGAAGAAGAGTATTCTAAACGCTGAAATAAGTAGACAGAACGCCATGTGTGTTTGAATCGGTGTGTGGTTCACATAACGAGTTGGAATGGCGTAGTCATATAAAGCTCAAGCGAAATATGACAAAGCCATTCCAACGAGTTGTGTAAAACACTCACCGATTCAAACACACATCGCGTTCTATGTTTATTACTCACCCCAGGCATCGAAATTTAAATCAACATATTTTAGTTCCGATGTTTAAACTCAAAGGTGAAGAGTCTGTGTGTTTTGTTTGAAGCTGTACCGATCAAAAGGATCGATAAAAAAAATCAAAATAACCTTTTGGGAACTAGTCTAATTACATTCGTTATCTTTTCTAGTGGGCCTGTTTTTGTTGAAATTCGTATCGCTGTTTCTCTTCGGCTGATCTCCATTCACGCCTAACGATTTCGCGGCTACTACTGTTAGTAAAATGTAAGTACAAATTTGGGCAGATTTGCAAAACAGTTGGGAGAAATTTTTTTAAAAGAAGTTGAAACATGTCAGGATGTCCGAAGATTTACCGAAATAAAGTTGACCAATTTAGATATAGAGGGATCTGCAGACAGGACGGCATGGGACTGTTTAATATTGTGGTTGGAAATGATTGCTTTTTTAATAGTATCTCATTTTTGGTTAACTAATTTTTTTGTGATCCGACTTTATTTTGCTTTGGACGTTTTCATTTCACGTACGCGACAGAGGATTGATAATTGTATAACGAAATTTGGAAACTTTTTGAAGCGTAACTAGTGACTCTACGGGAAAAGAACTAGTGTGAACGGTGCTGGGAAAAAAGTTCTGGCTTGTATATCACAAGCTGAGCACAAAAACATTTAAGTCATAGCGGCGATTCCGTTAAATACAGGGGTTTAAAGTTTAATGGATGTATAATAAAATGATATATGCTATTTAATAAATATAGCATGGCTTTGAGTTGACTATGCCAAAATAGTGGTCCTCGAGGAGAGGATAGTCCCGACGCGTAGCGGAGGGACTATTCTCTCCTCGAGGACCACTATTTTGGCATAGTCAACGAAAAGTCATGCTATATTTATTATATTAGATGTGTGTGGGGGGGGGGGGTGGGGTGGGGGGTTCTTCATCAGTCATATATGCAAGATAATATTCTTATTCACAGCCAAAGAGAAAAGAAAATGGTTCAGGGTTTAAAGAGGTAAACTAAGTTAATTCTGCCACTCATAGTTCTGGGATAGAGAGGTAGAGAACCAAAACCCCAAGAAACACAATACCATTATTCCATTAACCCCCTCCCCGCCCCCAATACTACTACAAACACCACTTTCGATACACATATTTTTATTTCTCTAAACTAAATGTAATAATGTATATGGGACGAGATGTCTTGTAAAGTATTTACGCTTCAATGGAATTTTCTAAGCGAATTCGAATGTTACTATTTATAACCGTGCACTATTACCGTGCACTATTCTTTTTTCAAAAATGATAGTAGGTCTGTGCGATTTCGCTGACGAACTATCGGAAAATAGGGTGTTTCTGTTCAACCAATCAGAACACGAGAAAGTCACGTGACATCTAATATTTATTAATATTAGAGGATTGTAATTATTTGCACTATTTACAAACAATAAAATTGCATGAAAAAGACTTGTTTCTCGGATCTGTTGGTTACAATTGGATGATTCATTTAGCTCAAGATCTAATTCAAATAGATTAATTAACACCTGGTTACTCAGTTAGTTAAGGTATTGATTATGACGTCATAACTTATCATTACTCACAGTACTGCTAGTTCATTTACCAGGCCTGGATTTGCATACTTGAAGCTCGAATCTCGAAAGGTTATCCCGCAGCTCTGAAAGCTCATCTCGAATCTCGTAATCATCTCGAATCTCAGAATTTCAACGCGATTTTGATAACCTCGGAATCTTGAATTCTTATTCTTTACGAGAATCCAATTAATGAGAATGTTATATAGCAGTAAAGCTTTTTCCAAGAGCTTTCTGCACCAAGCACCGCTCCATGAAGTGATGTTTATAATCATTTCTTCAGGATTTAGCTAACTGATCATCAGTTTTATTACTCGACGTTCACTCTAAACTCAAACATTGTCTCTCATCAAGAAAACTGTTCTTAATCCAGTATATTTAAAATTTTCAGCATAAGCTTAATCACAACTCGCTACGCGAGTTATGATTAAGCTTGTGCTGAAAATTTTCGGTTTATATCGTATAAACCGAAGGAAAACAACACTTATTTCTTATAATTTATTCCGACTGTAATATTAAAACATAAAAACTATGTGTACGTGAACGAAAAACTTTTAATTTTCGCAAAAGACAACAGTCAAACTCAGGAAAGTGTGCCACAAACAGGTCACGTCAGTCATTGTCAAATTATTTGTTGTTTTAATTTTCGATCGCAGACAACAGATATTTAGCAAGTCACGTAACAATAGCATTAAATACATTTTTTTAAGTTCCCCCAAAATCATGTTTGGATGTATGATCTTTTTATTCGTCTCCCACTTCGGTATATTTTATTAAATTCAGTTGTTCCCGAGAAATTATCATTAAATTCTCGCTGAATGGAGGCGATGAAAACTCGATCATTGATCTTTGTTTACAAGCTTGTTATCCATCTATCAGTCTGCCGTCACGCTGTCACGCCCTCACGGTGACAATTTGAGTTGAGTGGGCGGGGCTTCCAGAGTCTTCAAAGTTGGATCGGATGTGTGCGAACGTGTATACATTCCAAATCATTGCGTGATTTGGTTTATACGATTTTGACAACTTTCACGCTGTATGCTTTCAACCAATCAAACGCAGAGGCGGGTCAAATGATTAAATTATTTTGCAACATAATTGGAACAGAGAATCATATGTCACTATTGATTTTACAAGACCGTGGGAAGAGGAAAAGTTCTCAGGGCTATGTGCCCGACTGCTTAACCCCTTAAAGTGCAGTTAATAAGACTTTTAGTTAACAGCACAGATCTGAATAATGTAAATTACTCATTTCTGTGATATTAAAAAAAAACTTTACCCTCTATATATTAATTTAAAAAAAATGTAATTTTAAATGCAGGACCAAACCCCACTGGTTTTCCAATACGAAGCACCCAATACCACAGAAACAGCAAATTGATATTGCGAATACAGGATCAATTCATCTTGTTTTCGGTGGGTTGCATTCTATATGGCGGTAATTTTGAGAAACCCTATACCTAACAAAATTTCCGATTATAATTATTGTGTTTTAATGTTTTCAAAAAATGCCAACGAAACCATATCATGTGACATCCTCATTGGAACGAGCTCGACGAACTCCTTCTAATGGGGGTCACATGATATGCTTTTGTTGAAATGTTTTTAAAAACATATGCTGTCCCAAAAAGTTAAGCCCCCATCCCACCCCCCCCCCCCCACACTTGACCATAATACCTGTGAGTATACGAATATCTCAAACTGTGGCGTTCCCTATTCCTCTGTCGGAGCGGCATAGTTCCTCAAAACTGGGGAACATTTGCTGGCTATTGACCAGTTCACTGCCATGCATATCTGACACATGCTTATCGCGTTAAGTCCTCTTTTGAAGGGACTGTTCAGGTCACTCTCTGTTGTGCTACTCGGGAATTGAGAGGAATGTTCAACTTGTGGACTGTTTGTCGTGGTGGAAACATCGTGGTTTTGGGCCGGTGTCTGCTCTATAGGTAAACCTACACTTCACATCGTCGACAGACTGATGAACGCACAACCGCATAAGGACCACATTTTGGAGCCGATTGCCATCCCCTATGGTCGTCGTATCCTTGGAAACCAATTTCATTATTTGGACGATATTGCCATGCATCACCGAGCGAGAATAGTACGAAAATTGAAAGAGATTCAACAGGACGAGACCTGGATGGATTGTTTTGCAAAGAGCCGGGACTGCAACCCATAGAACATGTGTGGGGCATGCTTGGCAGGAGAGTGGTTTATAGGAGCCACCACCTCAGGACACCGACAGTTTGTGCGCGCTTATAGAGGAATAGGAAACATCACAGTGAGAGAAATTCGGAAAGTCGTCGACAGCATGACACGCCCAATTAGATCTGTTAGAAATGCTCGAGTCGGACTCACCAGATACCGAACAACGTGTCGTTGTGATGACGCCCGCGGTGCCTAATTCTATTCAATAAAAATCTCTAGAAACTCTTGTTTCACTAATATGGCATATTCCCCCTATTCCCCCTATTTATTCCTACGGATGAACAAAAAGAAAAAATGGAACTCACGCGAAAGGAATGTGCTTGTATCCGAACCCTGATACAAACATCTGTACCAGGGGGACGGATACACGACAGTTGCGGAGTTAATACAGACAAAATACATGTTGATTGTAAGATAAAATGATTTATCATATGACTCGTCCGTTTTGGTCACTTTAAAACATTTGATATTTTGTTTTCATATTAATGGGTGATAAATAAAGCCTTCCGTCAATTTCATTGGTCAGTTTCAAAACTTGACAGTTTGATTGGCTGAACAAAATACAACTGGGCCACATTTTCATAATTTGCATAATTAGAGTTGGGGGCTTTCATTGGTCAATTTCAAAACTGGACAATTTTATTGGCTAAACAAAATACAACTGGGTCGCATTTGCATAATTTCAGTAGGGAGAATTTACGTTATCGTCCTATTTGGGGTGGGTTATATTGTATTAATCTTTTACCTACAGTAAAAACGCCATTCATTTTTTTTTTATATTTTCACTTTTTGCTTCCAAAATATAGGTTATGACCCCTCATTGGAACGAGCTCGACGAGCTCGTTCCAATGAGTGGGTCATAACCTATGTTTTGGAAGCAAAAAAATAAACATTTTAGTTATACGAGGATGTTTTTTCCAATGCCGTCTGCAACTCAAGTTAGGTGATGTGTTAAAAAGTCATACTCAGCGGCTAATTTGTGCGTGTGTGTGTCATGATAAATAGAATATGAAATGAGTGTTTTTCTCATATAATATTTATGAAACTCGTCCGAATTTTCCGTTTAGGCTCGCCAATAGGGAAAATTCTTAGACTCGTTTCATAAATATTATATGAGAAAAACACTCATTCCATATCCTCTATATATGCTATTTATTAATATTAGAGGATTGTAATTATTTGCACTATTTCCAAACAATAAAATGGCATGAAAACGACTTGTTTCTCGGTGAGAATTTACCCATTTACTGCATATCCACTGGATTATGGGGGGGGGGGGGGGGGGGGTCATTTTTGGACAGTATACTTTTTTTCGACTGCTTAATTTTTTGAATTACGCGGGCGGATGTGGCAGATTCGTTAGAAAAAGGCTGAATGAACAATGTAAAGACAGATTTTATGCTGAATGCTTCCTGAAGAGAAAGAGGTTAGTTAAATAATGCGGACATTGCGCTACTTTGATGACAAATATATTTTTATTTATTTTATTTTTTTCTTTTGTAAATAGGATATGATCTATTTATAACTACTTACAACTGGCCCTGGCACGAACGCCTCGTCCAATGACTGCTAAACATGTTCCCGGTAAAGGGTCGCACGGCGTAGCTATCTTCAACACACCGGAAATCAGGAGAAAAATCCACAATCCCTCACGAGCCATGATAAAATCTAAATGAAATGAAATATATCTAGTTAGAAATAAATGTTTGCCGCTTGCTATTGCGTTTCTTATATCGTGAAGTCCGAGAGGAAGTATGGTTTGAATATTCTTATTGCCAAAATTAATGTTCGCGAGTGCGGCGCGCCTTGTGTGTTCTACTGTTTATTTGTAACTTAATATACCAACATATAGATATATTAGGTGGAGTTTGTGTAAAGGTGAATCGGTCAAATATCTGCAGCCTTAGAGAAAACTTTTGGAGTCGTTCATTTATTCATGTGTGGTACTATTAATTCCAAGTGAACTTCTCCCACTTGTGGCTATTTTAGTGAGACTGCAGACGTATTTGCATTCCAAGTCATTGACCGCTTGTGCGAGAACGTCTCATTGGGATTTGGGAAAAATTCACACACTTTCCCACCGCTATCACAATCAGCCTCCAACAAGTCTCCTCTACCCTCCTTGGGTATCTCCCAAGTCTCAACCGTCTATCTCGTTCCTTGCCACAAGATTATCATTTATGCTTCTTCATTTTATGGGCTCTAACCAGGGAGCCGAGCAAGTTCACTTTCTGCATTCTCATCCTTCATCCTGATTATCGTCATTATCACTTCATCTCATCTCCATTCCCCGCTGGGCTCTAAACAGGGAGCCGCGCACATCATCTACTGTGTGGGCACATTACATCATCTGAGCCATTTCTCTTCAAATGACTCAGAATGATGTTTTATGCCTACAAAAATACATAACTCAGTTTTCCTGTATTCCTAACCGAGCGTTTGGCCCTAACCAGGGGGCCGGACCTCTTCAGCTTCATCAGTTCATCGTCATTATCACTTCATATCATCTCCATTCCCCGCTGGGCTCTAACCAAGGAGCCGAGCACATCATCTGCTGTGTGTAGTAGAGACTTTTCCGATGATGCAAATGTGTATATAAGAAATAAAAACAAATATGTATATGGAATCTAGTCTTTGAGTTATCCTTTACACAAATCGATAAACTACGAATCAATCTTGACTGCCATGGCCATTCAACAGACATGCAGCTTTTCTCCTAAAGATTTAACATCACGGGCGATGCATGATTGAAGCGCAATAAAATGAAAATTAACAATGTTTCCTCTCACTTTTAAAAATCACCACTGGATGTGAACTTTGGACAGACTTAATGAAAATCTGTTATCTTAACCCTTTTGGGCTCTTATATCTTGGACTGGTATCGCCTTTGTGTACACATACAGTGAGATGGGTCTGTCCAATATCAATATACAGGGCAGATAAAATAATAACTGCAGCCGTCCGGATGCATACTGCAGTTATTATTTTATCATCAATGCCCCGTGTATAGACCTGTTATAATAAGACAAAAATGGAACGAAACCGAAAGATCGGTCTTGCTTTTTTCAAAGAGTTAACTATTTGCTATATCTCCCCGACAGCCGATCGTGTAAACTACTTTTTCAGAATATTTTTGAATTCAAATGCAAACACGGAGTGGATGGTTCAAGTGAGGGAGCTGATAGGGAACGACTCAATGGAGATCTCGGATTTACTAGTGGGGACAACTCAGAGTGAAAAAAGGCGTCAGAGAAAGAGTCATTGAGGGTGGAAACCTTAATTGGCGAGAGGGGGTCAAACCAAAGAGATTTTTGAATGGCCTGCGTGATAAAGAGAAGCCAGCTTTTGAAGAATACCTTGACAGTACCTTTTGGTGAATGAGTCACTGTTCTTCAAGCTGGAAGCTTGGTCCCTGGAGCTTGGTGGAGGGATTAGGAAAAGGCAGTGAATAGACGCGTAATTTAGGCGTGGAGGAGAGCCTGGGTCATTTTCTATTAGAATATCCAGAACACCAGTGTAACAGAATAAGATTCGCCGAGAGTAACATGCGGAAGTAGGGTGGGGGAATGAGGGCATGTGGTTACTGGGTGATGAAAACGTGAGGATCAAAATACTTATTGGCGAGATTGGGAAGAATGGAGCAGGGGATGTCATCAAGCAGTTCGACTGTTTAGAGAAGAGGTGTGGGAATAGGGAGGCAGTGGGAGAACAGCGGTAAACAGAACCTTCTCAACAGCGACAAATCAGCAGCCAGCCGAGGTGTTATTGTTATGTCAGTAATGTGAACCATCCTATAAAAAATGTTATTGATCACGTTGAATCAATTTGCAAATCAAACATTGTACGAAAAAATGCGTGGCTGACAATTTTCGTTATTGGAAGAGATTTACAGTAAAGTTACATTCCATTAGTTTTCCAAAGTTGTCAATAAACTTAACGCGAAGGGTAGGGAAATTTATATATGTTGACGAAGTTGTATTAAGAATTGAATGCAATTTTTATAATCTTTATTGGAGTATGAACGTGTGGGAATGGGTACAAATTATGTATGAATAGCGAAGGGATTCATAATTTGTACCCATTTCCACACGTTCATACTCCAATAAAGATTATAAAAATTGCATTCAATTCTTATAATTACATTCCGTGACTGTTTAAACTACTTTTTACCAAACAACAAAGCAGATAGACGAAATAAAACATGTACGAACGAACAAGGCGAAAAACCACCCTCACACATAGGACAAAGCGCACAACTCTGGTTTTTAATTTTCACAACTTTAGAAATGGATACGAGTATTTTAGTAACGGGCTTTAGGCCACAGTTGGGAAATGTCACCAAAAAAATAGCAGCGGAGTTGATCACTGCGAAAGGCGCTAAAAGTTAAAAACCCACCCAAACACCGCCCGAATTACATTCTGTCAACTGCGCTCTACCGTAAATGCGGATCAAAGTTCGACCAAATGTATTCATTGGAAAATGAATTACATTTGGTCATAACGTTTTCATCCAGCTGACCAATGAGAATTGAGTATTTGCACCCAAAACGTATAACTTCATTAACAATGTAATTATTTATCCATGAGTGCATCATTTCACAAACATCAGGTGTTTTCCTGTAGAGTAGAATCTTTTTACATTTTCTCCCAAACAGTTTGAACGTTTGACTATTATATTCTGTTTAAACCCATTTGAAAATAAAAAATACCTGGCGCTTTTGATGTTCTGCTACTTTTTGTCACTTCATTATATCAACAGCCTGCGCTTGGTGATATATAATAAAAACACCAACCTTTCCATTATTACAATATCCAGGAGGTATATTTGCTCATTTTTTCCTGGGAAGAATAAAAACTTACAAATTACAATAAAAAAACATTCACTAAAAGAATAGCCAAAGTGGACGGTTACTTAGTTGCTTCTAATTAGCTTGCTATAAAAATAAAAAAAAATATTTTGTAACTTTTAATAAACGAAAACAACAGACAGCTCTGAGAGCTGTCGGTTTTCTTTGTGTATTAAAAGTAACAAAAAAAAACTTCGCAAATATTCTACTGGTGTCACAATTGTTTTTTGGAACAATTTCGGGCATTTTAATTGGACTTTGCTTGCTCGTTTAATAATATTTGGGGTGGGGGGGGGGGGGGATAGCGTTATCGAATGTCGATTTTTTTACGACATAAGTTAGGGCTGAACCTCCTTCCATTGGATACTATTTGCGTCAAGAAAGGATGCTATGCCGTTGGTACGAACAGCTACCAACGGAAGACAGACGGTATCACTGTATTTAAAAATGGCTAAATTCGTGCGATACTTCGCAGACTGACGATAAAATGTAAACACGAGACATATGGACACCAGGTTTAAATGAAATTTAATTCGCCTATGTAAAACAAATACTACGAAACTGCTTGAGTTAGAACAGGAAGTTTCTTGAACTGATGGTGGTTATTATTTGTTCGCTGTCCCAAAAAAACGTATTACAGGATTTTCCATTATTTTTGTACAATCAATCACGCCTTTAATGAAGTCAAAAAATGCGGCAAGCATTTTCACCACACATTTGAGAAAATTCTCTAGACTCTACTTGAAAAACCCTTTTTTCCAAACGTACATTATTTGCGTCCATTATTCATAAATTTTCTCGGTTAATATACTGTTAAAAAAAAGTAGGGGATATTTGATAAAAGTGAGATATATGAAGAAATATATTTATATTTTCATCAAAAAGACATTGGTAGAGGGCTATTGGCGTTGTCGTAGGCGCCTACCAAGCATATCCCAGACGTGCTCGATTGGAGAAAAGTCTGGCCAAGGCAGTGTAGTGATGTTCTGCTCCTGGAGGAATTCTGTAGCGACATGGGCCCTGCGTGCTCTTGCATAGTCATCTTGGAAAATGAATTGACGGCCGTGACGTCGCGCAAATGGCACCATATGAGCTGCTAACATGTTGTCACGGTGGTACTGCCCTGTGGCACGCCCTTGGATGACATGTAATGCTGTTCTGCCTGTCATGGTTATGCCTTCCAACACCATAACCGATCTCCACCCAAACAATCGTGCTGCCTAACGGTTACGTCATTGTATCGTTCGTTCCACCGCCGCCACACTCTGTTTCGCCCGTCGTGAAAGTCGAGAGTGAACCTCGATTCATCGGAAAACATGACATTGCTCCACCGACGATTGCCACAACGCTGTCGTGCTCCAAGCCAGTTACGCCTTGCTGTGATGTGACGTTCAGTCAAACATGGAATTATTCGATGTCGTCGAGCGTACAAATCACAGCTGTGTAGGCGATTGCGGATAGTCTGACCACTGACTCGCACATCTGTCGCTCGGTGCAGCTGCTGTCCACTTTCTGAGGCACTTTGATGACGGTTACGTAATGCTGTGGTTCGGATGAAACGATCCTGGTTAGCAGTTGACGTCCTTGGACGACCTGGCCGACGTCTGTCTTCAACATTGCCTGTCTGATGGTAGCGTGGCCGCAACCTGCTAATCACCGATTGAGCAACGATGAGAATTTGAGCCACTGCAGTCTGTTGTCACCTTCCAACATGCCAACGGCAAGTAAACGTTCGTCACGTGTAAGTCTTCGCATACCTCAAAAGTTACGTTTCAGTCAGAAACTACTGATGAACGAGTTTATACCAAGAAAAGAACAATGAGACCTACGAAAAAGCCTCTCCAGTACAAATGAAAATTTCAAACCGTTCCCCACAGACATTAACGAGGCCCTCGTGCGAAAAACCTGTACGAAGTTTTCGTGGGCCGGTGACATTCACGATCCACATTAAACTTGGTAACATATTGCCGTGTCCAATCACGCGTATCCAATACCATTTTCCGAAAATATCAACATCAGTTTGAATATCCCCTATTTTTTTGAATAGTATATTTGAACATTATTCAGAAACTTTTACTTTCAGCAGTGTCGGATTAAGGCATGGACTTTATGGGCTGCAGCACAGGGGCCTCCGCCAGCTGAGGGCCTCCAGAGATTAAGTGAAATTAATTTACTGTGAAAAGTTATTGCGTTTGTAAATGCAGAATGAAAATATGAGTATGCTGAATTATCTCTTTAAAAGGGGCTCAATTAATATATTGTATAATATACTGACATTTTTTTCTTCCCTATTATTCCAACTCATTAGCACTGACAATCCTGATTACAATGAGACGATCTCATACTCACTTAGGGCCTGTACAAGAAATCGCTCATTCCATCGAATCTTTCTTCTTTCGTCATTGCTTTGCGGTTGTGTTTGTACTAAAGACAAAAGTGCTGAAAGAGGATAGATTGACATTGCTCTGTGATGTAATTTGAATTTACGTTATACGTTATCCTGTACATTTGTGTTTGTGGACTTGGGTGCTTTTGTTTATTATGACTGGGGGCCTCACCGCCACAGTATCTGTAGCCCATGGTGCCTACAAAATCGCAGTCCGGCCCTGACTTTCCAATGTATTTATAACAGAGGTCTTTCTATAAGGTCACACTGGAATTGTCCGTAATATTCAATCTTCGCTCTTCGTTGGACTTTTTCAGTTCAGTACTGTACTTGCTATCAACTCTCTAAATTCTGTTGTTGTTTCTTGTACAATTTGTCGATACTTATACTTGGATACAGCAGTCACACATTGCGTGATAGAGCTCCGAGAGTTCTATCAACCAAGATGTGACGGTTGTATTCAAAACAAGTCTAGCCGTTAGAAAGAAAGATCCTGAGTAAATACTTCCAATTTGGGGTAAGAACACCCACATAGTGACGATAGACACAATACCAAAATTATAAAATTGTGTCCAAATTATGCGGTGTTTAAAATATTTTTCGGAGTTTTGTACTGTTTTGGCCATATATAGTTTGGTCAAGTACCCCAATGCACAGGAGTAATTTACTATAGGGCATTCTTGTCAAATCAAAACAACGCGACAGAGAAGTAAGTTTACGTAGCCGCGAGTTCGTCAATGAAAATCCATCTGTACCGACAATGTTGTATTACGACGTTGTCGTAGTAGATTGGTTTTCGCTGACGAACTCTGCATGTACCGCCTAAACTACTCTCCGTCTACCGTTTAAACCAATAATGTTCATGCATACGGTTTGCCTGGCTTCCACTAAGCTTACTCCGAGCTCCTAGCTTAAGTCAAATGTTCGAGCTCTCGACAGCTCCAGTGTTAACTGGTAGAGTGCTAAATTATTTTTGGTCACAAAAATTTGTTCACATGTCTTTGCCTAGTTATAATTTTTGGGAGAGTGCCAAGAGGCACTCTCCCATAAATTATAACAAGGCAAATCCATACGGACTAAAAAAGTTCACTTCAAAGATAATATGAAGCACATTCACTGAATATGAAGCTTTTGAGTTCTAGTACCTGCACTTTAGAGTAAAGCCCAAATATGGGCTTCCAGCACTCTACCAGTTAAATGTTCGAGCTCTCGATATTTCCCTCCAATTAAGTAAATGTTCGAAATCTCGATAGCTCCCTCCAACTAACTTTACTTCACGTTATACGTTAAACTTCACTTATGGCTCTCAAAGCCCTCCCGCGCCACATGGCCTAATAACTTCTCGTCTATTCTAAACAATATGTTGGACCCGCTAGTTCCACAACGGATTAACACGTCCATAGCCAAAAACAACCACCTGGCTGAAGTTTGAACTTTACGATCAAAACTGTTTTTTTTTCTCCAAATCTTGCTAGTCTCTTTATATTATCAAGGAATACCCCGGGAAATCTGAGCGGTATCTTCGTGAAGCCCTCGGCATTGATTTATGGAGACCTTTGACTCTATTGAGTTCACAGACAGCGAGACAGCGCCATGCTGTGTTACTGTGTGTTATCAGCGAGGTCGATTATCTTTGCCTGTCTGCCTATCTGCGGGATAAAACTAATTACAAGTTCGCCTGTTTTCATGGATAATATTGATGTCCGACTGATTAAGAGATTAACAGCTGGCTTTTGCTAACCACGGATCAAAGAATAATTTATTTTACATAATATACACGCTACCAATTTGAGTCGATCTTGAAAATCCTTATCGCTGACAAAACAAAGATCTACATTTTCATTCAATGAAACTTCAAACTCTAATATTAACCTAACTGGCACTAGGATATATACTTATTTATGCACTGGGGCCTGACGTTGCATCAGTAGTTTAGGCCATACAGTGGCGATAAAATAGTTCTGATAGTAAAACAGGATCATTATCTGTATAATGTGAAATAAATAATTAGAACACGAAAGCTGTATATCAGAATGACAGAGAAATGATGAGGAATGGCAAGATGTTGTTTTTGCGATGAACGCAAGTTAAATCAAGCCGTTGATGGAAGAAATGTGAAAATGATATCTGGTTTAAAACAAGCGCAACGCCAAGTGTGGCTATCCCACGTCTCTCACTGCCAAGCATGAGTTTCTACTCATTTATCTTTGTTGATATGGAATTAATAAATATCTTATCTCGTCTCCTTTAAACCACAGCACCAATACAATAGACCAGCAAATGTGTCCATGGGACACTAATGCTCCCACTTTAAACTATATTTAGTGGATAACAAAGTCCAAAACGTTACCATAACGCAAATTAAAATTATCGCACCTCACTCAAAGTCAAACCCGTCTGGTATATTGTCTACAGTAAGCTATTTTCCACGTTTGATTGAAATCGGACACCCATAACTCATGTTACTATCCGAAACCAATATAAACATGTCTTCCAAGCCAGAAAAGTGCCATAACTCTGCAAAAAAATACCAGACCAAGCCCATTCTCAATCCCAACCTGTATTGTGTGTTTATAAACCTATGTATAAAATTTTGTTTCATTTCGTTCAGTCAAACTAAAGTTATCGTCCGGATACCTGTATCAACATGTCTGCTTAGACGGAAAAGGGCCATAACTTGCCCAAAAAATATTCGACCCAGCCCACTATCAATTCAAACCTGCATTATGTAGTTATAAACCTTTGTACAAATTTTTGTTTCATTTCGTTCAAACTAAAATTATCGTCCGGAAAACAATATCAACATGTCTTCCAAGTTGGAAAAGGGCCATAACTCTGCGAAAAAAATATCGGACGAAGTCCACTATCAATAGTGGTTTATCTATATATAAAATTTTGTTTCATTTCGTTCTGTCAAACTAAAGATAGTGGGTAGGAACCATACTCGGGACGATCGCATGGGACGGACAATGATAACACTTAATGCCCCTTCGCCAAACTTGGCGAAAGCATAAAAATAAAAACGGTTTAAAAAAGACAATTGACAGTTCACTAAAAGGTTGTTTTCTTCGAGAGATGGCAGTATCTTGTGTGGACTGGTAAGGTAAAATAAATCGCTAAGAAGTCCTATATCTACATACCGGCGTCTGACATGGTTAAAATTTGCACATTCTAAACGAATGTGCTGTCCTGTCAACGCATGATGGCAAAGAACACATTCACGTCGCATATTTCTTTCTAACAAATGGGAATTTGAAAGTCTCGTAAGATCAATATGACATCGTGTCAATACTACATGATATGATCTGTAAATGTTACACCATGTTACTGGACGGATATTCATCAACGATATTTGGCCAGAAGCGATGGAGCCTGTTATAAACTACTCAAAGTTTGCTAAGCACCATGTATATCCAACTACCTGTTTTATGTTTTAGTTTTGAAACATTGTAATGAAAAGTGTATATATTTTTTTATTTAATTATATCTTTAATGATTTAAGTACAGAAATTAAGATTTTATTTGTGTTTGACATTATTTTTTAGCTTTTGAATACGATAAGCATGGAAAATGGATATTATTGGTAAAAGAAAAGTTTTCAATATGCCAAAAAGTTGCCGCAGCGACCTGGTATGGCTTCAATATCGAGTATGAGACCCATTACTGTTAATTACAGCTTGATAACGCCTACTCATGCTCCCAATCAGTTTCCTGGTGGTCCTTTGTGGGATGTTGTTCAATTCTGGGTCCAGCATGGTACCAAGCTCCTGGATACTTCTTGGCTGGACTGGACGGGCTGAAATTGCAAGCTTCAACTCATTCCAGACATGTTCGATTGGATTGAGGTCGGAGGATCTTTCTGGCCAGTCCATACACTAAATCTCCTCCCTCTGTCGGTACTCCCCGACAGTATGGGCAACATGAGGACGGGCATTATCGTCCATCAGAATGAATCTATTCTATCACCCGCTGTACCTGCATACAATCTGGCGTGGACATCCAGGTCTCATCAATATACCGCTGTGCAGTCAATGTACTACGTTCAAGGACACAGAGCTCTGTACGTCCATCCCTGCTGATGCCGCCCCAGACCATGATTGGCCCTGCACCATAGCGGTCGTGCTCAGCAATGTTGGCTGCATGGAATCGCTCTCCTGGTCTTCTCCATACCCTAGAACGCCTATCTGTGTGGTCTAGGCAGTACCTTGACTCCTCTGTAAAAAGGACAGGTCGCCAATCTTCTCTGGTCCGACCAACGTAGTCCATGGCCCATTCATATCGTGCCTGGCGGTGGTTCTGGGACAGCGGAATGCGAATATATGGTCTTCTCGATCGGAGACCACATTCGTGCAACCTTGCCCGGATAGTCTGCGCTGAAACATTTACCCCGGATGCAATAAGATGGTCATTGCGAAGCTGGGTTGCCGTGGCAAAAGCGGTTCCTACGGGCCTGAATGACCAAAAAACGGTCTTCAGCTACAGGTGTTGCCCTGTCTCCGCCACCACCATGCCGTCTTACTGGTGTGCCACACTGCTGAAATCTCGCCTTGGCTCTGGTGATCACCGTATGGTGCACACCAAGGGCTTCACCAACCTGACGATGGATAGCCCCCTGCTCCACCATCCCTAGAGCCCGCCACATTTCTGCTTCAGACAAATGTTTTCTTACATTTGAATTTGCCATATTCAATCATTAAATCACACTGGTTTGTGTTGAAATTAAGATTGAATACCATACACATGTCATATACAAGTAGGTAGAGGTGCAGGCTGCAAGCCGAGAGGTCTTCGGTTCGAATCCCACCTGCGGCAACCGCGTTGTGTCCTTGGGCAAGACACTTCACCCCCATTGCCCATGTGGGGGCACGATGACGCTGTGTACTAAGGCGTACTGCACGTCGATGGTACGCATGTCTTCAACCAATCTAACCCTGCCTGTGCTGCAGTGCGGAGTTACGATGTTGGGGAGCTGGCAGCTGCTCGTCGTTGCTCGGTGGTTCTCTCCGGGTACTCCGGCTTCCTCCACCCGTAAAACTGTCACGGTCATTATTAGCCAATGTGCATAAATATGTGACCTTAAACATCAATAAATAAATAAATAAATAAATAAATATATGTCATATACATGTAGACAGTACACGGAACTTCATGATAATCAAGGGGTACATGCTTTCCATGACTGTCACGAAAAGTCTGCCTTTCAAGAGAGCTAATTTAAACACTGGGGACCATCTCAATATATTCCTCAATCATATCCACCAAAAATATTGCAAATATGTCACAAGCAAATTTCACAATGATGTGTCAAATATTTGGTGCTGAGCAAACTTTGAGTAGTATATGTTGCTACATACCACTCTGCTTACCACATAGATTGATATGTGGTTTATTGTAACTAAAAGGAATTTTAAAATGAGTGATAGGCTTATTTGGTATCGCGGAACTAAATATTGAAATTAGAGTTAACCACCTTAAAATGTTGCACTCGGAAATGATGCAATCTCTAAAAATAAACAGCCTTGGGAAAATATATTGTTTTAATAAACGTTTGAAACATTTTATTGACATCTTGCATTATTGTTGAATATTCTTGATAAAAAAGAGGGTGGTTTGATGACTTTTGGACCTAAAAAATACGATTTACTTTTTGTGTGTTTTTTGTAGGGAATTCCCTGAAAGATATGTACACGTGACCGGTACTTCCCTTGGTGTCAGTTTATCTCTCTTATTTGTTGCATGACCCCCAGTTTTCGGATCAGAAAAAGTTTTGTTTCTTCATCAGACATGGTGTTTCTTTGCTTTTCATTTGCCTGGATCTACATTTTCAATAATTGGCAGCTGACTAACTTTCACCCCCCCCCCCCCCATCGCCCCCCTCCCCCTCACACACACTCACACAAGTATATTAAACATCAAATACCAATATATTCTTGAAGCAAATGTCTGATTCATCCTCTTTGGAAACCTATTTTCTACAATTTCATGCTTTTTGCCAGAATGGGTGTCTGCGGGGATTAAAACAAAGGTTATGAAAGTGCACTTATGGGAACTTGCAGCATAAGCATAGCACTATAGAATCAATATTTGATGGTTTTAGGCATCTTACCAGTGTTATGAGATATCACAGTAGCAGGTACTGGTCATTCGTTGGGAAAAAACACTGTTTTATGTTTTGTCAGTGCCATACCAATGACTCTATGTGCCTTTACTGAGAAAACTGAGGCTTTTCCTTTACAAAAATTGCAAAATATTCATCGAACACAATGTGAAATGTCTTCAGAAGTCAGAATGTGATTTAAAAACTATTACAGATGGGAAAGTTCATATCACAGTAGATTTGTTTTGGGTCAATATCAATTAATTTATGAATTATATCATAGATTTTGATGAAAGGGGGCATACCGGGGGGTCCTATTCAGGGCTATATTTTACTACATCAGATGGTAGAATAACATTTGACATCAGTTGTTAGGATACAATGGCAGAGTCCTTTTATAATTGTGAAATATATAGCTGCATCCCCAATTTTGGAAACAAAATTGACATCCATATTGTTCCATGGGGTTAGGACACTGTTTTGCTTGCAGTATGGTTAAATGAGACAGATTTTTTCCAAAAAGATTTTGTGCTGATGCAGATTTTAGTTTTATTTTGGGATCAGGGTAGTTTTTTAAAGAACGCTGTAAATTCTCATCCCTCTCAGTTAATTTATAAAGTAACAGGATAGAAAAATCTTTTGGAGGCAATACCAGTTTTCAGGCCCATTTTACAAAGTTTGGACACTTTTCCTTAAAAGAGCAAATTTTTCATGTTTTTGACTCGGCCAAAGCCAAAAGTGGAATTCTAATGCAGAAATGAATCTTTCATTTATCTCATGGAAGTGGTAAAATGTCTATTTGGTGGGGTTGGGGATGATTATGGGTATCGTGGAACTAAATATTGAAATTAGAGTTAACCGCCTTAAAATGTTGCCCTCGGAAATGATGCAGTCTCTAAACATAAACAGCCTTGGGAAAATATATTGTTTCAATAAACGTTTGAAACATTCTATTGACATCTTGCATAATTGTTGAATATTCCTGATAAAAGAGGGTGATACGATGATATTTGGACATAAAAAATACAATTTACTTTTTGTGTGTTTTTGTAGGGACTTTCCTGAAAAATATGTGCACGTGACCGGTACTTCCCTTTGTGTCAGTTTTTCTCTCTTATTTGTTGCGTGACCCCCTGTTTTCGGATCAGAAAAAGTTGTCTGAAGGGCTATACTTGACAGAGATATTTGAATGCCAAAATTAAAGTGATGCGATCATATTTTTTCTGCCTGAACGTTATAATGGTGAAATGGGAAATGGGAATATATTTAGTTCCGTGATACGATTTAATGCTTACTTAGCTGCACTGTCTTCCCAGGTGTTATCGGAGATGCCAACATCTGGGTATCTAAAACCACGCCACCATATTGGTTTGACATTAGCATATTCAATTTCCCAACAAATTCCAAGATCATGGGAGCAGGAAGGGTCTGCTTTTTAAAACTAGCAAAGAGGGAAGAGATTGGGAATTCTAATCAACTTTTTTCCTGTAAATTCTGGATGTGTTCAAGAGTAAGTTGTAAAGTTTTAACCTCAACGGTGAAACTTTGTTTTCTGATTTTGGTGATCTGAGCAGCTGCAACGACACCTGATACTTTATCGCCACCTTTTGATCCATCTATTTAGATCATGTAATATGCTATATATACAAATTGTATTTAGGCATTTGTTTCGAGAATTGCGGAAAGGAACTGTGCTCCAACTCTGCTGAGTCCAGCGAACACGATGACGTACCCATTCCATTCTGGCGGTACGGTGGCGTTGGGTAAGGATTGGTCCGTGGTATGGACGCCTACTTCGGATGCCGTGTTCAGCGAGTCTGTTGCGGACAGTTTGTGCACTGATTCTTGTTAGTTCTACCAGGAGTGATTGCTGCTGTCCTCGTTTCTATGTTTCTATTGCGGATTTGTTTAATTTGCTAATGGTCCACTATGATCAATATTTACTAAGTACAGTCTGGGCAGGTAGGGATTATCGCAACGGAGATAAGTCGAATATGTCGAAATGAATGTTGAGGTCAATGCTCTCTTAAATGTAGCCCTGTTACTGATATTTCGAACTGTGTCATCTAAAGCGTTTCGGGATGGCGTATAGATGACTTTTATCTAGGGTGCGTGTACATGTTTTTCTATGTATAGATGTCCCGACTGCCGGGTTGTCCTACCAAGTGGATTGTCAGTAACCTTGAATGTATCGTTAAAAGAAGCCGGTAATCTGCCATTTTGCCAGTCATGCGCGAACAGTAATGCATGCAATTTGAACAAATCATCTACTTTGAGTATTTTATTTTCATTAAATAAGGGGTCTGAGTGGGAATTGTATTTTTTGTTATATATTATTCGTAATGAGCGCTTTTGCATGATAACTAGTTTATTAATAGCTCTTGAATTGCCCCCATGCTAAAATTCCGTATACCAGATGGCTGTGAACCAGGGCGTAGTACAATGTTTTCAGGACATTACGTGGGAGAATATGTTTTGCTTTGTTGAGGCTATAATTTGCGTGAACTATTTTCGAGCATAGCCTAAATATATGAGCTTTGTAGGTTAAGTGTTCATCAATGCTTATTCTAAGACATTTTAGAGATTTTTCTGTCTTACCCCCAGCCTTGCTTATCTTTTGATTATTTATTTTTATCTCTTGACAGAAATTATTATTCTTACTTTTATTTGGGTTAAGTATAATATAAGAAGTTTTTTTTAGCATTCAACAACAGTTGGTTCGCCGAGTACCATTCAAATATTTTTTGAACTTCGTTGTTGAAATAGTGTGTTGTGGCATTCCCGTCTGCACCGGAGCAGTGTACCGTGGTATCATCCGCAAACGATAATAAATTGAGTGATGATGAGTTACTAATATCATTGATATATAAAAGAAAGAGTACATGGCCAAGAATTGAGCCCTGTGGGACACCACAGCTTCGTTTCGCTGAGTCCGATTTGTGTTCTTCGAACACAACATACTGAAGGCTGTCAGACAGGTAACTTCTGAACCAATTATTTGCGAGGCCTCGGATACCATTCCTTTCGAGTTTACCTAATAGAATTTAGTGATTTATCGTGTCGAAGGCCTTTGACAAATCCAAGAACAGTGCTAAAGTGCTGTTCTTTTCCTGTCTATTGTTTTCTATTGCGGTGTATTTCAGAAGTTGGAGGATTGGATGAATGGTGCTATGGCGTTTTCTAAATCCGTACTGGTGGGGGTATAAAATATTGAATCTAATTAGAAAATTTGTAAGTCTCGTTTCCATTAGCTTTTCCAGTACTTTTGAAAACACGGGAAGTATACTAACAGGTCTGTAATTGGTAAATCTATGCTCGTCGCCTGTTTTAAATATAGGCATCACCTTTGCAGTCTTCGTCCTATCAGGTTCTTTGTCATTAATAAACGAATTATCAATAACATGTGTGAGGGGATCCAGTACTTCGTTTATTGTTTGTTTTGAAAAAGACTGCTAGTTATACCATCGCAGTCTATTGATAATTTGGGCTTCATTTTATTTACTATTCGGCTGACTTCTGTGGGATCTGTGGGTAACAGATAAAAGTTGTTGGAGATATTGGTGCTCATGTAGTCTAAATAGGACTGGTTTGGTTTCTGAATCTGGTCGGCTACAGCCTTTCCAATGCTGATAAAAAAATTGTTGAATTCGTTTGCTATGTTATTGGCTTCTTTTATTTCTATATCATCTTGCATAAAAAACGATGGCAACCCTCTTTCGCGCTTTCCCTTATTTATAGCTTCGTTTAAGATTTGCCATGTTCTTCGCATGTTGTTTCTATTTTGGTTTAAGATGTCTCCATAATAAATGGTGTTGCACTGCGTTTTGACCTTGTTGAAGATTCTACAATAGTTTTTTTTTGTAATTTAATGAGTTCTGTTCGTTGAGGTCTTAAACTTTTTGTTGTAGAAAATTTTTCTTTGCTGATAGAGGATAAGATAAGCCCCCTTGTCATCCAAGACTGCTTCTTAATAAATTTATTATTCTGACGTACAGGTTTGTGCGGAAAAGTTTTATCGTTGGCTTTCATATACATGCTAAGAAAGGTTTCGCATGTTTGGTAGACTTGAACGCGCGATCGGTATACAGTAGATCCAGTGGTTTTATCCCTTCCAATGAGACGGTAAATTGTGGCCACAGTGACTCCGAACTCAGCAGCGAGTTCATCTGGAGGTATCCCAGACCTATGCATACCAATGGCACACAACCTCTGATTTTCGGTTAACCTTGGCATTTTTTAAAATGTCGGAAGACAAAAGCTAGCGTGTTTTCTCAATAACCCAGACTCTCAAGCACAACATCACACAAAGAAAATCGTCGGTCGCCCATTCAATTTGACATTCTCGGGTAGCACGTGCTATTTTGAAATCTGTAGCAAAATAGGTGAGTGGACAACAACAACATGCCATTAAACTCTTTGCACGACTTCTTGTCCACAAACATGCAACATTAGAACTATTATATTTATTCTATTTTTTCACATTTGTTTCTATTCTACTTTCTTTTTTGACTCAGTATAGTTCTTCCCGCAATGGTGTGTTTTCGTGGTATGTGGTGTTGATTAAACGTTCGTCAGTCCACACATACTAGGCACCCAGGTTATATTATCCAACCTTGACAATTCCGACGATGTTTGGGTTACCTTCTTGGGCAAAAAGGTAGGAATGTTATTCTCAAAAGACTGTGTGTATTTTTTATACCCAATGTGGTCTACTCATCGATGCAGAAGCTGGGAAAAATCAATATGAAACAGACTTTATAAAATCAAACAAAAAATGGTTTTATAACATCAGGATAAAGAAGGCTTTATAACATCAGAGGGAAGAAGGTTTTATAACATTAGTAGAAGGGAGATTTTATAACATCAGGGGCTAAAAGGCTTTATAACAGCGGGAGAAATGTGTTTATAACCAAGGGTGAAAGAATGCATTGTAACACCAGGACAGAGAACGCTTTATAACATCAGAGAAGGGATATTTTGTAACACCAGAAGAAGGTTTTGTGTCCTCGGGAGAATGAATGCATAAGCGTAAATTAACTAATTTATTTCAAATGAAACTTGATGCAAATCCATTGTTTTTCAGACACTCATCTTTGACTCTGAAACATTCAGACAGCCTAAGTGAACAAACAAAATATATTCAATTTCTGTCGTAGATCATCACTGGAATATTCATATTTGTGGCGTTTTCAGATGAACGCTATGCTCTTGGGAAGGTGGTAAATATGATTGTAAAGACCTAGTTAAGACTTGGTTCCAAACACTACCCGAATGTGGAAAATATTGACTAGTGCATTCAAACTAGCAAGAGTGTTCAAATTTTTAAATCTTTAAATTTAAGCTGAAACGTTGGGGAAATGTCGTTCTAAAGTTTTGTGTTTCTTCTCTTATGGGCAGGGTGGCAGACTGAAAGGAAACGTATGTATATATAGAATATAGCCATGGTAGCTTGAGACAACGTGTGATTGTTAATTTGTATTATCTTATGAGATAGACTTATTTTAAAACGTAATTAATAATTACCGGTTTCATTTCACTCTTCACGATGCGACGAGCGATAAATTTAGAAAAGTTTGCATTCAAGGCGAGGTCACCAAACGTCAACTTGGATGTAGTTCCACTATAGGTGTAAATTTTAACTACTGAAATCCCATTGCTGACATGTTAATCACGGTTGGTGTGTAAAGATAAAATTTATGTCATAGGCGTTTTTATATATGGTAGAATATGTAATCATGGCATAAAGAAAATAATCAGAACAACATCAACAGTGTTTAGGTCTGATGCCATACTTACCTTATTCGCAGCTACAGGACACACATTTTCACGCGAAGCAAATCCAATTGTGAAACTGTCTAGTTCCTCATACCACATCATGAGATAACTTGGTTATCCATTCCAACACAGGATATAATTGACTAAAACTAAGACAAGATTAAAGACTAAAAACCTCGCCCTCTGGATGGATGAGAGTTCGCTTTGTTTTTTCTATGTTTACAATGGCATATGTTACCGTCTGACGTCACAATGTAAAATATTTGAAAAGTAGATAGCAATGGAGGCGGGGAGGGGGTCAAAGTGCACACTGCCTATAAAATCGTATTTTGTGAAGCCAGTAATCATTCTATGAATGTGAACTCATAACTCACTTATAAGTTGAGGATTTGAATTGAGATGTAGTAACCTCGACCTTCAACTAAGTTATTGATTTTTTCGTTCTCCAGTGACGTCGGGGGGGGGGGGAGGTACATGAGAGGTTTAGTTAGTAATTATCGTTAAAGTTGCTGTGTTCATTCAAGTTGCCTTGTTCATTTCACGATGTGGTTTTTGGGCTATACGTCAGGATATTATTGGGACATATACGTTCGGGTCTCGGTTGAACATTCGCTCTGAACCGCAAACCTCAGACCATGTTACCGTCGATTCATCACAAAAACTTATAACATTGCCAGTTACGTTTTTGATTCATCAAACACAGTGTGCATAAATGTGAACGGGTTGTTGTAACAGACATGCCATGTCGCCTATATGACCAATGTATGTCGATGAGGCCCATTATACAATGCGATAACTCTTTTAGAAAACTGTACATTGTTTGGTCGTTGGCCTGATATTGCCGTGGGATGTTCGAGAAAGACGTTTAGGTTATGTTCTCACCCATCTAGTGATCGCAACTCAACTCGAGACATAAACCAGCGTTAGTATTTAGGTCGCATGCATCCTTCTTATAGCAAGTGTGACGCCCAGGAGCTCTTAGGTACAGGAGTTGGGAGACCTGATGGAACCCCAGCGACCAAAGGACCCCTAAGGCAGCTACCTCCTGTTCGCAATATCCCTATGGATCACTGGTTGCCCAGTGATACATAAAAATATGGCGACTATTGAAACAGCGTTGTCACATTCAGGATGACACCACCCCACGTTCGAGGAAAACACTCTATAAACACTTCAATGTGATGGGGCAGCTCAAAAGCCAACAATGACTCAGAAAATAAAATACAGATCTCAACTACCACTAAATTTATTCACAAAAAACAAAATTGATGCATAAAAATATAAATATATTGCACAACAGTAAAATTTGGCACACACGAATATATCTCAATCTTTATGGCTCTCAATCTCTAACTTTGTCTCAAGCTGAAATCTCTTAGAATCCAAGCTGCCAGAAAATGAGCAACATGATAGAGTAATCTCCTTTGATGTGTTCAACTCAGTTTTACTATGGATGTCACTACAGTTAACTCAACTTTACGCTATAATGAAGTTCAAACTAGTGAATTTCAGCTTAGCACCACAAGTACCAGGCTTTTACCAATACAGAACAGTATTAACTAAAATAAGTCTCACACACAAATAATATGATATAACCCCAATTACTAACTTAGAAAACTCTCAGTAAAAGTGTGTCCCTATGCTCTCTGCACAACACATTGTTACCACAAACATTTCAGTATTTGTTTTCTCAAATCTTGAACTCTAATTAACTTGTGCGAAATGAGGGCTTACTACAGTAGCTGGGACTTAGCATGCACAGCGTTAAGGCCCACACACCTCAAAGTGTACCTGTGATATCTGCACGACACTATCTGGTAATAAACGGCGTTTACGTGCCATCTGCACAACACAGAAATACAATGTCTCGGTGCTACTTGCAGTCTGCACCACACTAAACCAGTATAACATTCACTAAAAGTCTTCAGTAACTCAAACTGTATCACTGTGCACTCTGTGCACTCTATGCACCACACAGTACGCGTTAACAATTGCAAACACCAAAACCACAAACCATAACTCAATGAATCATATCACTTAACACTATTGACCCCAATGTTATAATTATGCAGTTTATAATCTTCAAACTCAGTATAAAAGACACCCAATAATAAAACAAGTGTATTTAAAATATATATTGTCCATAAAGTGCCACAGCACCAAACAATACAGCTCTGATAACAACCAAAGATATATAAAAATAAATGATTACAGCTATTCGAATCTTAATCAGCAAAATCTACAATGGAGTTGACATGTCAAATATTGATTACACATATTTTCAACAACTAAATAAAATCTTGCATTATCATATTAAAATCTACATCCCTTTCATTCAACTTTCTACACAGAGAGTGAGTGACCACCTACAGAATTTTGTAGTCAGTTATTACTTATATTCAACAATCTAATCTTACTTGACTAGTGGTATCCCCACAAGAGCTGTCACACTACATGGACTGCTAGAGAAATAATCACGTACAGTAATTGTTTATAACACAGTTTGTTAGTGCTATCGCCCACACTTACTGATACAAGTGGTATCTCCACCAGAACTGTCACACTACATGCACTGCTAGTGAAATAATCTCATACAGTAATTGTTTATAATTCCGTTTGTTAGTGCTATCGCCCACACTTACTGATACTAGTGGTATCCCCACCAGAACTGTCACACTGCATTCAATGATAGCAACATAATCACCTACGGTAATTGTTTATAACACAATTTTTTAGTGCTAACGTGCACACTTATGTGTATAGCTAGTGAAATAATCACCTACAGTAATTGTTTATAACAGTTGTTTAAAACACAATTTGTTAGTCCTAACACACACTCTTGCTGATACTAGTGGTATCCCCACCAGAACTGCCACACTACATACCCTGCTCGTGAAATAATCACATACAGTAATTGTTTGTCATACAGCTTGTTAGTGTTAATACTAACACTTACTGTGCTACTAGTAGTATCCCCCCAGAACTGTCACATTACATACACTGCTAGTGAAATAATCACCTACAGTAATTGTTTATAATTCAGTTTGTTAGTGCTATCACCCACACTTACTGATACAAGTGGTATCCCCTCCAGAACTGTCACATAGCATGCACTGCTAGTGAAATAATCACCTACCGCAATTGTCTATCATACAGCTTGTTAGCGCTTATTCTCACAACTTACTGTTAATAGTAATATCTCCACCAGACCTGTCACACTACGTGCACTGCTAGTGAAATAATCACCTACAGTATTTAGCACACCATTTTTTAATACTAATTTCAACACATACTGTTATAGTGGCATCCCCCACACACAGCTTGTGTAATACAGTTTATTCACTGTAATAACTTATAGGTAATTTAAGGAGAGTCAAATGAAATGCATAAATCAAAGCACAGTAACAATAACTAATATTACTTAATTCTACATTAAATTTACTATATATATTCAGCTATGCAGTTACCTGTCCTCTTAGAATGTTTTCACACAACTCTATACAGCTACAACAGACTCTTAGAATACTTCTACACACCTCTGCACAACTGCAACAGACTCTTAGAATGCTTTTACACAGCTCTATACAGCTATAGCAGATTGTTAGAATACTTCGCAGACTCTTAGAATGCCCCAGAAACAACCCACAGTCAATTCGACGGTTCGAATTACGCGGCACTTTTTATAGGGAAGTAGTTTGACAATTGTTTGTGTCACGAGATCAATCAAGGGTGGAGAGTCTATAAAATCAATAATTTCGACCCAAACCCTTTGATTAAATCACCCAATCATGCACATATATTGATCTGTATAATATAGTGGCATTTTAAATACGAAATTTCTGTTGTAATGTGTCATTTGACTTCAAACTGAATTTCAAATGAAACTCAAACGCATGAACGACATTAATCATGCCGGAAACCGTTTTCTCATAAATCAACATCCAAAACTTATAACATTTTTTGAACTGAATTTGGAATAAAGGATAATGCAGTATTGTCAAACACTGGTAGTTTACCACTTTTCCCAGCTGATAGAAAGTATCTCTGCAACATCGGTAATTACAGATATTTCGTATTATTTATCAATGGAGCGGCCAAAATAAAAAGATGTTTCCTAATTTCGAATTACTCCCAGCCAAATCTGTAGTGTTCAGCTTCGTAAATACGAGACGAAATTCGAATAAAGCATAATGTGGTATTGCCAAACATTGATAGTTTACCACTTTTCCCAGTTGATTGAAAGTATCTCTGCAACATCGGTAATTACAGATATTTCGTTTCATTTATCGATGTAGCAGCCAAAATAAAAAGATATTTCCTAATTTCGAGTTACTTCCAGCCAAATCAGTGGTGTTCACCTTCATAATTACGAAAAGACTCGTATCGCTCGGCGTCAAAATCGTTCCCACACGCTTATGCACTCGAATCTACCCGTGTTACAGGGAATAATGACGGACGTTACTGCAGCTGTGGGTTAACGCAGCACAAAAAAATACCTCGGCAAAAATACATTTGGGTAATTACACCAAACATCACATTACCTCCTGGTTTTTGTGTTCAGTGTCCCCATGAACACAAATAACAACATATACAATACCTTAAATTGTAGTGATTAGAACACTTTAATGCTGTTCATGGTTACAATATTGTTCCATTACACAACACAGAATACCGTTTTATTCTATAATATAGCATGTGGACAATCTTATATATGTAAAATAAATCCACGCATACTCTTAATTGTCCATTCTTCTTTCTCACAAGGACTATGGGGCTAGCCCATGGTGAAAATGATTTTCGAATTATCCCCTTTTCCTCCATTTGTAATATCATGTCTTTCTTTTCTTGAGCAAAAGCATGTGACACACGCCTTGGTGCTTGCTTTATTGGCCTGGCATCGCAGTATCTATGGCATGGGTAGCTAGATGAGTTCACCCAAGATCCATTTCATCTACTGAAAATACACCTTCAAACTTTTTCAAAGTAGAAGCAATTATTTTGCACTCTTCTAGAGTTCTTTGTGATTCAACATCTTGGTACATTTTCTGCACATGACCTCCCAAACTGGAACCCAGTTTGTGTTTTTAGCCATGATTATTAGTCTGAAAATATTCTGACAGTTTATTTACGGTTTGTTTTGACTCCAACTGTACAGCTTTTGTCTTGAGTTGTACTCTCCTTGTAGGATTAAACTTTCTTCCAAGTCATGATCCTCACAATCTATTAACACATTTACACCTGAACGTTCTTCAGTATGCCCTACTACAGTATCATGATTGATTTCAGTTTCCGTTGGATAAGAGTTAAATATTCTGACTTTTGCAGTCACATTTTCCTTCATACATGCTACACTTGCAGCCATAGTCAAAGGACATTTCTCTGGAAACACTTTACTTGGTTCGGTAATAATTTCATCACAATTGTCATCTTCATATTTATCTACAAAAACATTAATTATCGTTTCATAATAACCTGGTATGTTATAATGATCAGCTGCTCTTACTCTTCTTAATCTATCTGGTATACAGACTTGAATGCATGGTATGGTGTGTCCATCTATCTGTATAATACCTTTGCTTAGCAGTATGTCTGCATGGCCAACACTCCAATTCTGGAGTATATCTATACCCAACAACCTTTCATCCACTATTTCGACGACAAAAAATTCCTTCTTCACCTTGAAAGAGCCAAACTGAATTTCAAATTCACCTTCACCATATTCAACTATTGGAGAGCCACTTGCACTTTTAAGGCTGTGACCAACTAATTTCCTCGATTTAGGCCTTCTGTCAACCGGAATTCTATTAAAAACTGTCTTTGATATAATTGTTCTAGAAGCTTCTGTATCCATAGTGAATATTACATTAGTCCTCTGGATGGTTCCTTTTACATAAACACCATCCAAGGTTGGTACTTTTCTCCTAATCAATAATTTATTTACATCACTGAAATTTTCAATGTCTGTACAAATTTTCTGACATTCATCAATTTGGTCAGAATCCTCATGGACCAGCCCTTGGCCATCTGAGTTGATCCATTCTATTTTGACGACACAGAACAGCCTGGGGACTGAACCAGTCCATTGGTCTGTTCTGTTTTACTATTAAACACTTTGTTCATTCCTGGCTGAAAATTATCAGTTTCACTTTTAAAATCATGGGATTTTCCACAATTCCAGTTTCTCACATCCTGAGTCTGCATATGAGCCCTCGGTTCAAATGGTTGCCTACTTTCAAATTGGGCGAGTGAGTCGGGTTGACTATGGTGCCTGGCTGGTATTCCAAGAGGCTGAGT
The DNA here is from genome assembly GCA_031216915.1 of Pictodentalium vernedei. NCBI lineage: Eukaryota > Metazoa > Mollusca > Scaphopoda > Dentaliida > Dentaliidae > Pictodentalium > Pictodentalium vernedei. Next base: position 260,775,118 of record CM062296.1, read on the forward strand.
ATGTTGCACAGCATTCATGCATGATTTGCAAAATGGTTAGGTTGACCACACTTAAAACATGAAAAATTCAAGGAAATGTCCCTCGGCTGGTAAGCTGGCATTTTAGTAATATTCTCCTGTAACATGGCAAGTGCTTCAATCACTTATCTAACTTTCCTGACATAGAATCCTGGGTTTTATTCACTTCGGTTTTCTTCTTCCTGTTGCCATTGTTGTTAAAATTTTTATTATTAACTTTTCTCACCAATGGTTTCCTTTTACATAACTTATCATAATACTTTGGCGACTGTGAATCCTTATCTGAAGAACCTTCTGCCAACCGATTTACTTTCTATTTCTCTTATCATAATAGTCATAATTAGCAGGTTTCTTCCTTGTCTCCAAAAATGACATAACATGTTGTACTGCTTCCTCAAGTGAATTGGGCTCTTCATGAAATTCAATTTCAAACCGAGCCTTTTCATCTGATAGTCCATCTAAAAACCGTCTAAGTCAGTCTTTTTGACTTGTTCTAGCATCTCCTTTTACATACCCCTTATCATACACACTCTTAAGTTCTGAAGTAAAGTCTGCAACACTCTCTCCTGGTTTCTGTGTTCAATGACTAAATTTTGCACAATAACTTTTTGTGGTTTCTACGATGTGAAATCTACTCTCTAATTCTATACATAACAGTTGATAATCTGAACGTACCCTCTTGGGTAGCAGTCCAAATGCAAAATCGTAGAGCTCCACTTCCTATGCTCTGCAATTATGTCAAATCTGTTTTTTCACGCATCCAAATTTTCCTTTCCAGAGTAGGCAGGAATTTTTATGGTATCTGTGCATAGCTTATGCCAGCACCCAGAATAACTATTGTCATCACTTAATGCATGAGATAACCTCTAGTCGGTGTCATCTGTAGATGTATCTGTGTTGCTAGATTCACTTGTGTTGAATCTGTTTGGTCTCCTATAATCATCAGCTCTCCTAATAGTGTCTGTTCTGTCCACTTTACTTGTGTTCCCCTTTGGAAGTTTCTCAATTAAGTCATATTTGCTAGCCATACTTTTAGCAAGGTCACCTCTAATTCCAGTTATGGTGGAGGATAAATTGCTCTGTAAGTTCTTTTGCATTTGCAATATCTCTTGATTGTCTTTTGTAAAATTAGTCGTATTATCCTGTAGACTTGAAACCAAACTTTGAATATTAGTTTCATCTCTCTTCTCTGTGATATGTTGCAAAGTAACATAATTTATGTCCAAAGAACACAAAATTTTGTCCCTCTCATCATCATTTTCAGGCATTTCATGCCCACCTGCTTCTATTCTCATTTCCTCAGATATTTTAGCCTCATCTAACCCATTCATTCTACTATTATTCATGTTTTCATCGATATCACTACTTTTATCAAAAGAATCATGCAAATTTGAAGCAAAGGGCATACAGCTTCTGGTCTTCCTCTTCATATTTCTACCCATAACAAACTGTGACAATTACCAAGTGAAACACAAAAATAAAACAACAAACCGAATTCTCCCAACCCAATGAAAGCAAACAAAAAAATGTAAACCAAAATTAATATTATCCATATCACAGGATCCACTTAACTGAATTCAACAAGTCACAAAATGTGTATTCCACCAATGTGAATCAAGATACCAGCGCCTCAACTAAAACATACTAAACAAAACACCAAATATCTGTATTGACAAATTGAACCAAAAGTAATAAGATGGATCCTACTTCTGACACCAAACAAAATATGTGACACCCAGGAGCTCTTAGGTAAAGAGGTTGGGTGACCTGATGGAACCCCGGCAATCAAAGAACCCCTAAGGCAGCTACTTCCTGTTCGCATTATCACTATGGATCACTGGTTGTCCAATGATACATAGAAAGTGGTGAATAGTGAAACAGCGTTGTCACAGTCAGGATGACACCACCCCATGTTCTGGGAAAATACTCTATAAACACTTCAAAGTGATGGGGGCAGCTCAACAGCGAAATTAGCACACACGAATATATCTCTATCTTTATGGCTCTCAGTCTCCAACTTTGTCTCAAGCTGATATCTCTCAGAATCCAAGCTGGCAGAAAATGAGCAACACAGTAGAGTGATCTCCCTTGATGTGTTCAACTCATTTTTACTATGAATTTCACTACAGTTAATTCCACTTCACACTGCAATGAAGTTCAAACCAGTGAATTTCAGCTTAGCACCACAAGTATTAGGCCCTTGTCTGTATAGAACAGTATCAAATAAAATCAGTTTCACACACAAGTAATATGATATAACCCCAATTTCTAACTTAGAAACCTCTCAGTAAAATTGTGACCCTATGCTCTCTGCACAACACAATGTTACCACAAATATTTCAATATATGTCTTCTCAACTCTTGAACTCTAATTAACTTGTACGAAATGAGCACTTACTTCAGTAGCTGCGACTTGGCATGCACAGCGTTAAGGCCCAAACACCTCAAGGTGCACGTGTGGTACCTGCACGACACTAACTGGTAATAAACTGCGTTTACGAACCCTCTGCACAACACAGAAAGACAATGTCTCGGTGCTACCTGCAGACTGCACCACACTATAACCAGTATATCATTCACTTATAGACTTCAATAACTCTAACTGTGTCTCTGTGCACACAGTGCCCCTTAACAATTACAAACACCAAAACCACAAATCATAACTCAATGAATCATAACACATATGACTATTGGCCCCAAAGCTATAAAAAGAGCTGGACTGTCGTCGGGTGCATACCCCCACGTAGTGTACCGCCTAGTGTGGGCATACCTATGACCAAATATTATAAAAAAAAAATGTATATTTTCCAACAGGATTGCATTTTCAGAAAGGATTGCATTTTCCGACATTATTGCATTTTTCAACAGGCTTTTGTGAGTTAAACAACATATAAAGGGGTGTTTAGATTAGTCCCTTCTATAAAAGATAGCTTGACACATCCAATATCCACGATTTGCGTTGTTCCACGTCCATGGATCATTTGATATTTTGAAATTCACTGTAGTCATGGACAATGTTACAATTTCTATTACATACCAAATTTCATTTCATTCCATAATGATTTACTCAACTTATGACAACTTATATTCTTGGATGGACACAAGGACGGGGACACTCGGACGGATGCATGCATGTAATCCAGTATACTCCGAATTTCTTCGAAAGTGGGGGTATAATTAAACTGAAATACATTGAAGTTCACTCTAACCATGCCAAGTTTCATTTCATCCTATAATGATTTACTTAAGTTATGAAAACTTATGTTCTTTGGTGGATGGACAGATGAATTCGCACACAGTAATTGACCTGTTTAACCTCAAGGGAATTTTGGGTATTTTTCAGGATTTAGCCAGAAATATGGCTTGTTGCCATTCTTCGGAAAGCTCTTGATGAGAGCTTTCTGATAAATGGCAACAAGCCAAATTTCTGATTAAATCCAGAAAAATTACCCATAATTCTTTTCGAGAGTGGGGTATAATCATCAACCGTTTGAATGCTTCAATGCCTCTCATATTATGGCTTATAAAATGTATAGGAATTCTAATGAGTTATGCTGGTAGATCAGATTTTATTAACAAAATTTTGATAAATTTGATTCACATGTCCAGATGAGTTGTGAATCAAATCTATGAAGGTTCTTTTACAATAACTGCTATCAGAACATTAATACATGGTTGTATTCACAATTTATCTGGTCATTGATAGTGTGATACTGAGTAAAAATATTACATGGAGATCAATGTGAAATAACGTGATATGTTTCATGCAAAAAGTACAGAAATAGTGGTAATAATTTTAAATTTTGCAAAACTGAATATGAGTTAATACCTGTAAAAGTTCAGCTCTTTATTATTGGTAGAATTGCACGCTGCATTGTTTCCTGTGTTTGACTGCCTTCTTGGATTTCTGGCGTCCAAACCTATCATGGAAAATCCACAGAGAGTGTGACATTCATTGTTCTATTGGATGGAACTTGGCAAATCACGATAGCAGGCTTGCTTCTATAAATGTTCGGTTCTCAGAATACACACACACACTTGTAACTTCGGTCTGCATGAATTTTATTTTCGCTACTGTCCATCCTGGAGGATGCAAAGAGAATTTGTCACTGATCATCATCTTCCAGGAAGTGTATGTCAACAATGTCATTAATATGTCACTATTATGCAGATGTTAATATTCATTTACTTCTGTGCTACAGCAAATACATAAATTAGTGAAAGACAGCATATTGGATTGATAACATCACAGCAAAGTGATCGGAATAATGAACTGGTATAGTTGATATCACAGAATCTTCATCATAGTCTCTATTAATATAAATATGATCAAGTGAGCCACCAGATCTGTGGGTTGGTACATTCACATATGGAAGAAACCCATGGTATGCAGTCAGCTTCTGAAGAATAAACGCTTGTTTCCGATGGTGTTTGATGTTGATATTGAAATCACTACACAGAATGGTAGGGAATGATTCTGTTTGACACAGAAGCGAATCCAATTCTGTCTTGAAGTTAGTGACGTTGTTAGTTGGTCGATTGTAAAGGCAAACTACCATGATTCTCATTGAAAGAATGACGCTATGTTGCAGTATGATTATAAGTATATCAAATAAAGATGTATGAGTGTGCTGTTTGCACACATGAAACATTTCGTGCACTTGAATGGAAATGCCAACACAATCGAAAGTAATCGATGATTCTCTGCCCATCCAAAACATGGTAAAGTCCTTAAGCGTGTAGTCTGTTCAGTGATTTGTGGCTTTCATCCATGTTTCCGTTAAACAGACAATGTCTGGTGATGCAAACCACTCATTCCTTTGTAAACATTCAAAATGACATGGAAGAGAACTGATGTTTAACAGTGTGACTTTGAAGAAGAATTCATCAGGGAGTGTAACAGCTGCAGGTTTGTTTAGACGAAATGGATTTTTTCTCATTCTATCTATTTCACTTAGTGCTGCTTTATCACATTTAATTTGTTTCTCATCAAATCCATTGAGAATGTGAAGGCCATCCAACGTTGTAACTCCGCTGAGTGCAGTGTACATCTGTCCACACCTGTAATTGCCAGCAGTATTGACCACTAACTGTTGTACTGTCTTGGACTGTGCCTTATGTACAGTGATGGCCCAAGCCAATGTTAGTGGGAACTGCCTACGTGTCATGGTTACATGTCCACGTTTGACTTCTACTTCCTGGCATTCGATTGGAATTGACACACTGTCTGGAATGATGTTCGCAAATTTCTTTCGCCTGTTTTTCCCAACTATTTCATCATCAAATTTCACCAGAACATATTTCGGTGAGTAGGCATCAGTCAGAATTTCCGGTATAGATGGCAAAAAGCTGGTGATGACACCTGTTGCAGAATTGACAAGTCCATCTTCAACAGCAATATTAGTCAATACCATCACACGAGCTCCAACACATAATTCCAGCCGTTTCAGCAGACCACCAGCTTTATCTGGAAGATTTGTATCTATGATGTGACCAGTGTCTTTGTCTTTCTTTGTGCCTTGTGCATGGATGTAATAAGAGTGCTACCCAGCTTATTCAGGATAGTTTGATTATGAGAATCTTTGCGACGGTTGGTTGTAACTATGTGCAGTGCAAACTCAGGATAGTCCTCTTTTGTCGTTGTTGTTTCCCGAGTTTTTATGAGAGAAATGTCTTCTAGAGTGGGTTGGTTGACTCTAATATTATTCAAGGCCTGTGCAAAAGTCAAGTCATCTTTCTGTCTCATTATGGTAGTCAGCTCATATAGTTGGAAATGCTTCTTCCAAAGTCATCTGTACAAGAAGGCTGGAGAGTCAGGTTTGAGTGGTTTGAATATTGCTCTCTGGGCAACTAGAGGCAACTGCAACAAATCCCCAACAACTAAAATTGAAATTCCACCAAAAGGCTCAGTAGGTAGAGGATTTGGTGTCGCACAAGCGGAGATGAACTTTACGGAGCATTTCTGATCTAACCATGGATATCTCATCTATTATCAATATCGATAGTTTGCCCAACTTTTCTCTGACATTTGCAAGCTGCATATTTGAGAGAGGAATGTAGTCTGAATGGCCAGATTCGACAGGAAGACGAAATTTAGAGTGTAATGTTTGGCCTGCAATGTTAAAAGCAGCAACTCTTGTGAAGGCACAAACTAAGACAACCAATTCTTCATCTCTTTGTCCAATATTTAGAAGACGTGATGCTGTTTGTACTATAGTCCTTATAACGTGACTTTTTCCAACCCCAGCACCACCAAGGAGACATAGAGCAAACGGTTCTGGTCGCTGCTGAGTAAGGTATGTCATTGATAACTTGATGCAATAGTTGACAATGTACTGGTGTATCTCCCATTGTTGTTTGTTTAAGGAATTTGTCATTGTAAGCCATTCTTTGGTCGACACTAAATTATTTCTAACTTCATATTGGTGGGACGTAACTCCAATGCCTGAGGGGTTGACATCAGTTGATGGAATGAGATAGAAATCTTCTTCCACTTGCTCTCCGTCATACAGATCTTCAAGTCGTTCGTGTTCTGTTTGTGGGTTCTGTTCGACCTATGCATCTTGTGGAATGCTTCGCTCATTTAATGTGTTGAAGCAGCAAGGAATTCTTTAGCATTAGGCTCATACATCTCGTATTTATTTGCAATAGTTTCCCGCACAGAAACATACCTTGTCTGGTATGATCCTTCTTCCTTCAGATCAATTTCTTCATTTCTCCAAGGGAGATATAACATAAGCTTTGAGTGGTAGAACGTTTCATGGTCTTTGGTTTCAGAATACTGATGGGTTCTAATAACAGCAGGTTTTTTCCTTAGGGACAATTTCAAAGGCCTTCCAGACAGTTTGAGTATTTTCGGCAGGTTTTCAGGAGACTGATACTATGTGTCATCATCGGAGATATCCTCTAGAATATCTGGATCTGGAGAATTATCATCGTTTTTTCTTGAGTATGTGTACTTCGCTGCAATGTCAGACAGGCATAGGTCTTATACATTTGATGGTCTAGATATGTACTTATCAAGGACATTCAACTGATAAATGTCCTCATGCACTAGTTTTTGGATATCTTTGACTGGTTTTATGAGGCGTGTTCTATTCTCAGGTAAATCTGTTGGAACAAAGACAACCTGTCGTGATGATTTTGTAAATGGTAGTGAAAGCAGCCTATATGCAGACTTCTGGGCACTTACTTCTCTGCTGGATAGAAATTCCTTGGCGATTGCCTGCATTCTCTCCTTGGGGCCTTTTATCTCAGTTTCTTGACTGACGGACTGTAACTCTTCTCCGACTGTTTTTTCTGGCTTGCTAATGTATGATGCAACACACATTATGCATGCATAAACATTGGTGATGAGCTGCAAATCCATGTTAGCTCCCCATGCAGATAGAAGGTCAGAATTGAAGTTGTTTATAAAACATTCAGAAGGATTTCTTTTGTGGAGAATTGTAGGAAATCCTTTCCTTGTCTGATTCCATTTGAGAGCTTCCATATATTGCTCGCAAGTGAAGCCAAACTGTGCTAACAGAGCATCGAGGTCAGTGGATGGTTCTTCTCTGTTGTCATTGATTGGTGTTTGGACTGTTGAGAGTATTTGTCTATATCTCTCGAGCCTCTAACTTTCTGTAGGAAATTATAGTTTAAGTCATTTCGAGTAAGTTTTCGGGCATTTGCAGCATCATTAATATCAGCAGCTTTGACTGTGGTATTGTGTTTTTCTCTGGATTTTCTCAAGGCTATGCTCAGGCAGTCATACACGTCTTTGGCCTCTGATCTGTACTGTGCGTAGGAAAGATATTCCGATGTGGATACAAATCAGGTGTCTTTGTTCAATATTCTGGCATTAAAATACTGTTTGATTGATAGCTTGCTTTGTCTTGTTGTATTAATGCCAGACTTGCCGTCGGGGAATAGATGAGGAAATGCAAGTACTTCATTGTCAGAGTCTGATAACATGCCTAGTTGTTTTTTTTTTACCTTCACCAGGAGCAATATTCAACATGCAGTCTGGATAGCTGGTTATATCCTTAGGTTGGAGACATGAATCCAACGCAAGTCCACTGCAGTTAGTTTTGTTATTCATATATGAATCAAATTCGTCATCTTCATTAATATCCGAATCTTCATGTCCGTCATCTTTATCATTATCCTCATTTTCTTCATATTCATCATCCTCAAGGGATCGTAAACCATGATGTTTTTCAGAAGTTTGTTGTCCATTCAGTGACTCCCACAAGTCGTGGTTGTCATGGATACTGTCACTTTCCCAATCATCATTTATTGTCGCATCCTGGTAATGGAGATTCTTTGTAATATATTTTCAAGTAATGGAGCGCTCTGAGAATCTTCCATGGTCGAATTTTCTGGTAATATACATGACCCTTGTATTTCAGTTTTCTTTTTAACTTTACGGTTCTGACACATGATGAGAAAGGTACCCGTGGTAGGGCTCCACATGTTTCATCAGGATTACAAGGTACATTTATAACACTGCCGTGTATAGCTTTTTGCTGCCCTCTTGGTAGTGCCTAAATTTCCATAAAGGCAAGGCGTTTACAAATGAAGCTTGTTTCCAGATTCGACACCTCCTTTAGTTCATCAGGAATCTCTGTCAAATGTAGACCATTTGCATAGGCTTGAGGTGGCATTTTATTACGCTTGAGAGACAAATCACATGTTTTGCACATATATTCTTGCCCATCATTACTGATTGTTCCTGTTATTCAGTCATTTCTAATGTCCTCGATCAAATTCGGATATCTGTCATCTCTTACAGTGATTACATTTTCCTTATACATGAGACGGTGACAAGATGAACAAACACATTCTGGACCACATTTTATCAGCTTTCTAAAGGTATTGATGTCTCTCAATTCTTCTCTTTCTGCCTTCTTTCGACGTTTATCCACCTCCTTCTGTAGTTTCTTCTCAACTTCCGATGACTCGTTCCTTACTGCTTTCTTTTGACGTTTATCAACCTTCCTCTGCCGTTTCTTCTCACCCTCCTAAGATTGTTCTCTTACTGACTTCATCCGCTGTTTATTAATCTCTTTCTGATGTTTGTTCTCAACTTCCGATGATTCGTTCCTTACTGCCTTCTTTCGACGTTTATTCACCTCCCTCTGCTGTTTCTTCTCAACTTCCGATGACTCGTTCCTTACTGCCTTCTTTCGACGTTTATCCACCTCCCTCTGCTGTTTCTTCTCAACTTCCGATGACTCGTTCCTTACTGCCTTCTTTCGACGTTCATCCACCTCGCTCTGCTGTTTCTTCTCAACTTCAGATGACTCGTTCCTTACTGCCTTCTTTCGACGTTTATCCACCTCCCTCTGCTGTTTTTTCTCAACTTCCGATAACTCGTTCCTTACTGCCTTCTTTCGACGTTTATCCACCTCCCTCTGCTGTTTTTTCTCAAATTCCGATGACTCGTTCCTTACAGCCTTCTTTCGACGTTTATCAACCTCCCTCTGCTGTTTCTTCTCAACCTCTGAAGATTGTTCTCTTACTGACTTCATCCGCTGTTTTTTAATCTCCCTCTGTCGTTTCTTCTCAACTTCTGGTGATTCTATTCTAGTTGTATTCATGTGGCATTTATATTTATATCTACACTGCTGCCTTTCCATTTCTGTGAGAAGCTTCCTACTTGCCCTCTTCCTTTCTCTATCTTTCTTTTTTGCCTTCTGCTTGTCTGCTTTTGAAGCAATGCCCCAACTAATTCTCTTCCATTCTCTATCTTTATCTTTTGCACTCTGTTTCTCTGTTTCTGGAGCAATGTTTCTACTCACTCTCTTGCTGTCTCTCTTTTTCTCCATCTCTTTTTTTACTTTTGTACTCATCCTGCTAAGCTTATTGCATTTTGTACTTTTTGTTTGGGTGGGCTGTTTATCTGATATCTTTCTCGTGCATTTTGTACATTCTTCTCTAGGATTGGTCATCATGAGACGAGGCTTCTTACATTCTGCTGTGGTAGGATAGCTAAATGATTGTCTCTTTATCCCTCTATCCTCAGCCTTTTTGGTCATACTTTCCTCCTTTTCGTCGAAATCATAGACATCAAACTGCTTGTGTGGCACTGACATTCTCAATTGGTATATAGACGTATAAAGTCTTGTCATATATCCTCAGACTATCCTTCTTGGGATCATTTTTGAGTCCTAAAATATTTATTTCATAACTTTATCAAACACATTTTAAATGAAATGAAAGTGTTGGCGAGACAGTGGCTTAACTTGTCACACTCTAAATTAAATTCAAATCTAAGAACAATGTAACATGGCATCAGCATGACAACATGTAGATGACTGGTACATCAGTATGAGATGTATATTAAATGATAGTGGTTTAGTAATCGAAAATACCTGTTAGTTTTCTTTTTATTTATAAAAGGTAATTCAGAATGACTTTGAAAAATGCAGATTAAAATATTTTGCCAGAAGTACCCTTTCTGATCCACTTACATGTCAAATTAAACCTTGACAAATGGTGATTATACTGATTTTACTAATACCAAATAAATCAATTTTGAAATTCAAAATAGTTGGCTGACTGCCTCTTTTTGAAAATTATGACAAAATGACATTTACGTATCAGTATCATGGCCCAAGGAAAAAAACATGAAGGTTACTGCATTGATACCATGTCAAAAGCAGGACATCAAAATCCACAGATAACAGAACTCTTTAATGTTCACATTTATCTTAAGATAAAAATGTCATCCATAAAGATATGCCTGACTAATAAGTCACAAACAACTCTTGTATGGTTTGATGCAAATGACTCATCAACACTTTGCTTGGCATTGTAGAATGTTCTGTGAAAAATCGTTATCAAGAAGAACAGCTTGATTTTGATACAAACATTGAATACATTACTTTCGTTGGGTTTGCCAACTATAATGGAAATACAATCATGGGAAAGTTAATAGTTCAATGTGTCCAAAATTTGTCAGAAAAAATAATACTGATTATGTTAATCAGATAATTGTTGCCACGTAAGATGCAGATTATACAGAAAATTATTACAAATATATTACTATTATAAAATATGATGAGTCATTTGAAATTTAAGAAAATATGCTCGATAAATGGAAAGAGAATAAAATGTGAAGATTGGTTTTAAAAACAATAGGGTCTGTTACAAATGAAACATGATGTCAAATGGTCTTGTGCCTATAGTTCAACAGTGACATTTCTTGTCATTGATCAAACGTTTCAAATTTCTTCTCACTGATTCAGTGATTGATTTAGTATCACTGAAAATTACAGCGGCCTAAACAGTCTAAATGAATCTGTATTATCAACCATATGTGACGAAATGGGAACAGGTTCCTGCAACACAGCTTTGTCCACAAGTTCTTGCAAAATGGGTACAGGTTCGTGCGAAACAGCTTTGTCAACAAGTTCCTGCGAAATGGTAGCAGGTGTATCAGACACATGAGAGTGGGCAATAGTTGTTCCTGTAAAAATAGGTCATCGGAAGACAAGTATGACGCAGATATTTCCATCTCCAGTTTTGCTATAATTCCCTCCTTCCTACGAATTTCCTCTATTAGTTCATAGTTGTCTTTTTGGAAATCTGCAGCTGCTTGAGAAGCATTGAATATCTATCTTTCTGCTTATTGATCTGATCATTCATCCATTCAACATTTTTTTTTCATTTTGTCAGTCGCAGCAAACACATCACTCATTGCTTCATTAATAGTGCATCGGTTTGCTTTTAACTTGGCAAATATGCCAATAATACTGAGAGTTTGAGAATTAATGCTCTGCATCACTTCCATTTTTCCTATAGAAGAAAACAAGTACTAATTGAGAGTATATTGATATACATAATGTTTGGACAAAGGGCGGAACCAGAAGATCTCAGCATAACAACTGATAGGGGAAATATACAAAATGTAATATTTTAACCCAGCATAACAACTGAAAAAGGAAATATACAAGATGTGATATTTTATACAGTTGAAGCAATCAAGTGGTAAACAGTAACAATTGAATAAAATGAAAGTCAAATACGAATTTTGAAAACTCATGGTAGTAGATGTTAGTTTAAAAAAACATGTGTCAGTACAAAAGTTACCACAGCCCTTCGGCCACAGTGCACTCAAAAGCATGTAATATATTTAGATTGGGTCGATACCTATGATGGGTACATGCACATGGTAGATGTCTAGTAAAGGTTAGATGGAAATTATCATCGGCTACTATTTTACAATTTACAAGTAGGATCAATATATTAGACTAGATGATCGATGAGTGCAATGTGTATCCGGCACCACGACGGGGACGCGAGCTATGAATTCAAGCTTCTTGTGAGATAAGGCAATAATAAAGTACATACATAATCCAGATCATTGAAAATAAATTTTCAGTAACCAAATTTTAGTGACCAAAAATATTTTGAACAAAGATTCATTTGCAGTGAAATCACTATTATTATACGGATGGATGTACAAATGTTCCACTCAGTCAGCATTTGTTTGAGTTATTGTCTAAAAACTTCAAAAAAGCTTAAATTTTCTAAGCCCAAAAAAGTAAAAAGAATGGGGACAACTAATAAAATAAAAAAAATTATCTGACAACACCGATATTCATTCTAGTCTTGGGCAGTGTTACAATTTAATTGCATACCAAGTTTCATTAAAACCATAATGATTTACTTAAGTGAAATCACTATTATTAACAGTTATTAACAGGTAGGTAAAATGGAATAAATCTCCAGGTGGCAAATAGAAGCAAGTTGAAAATAAATTTTCAGCAAACAAAATGCTCAGTAGACAAGTTTATTTAAATAAAATATTTGAACCTAACATTAAATTATAGTGATGTCACTATTATTGAGACTCGTAAGTAACTTGAATGGTGCCATAAACATGAACAAATCTCATAACTAAAAATTTGGAAATTATAAGGTGAAAAAAGTATGTAACTTCAGCATAAACGAGTGAAATCGACAGTTTATTTAAATGAAATATTTGAACCTAACATTAAATTATAGTGATGTCACTATTAATCAGACTCATAAGTAACTTGAATGGTGCCATAAACATGAACAAACATTAAATTATCGTGATGTCACTATTATTCAGACTCATAAGTAAGTTGAATGGTGCCATAAACATGAACAAACCTCATAACTAAAATTTTGGGAATTCTAAGGTGAAAAAAGTATGTAACTTCAGCATAAATAAGTGAAATCGAAATGAAATCATGCTGTTCCTTGTTACGGATGGATGTACAAATGTTCCACTCAGTCAGCATTTGTTTGAGTTATTGTCTAAAAACTTCAAGAAAGCTTAAATTTTCTAAGCCCAAAAAAGTAAAAAGAATGGGGACAACTAATAAAATAAAACAAATTATCTGACAACACCGATATTAATTTTAGTCTTGGGCAGTGTTACAATTTAATTGCATACCAAGTTTCATTAAAACCATAATGATTTACTTAAGTTATGAATATTCTCATACGGACGGACGGATGCACAGACGGACGGACGCAATCCAGTATATCCCCCTCCCTCATTTTCTTCGAAAGTTTTCAACAATTTACAACAATTTTTAAGTCAAAAGGTATGGTAAATTGTTTGGTGTTTGAAAGTTTTACGCAATGAGGCAGAAGCCTTTGTCATAGGCAAACTGCATGCTATATTTCACTGAAATCCGATAACCCATACCTGAGATACAGGCTGAACAGACAAATAAAGTCTATTTCCTGCAATTTCTGAGTCAAAAAGGGGGATAACTATAAAAAGGAGAATGTGAGAAATATCGTTGAATCCTTTTTTAAAGCCCATACCATAAACAGTGTTCACGGCAAATTTCATTGCAATAGAACATTCGATACCCGAGATACAGGCTGAACAGACAAGATTTGGCTCGGACGGACACAATTTCTAAGTGAACAAGTAATAAAAAAAATAATAATCTGACAACACCGAAAATCATTGCAGTCTTGGGAAATGTTACAATTTAATTACATACCAAGTTCCATAATAATTTACTTAAGTTATGAATATTCTCGGACGGACTCGCACACGGACGGACGGACGCACAGACGGACGGACGCATGTAATCCAGTATACCCCCCCCCCCCCACCCCCATTTTCTTCGAAAGTGGGACTCGTCAAACTCAGTATAAACGACACCCAATAATAAAACAAGTGTATTTCAAATATCTATTATGCATAAAGTACTTCAGCGCCAAACAATTCAGCTGTTATAATAACCAAAGATATATAAAAATAAATGATTACAAGTATTCAAATCTTAATCAGCAAAATCCATAATGGAGTTGACATGCCAAATATTGATTATACTTATTTTCAACAACTAAATAAAATCTTGCAATATCATATCAAGATCTACATCCCTTTCATTCACTTTTCTACACTGCTAGTGGAGTGACCACCTACAGAATTTTGCCACTCTGTATGCATTGCTAGTGAAATGATCACCTAAAGTATCTGTCACAACACTTGTTTATACTTATTCTCACAACTTAACTGTTACTAGTGGTATCCCCACCAGAACTGTCACTCTACATGTACGTCTAGTAAAAGAATCACCTGCAGTAACTGTTTATAATTCAGTTTGTTAGTGCTATCGCCCACACTTACTGATACTAGTGGTATTCCCACCAGAACTGTCACACTGCATTGACTGCTGGTGGAATAATCACCTACAGTAATTGTTTATAACACAATTTGTTAGTACAAATGCGCACAATTGCAGATACTAGTGGTATCCCCACGAGAACTGGCACACTACATGCACTGCTAGTGAAACAATCGCCTACAGTAATTGTTTATAATTCAGTTTGTGACGTGCTATAACCCACACTGACTGATACTAGTGGTATCCCCACCAGAATTGTCACACTACATGCACCGCTAGTGAAATAATCACCTACAGTAATTGTTTATAATTCAGTTTGTTAGTGCTATCGCCCACACTTACTGATAGTAATGGTATCCCCTCCAGAATTGTCATATTACATGCACTGCTAGTGAAATAATCACCCTCAGTAATTGTTTATTACACAATTTGTTAGTGCTAACGCGCACACTTACTGTTACTAGTGGTATCCCCACCAGAACTGTCACACTACATGGACTGCCATTGAAATAATCACCTACAGTAATTGTTTATAACACAATTTGTTAGTGCTAACACACACACTTGCGGATACTAGTCGTATTCCCACCAGACCTGTCACACTACATACACTTCTAGTGAAATAATCACCTACAGTAATTGTTTATTACACAGCTTGTTAGTGTTAATGCTCACACTTACTGTTACTAGTGGTACCCCCACCAGAACTCTCACACTACAAACACTGCTAGTGAAATAATCACCTACAGTAATTGTTTACAAATCAGTTTGGTAGAGCTATCACCCTCACTTACTGATACTAGTGGTTTCCCCACCAGAACAGTCACACTACATGCACTGCTAGTGAAATAATCACCTACAGTAATTGTCTATCATACAGCTTGTTAGTGCTTATTCTCACAACTTACTGTTACTAGTGGTATCCCTACCAGAACTGTCACACTACATGCACTGCTAGTGAAATAATCACCTACAGTATTTAGCACAGGATTTGTTAATACTAATTTCAACACATACTGTTATAGTGGTATCCCCACACACAGCTTGTGTAATGTGGTTTATTCACTGTAATAACTTATAGGTAATTTCATTTACCTAAGTGAAAATATTTCTGTACATTGCTAGACTTTAATTCAATTTCATTCAACACTCTAAAATTAAACAACTTTGAAGAATCATATGAAATGCATAAATCAAAGCACAGTAACAATAACCAATATCATTTTATTCTACACTGAATTAACTATCAGCTAGGTAGTTACCTCTCCTCTTAAAATGTTTTCACACAGCTCTATACTGCTACAATAGACTTTTACTCAGCTCTTTACAGCAGCAGACTGTTAGAATACTTCTACACAGCTCTATACAACTACAACAGACTCTTAGAATGCACCAGAAACAACCCACAGTCAATCCAACGGTTCGAGTTGCGCGACACATTCTATAGGGAGGTGCTTTGACAATTGTTTGTGTCACGTGACCAATCATGGGTCGAGCTTCAATAAAATCAACAATTCCGACCGAAACCCTTTGATTAAATCACCTCAACATACACATATATCGATCGATATAATATAACAGACATTTTAAATACGAAACTTCAAATGAAACTCAAACGCATGAACGGCATTAATCAGGCCGGAAATCGTTTTCTCATAAATCAACTTCAAAACCTAGAACATTTTTCGAACTGAATTTGGAATAAAGCATAATGCGGTATTGCAAAACATTGATAGTTTACCACTTTTCTTAGTTGATAGAAAGTATCTCTGCAACATCGGTAATTACAGATATTTCGTTTTATTTATCGATGTAGCAGCCAAAATAAAACGATATTTCCTAATTTCGAGTTACTTCCACCCAAATCTGTGGTGTTCACCTTCGTAATTTCGAGACGACTCGTATCGCTCGGCGTAAATATCGTCCCTACACACTTATGTATTCTCATGTACCGGTGTTACTAGTAGTAATGACGAACTTTACTGTAGCTGTGGCTTAAACCTTTACCCAACGAATCTCCCGCATCCGCCCGCGTAATATGTAAATTCAGCTGCTGAAAAAATATTATTTTTCGAAAAATGTCAACAAAACCATATCATGTGACCCCTCTTTGGAACGAGCTCGTCGAGCTCGTTCCAAAGAGGGGTCACATGATATGGTTTTGTTGACATTTTTTGAAAAAATTTTAAAATGATATTTAAAATAATAAATTTTGAAATCGTCTCCGTTGGGAAAAGGATTAATACAGTTCAAAAAAGAAATACCTGGGCAAAAATACATTTGGGTAATTGCAAAAAATATCACACAGGGATGTTGCTTTTGAATGGGTCATAGATTATTATACGCGTTGATGTGAGTGGAAGGACTTTTTGGATTATATGGTTTTTAAAACAAAGGGACAAATAATTTCATAGTTTAAAAAGTTAATAATAGCTATGTGAGATAATAATAGAGACCTTTCGCAAAACGAACGACTACTGATAAACATTACGAATGGGTATTGAACATATGCTCTTCCTATCAGTTGTAGTTTTCTCTTATCTGTAGTTATGATTACGGCTTCTCATCAACACTCGCAGATATATCATATGGCAAAATCTTTGAGAGCGTTTCTGAGCCCCTAAATGTGGAAGATCCCCTAAGATTGTGTCCCTACTACGTAGTGGCCTTAAACTCCTGGTGGCACGAAGTTTCAACAATAGGATTTTGGCACAAACGGACTCGGAGGCGTGAATTCTGCGAAAATCACTTTTGGCCGCCAGACAAATTTTCGTCTGCTGTTGGCATTTCGTAATTTTTATCAGTGGTCGTTCGTTTTGCGAAAGGTTTCTAATAACAGTTATTTTTAACGGAATCGGTCATAGTTAAATACTTGGAACAATATATCTTTGAAAACCTTTCCAATACAAACGGTGGTGTTTTCATCTTCGAGCATATCTCTCTTTTGCAGATTTTACTGATTCGTACTTGGGTGATGACGTTTCCTGCCTCAAGACTCTTCTCCGCTGGCAAGTGAGCAAGTTCGGCGTTTCATAACAGATGTTCAATTACTCATTTTTAATATTTTCATATACTGCTCCCCACTTACAGAACTTTGATCACAAAAACGAACAGAGCCATTCGACCGGATCGAGACTCAGTCGCGATCCGATGGGAATTCCATGTTCGCTTTATTTACCATACTATGTGGGATTTTATTTACAGACAACAAGAAATGCGAAAACTTTGAATCACGGATGCTATTTTCGTTCGTATTTGTCTTGATTGAGTCCTGATTTAGCAATATTTTTTTTTGAAATCTAGACTCACGGTGTTTTTCGAGTTTAGATCCCACCTACAGGCTGTTCAATACTATAAGCAACTCTTGTGATGCGCCTGGTGGGATAAAATCTATTTCTTCAGTCTTGTAATTAGGACATAATACGACATCTGTAGTTTGTCTACTGCATAAAAACCAAGGCAATCGTTCATCTGTTACGGAGATTCCATTATTCAAAATGTAGTTTTTAAATCATTGATTCATTGCGTCAGTATTATAATCATTGACTGAACATTTCATAGTGGATATAGCGGTCAGTTTGGTTGATTTCTTTATTCAACTTCAAAGCGTAATTATGGACATTCCACTGTGCCTAACTTGCAAGTTAATATGAACATCTGTTGCTTCATATTAATCGTATTATTTACATAGTGTATGTTACATACAAAGGGGAGAGCTTTGTGTATTATTGTCTTTCCCTGTTGGTAAGTTGTTAAATATGATTCTAAAGACATAGTTAAAACTTGGTTCCAAACACAACTCGAATCAGTCCGTAGACAAACAATACTAATTTCAAGCCGTAGCCAATACATGTGTTTTAAATAAATCTGAAATTCTCCTGGCAAGAGATAATACCTGATGTATGTAGTAGTACGAATCTGACATAATTTCAAATGTAAAGTTGAGTAAAATCAAATTGGGCACTAGATTGCGAAATGAATCCAATCTCGAATCGGATCTCAGTCTGTTCAGGCTGTCAAAATTTCACCTTCTTGCAACCCTGAATATTTCCAATCTTCAGTCAGGCAAGCCTGGCACCCCAGGAGAGCGGTTTCTTCATTCGCCTACTGCTCAACTTAAAAAAAAAATTATGGGGGCGAAAACTAGCCCTCCTGGCCTCGGAAAATAATGATTACCATAACAGCCTATTCCTACACCCCACATTTTTTCAGATCTCTGCTGTGTTAGTGGTCTCTGTGAGACGGCCACACTGCCCCTTGCCGAGGCCCCGAGGTATGGGAGGGGAAGTGTAGCGATCTCACGGAGCTGCCTTGTTAGCAGCATCAAATAAAATGTATGAAGCCCACTATCCACAATTCATTATGCGTGAAACTTCATTTTGCCACTTTTAGCTTTTGTAAGCTTGTGGGGAGCTAATCCATGCAAGAGGGGCTATTTGTAGCCCTCCTGATAAATTTTCAAGAATGCCAGGCCTGAGAGAATAATGATGACTCGTCTGTTTGGTCAAGTCAACCAAAACGCGGAATGTTTTAGAGTGGAATCAATGTAGTTTCGGAAGCGGAACCTCCTTGAACAGGAGACCCAATGAGAGAAGAGGCGCTTAAGAGGAGTCACTTGGTAGAAGTTTGATAACATCTCGACGATACAAAATTTTTCGAATCAACGAGACGCAAATCGGAATCGAATTATCGCGAAGGTTTGTAATCGAATCGCATTTCGAAGGATCGAAGGGCCCTCGTATGCAGTCTACATGAAACGCAAAGCAATTCCTTTTATATGAACACACAAAACATTTGATGCACCGTATGCCTTCCTGGAGAGGAAGGCATACGGTGCATCAAATGTTTTGTTTGTGTCCTTTTCAACGCGGGGCGTGTGTGTTCATATAAAAGGAATTGCCGTCTACGACTACAGCAGAGCAGAGCGTCTCCATTCAGTCATTTTCGCCACAGACTGAGGTTACTTTACTCAGAAAACAGAATATTGTATTCGTCTTACTTCTGCAAATCTACTTTGTAAATTATTTCTGGCTTCGTGCCATTCCGCCGTTACATTACTATATCAATACATATTTAAAAAGCGGTGGATCTGTTCCTAACCCTTTTTTAGAAAAAGCCAAGCACCATGATGCCCGGTGTCACAGTTTCACACTGCATCTGAATAGTGGTCGGTTTGTGTGCAATGTTGCTGAAGTTAGTGAATTAAATATTGGAGCAACATAAGTGATGCTAACACTTGTTCTGGTACCGAAAGTACCTATCGGAACAAAACAATAAATAGATACCGCTATTTTGCCTTCTTCGTCTAAAGTGAAATTATTTCTCCTAGCTGCTGATTTTTGTAAGGACAACACGTGTGTGGAAGCCATCATACAGATAAAGAGAATCTACCGACTTCGACAATTGGGTTATTGCTTAAACTGGTGTATGAATACACAGTTCTTATCTCCGTCTGCTAGAAAGTAGGACATTCCGGGTCCCTTTAGCGTGTATTCTTATCTACAGTTGTCAGGTGCAGAGGTTTAGATATGGGCTGGGTCGGAGGGTTGGATTCTCTTCACCAAATTATTCTTTCAGTGTATTATCGTTTCAGATTATTCACTTTGCAGGGATTGACAAACAAGTTGCAATGCCTATATTTACGCTTCAGCATACCCCCCCCCCCCCCCGCCCCTCCCTTCCCCTCGTGACTCAGACTTGTGGGAGGACTTTCGTGCGGCAACTATGTGCCTCGCTATTCTCAAACATTATCATAGGGGTCCGAAAAGGGATCGATAGTGGTATCTCCGCTGCAAAGCCCAGCAAACTTACCCAATCGACTACCACGAGTTGTTTGTGCCTCTAAAACAACTGGCACGTATCAGTGTGAGACAAACGGATTATGCCTTTCAAACATTTGTTTTTAAATATATAAGGTAACAGGGGATGGTTGACATTAACCCGAAAAGGTAGAGGGAGGAGGTTGTCGTAATCGTGAAATTACCGTTAGTGAATAGAGATGCGCGGTATACTGTAAATACCGTTCAGTATCGGTATGTAGCCAGTATCGATTTAATGTACTGAGGGAATCTCAAAATAACGAAATTTCGGTATTGAAAAGTATTCCCGACATTGGTTAAAAAACAAAAGGCCTAACAACAGTATATTATGCAAAATTCATAAGAAGATGCGATGGACTAGGTATTTCTAAAGATAGTTACCACCGGTCATTTTGTTTAACAGAGAAGCTGAGAGAAAATACCCAGTGGATATTTTCTCTCAGCTTTTTGTTACATTAAATGACCGATGCGGAGTGTCTTTGTTGATGTCGACATTTTGACACTTCGGCACTTTGCCTGCAGTAAAACGATGAAATATAGCTGGCCAGTATACCAAAAATACAATTTAATATTGGTATCGGTGTGAGTACATGTGTCGTTGACATCGAATACTCTACCGATACCACGGTAAATCTTTCTATAAATACCGAAACCGAACTTGAAATTTCAATACCGCCCAACTGTACCAGTGAACATTGCTTCTGGTTAATAGCTATGGCATTTTGCATGACGTATTTTCGTCTGAAACTGATCTATTTACCCCAACAAACCCACCCTGTTTTCAGGCTAAAAAGCTTCAAACCCCACTTACTTTGTTGAAAGATTTATTGTGTGGTATACCTGGAAACACGATACCTCTATAAAGTTATTTTGAAGTGTATTATTAGTGCCAATTATGACTATTCAAATTACTCATCTATGATAACTAAGCGTCACATCCTCTACATGACTGACTGTCCAGGTTCTTACACACTAGATCTGGCAGCTGCTCGTCGTTGCTCAGTGGTTCTCTCCAGGTACTCCGGCGTCCTCCACTCGTAAATCTGTCACCGACACGATATGACATTGGCTGTTAAAGTGTCGTTAAACCATAATAAATAAATAAATAAAATTACACTCTTGATACAATGCAAGGGACGGGGACAAAACGATATAGTTACCGATTCAACACCATGGTTTGCAAATTTGACACAATCCAAAGTTCGTGCACTCTGAAATCAGTTGGGTTCAAAAAGAACCCAAATTAACTGGGTTGAGTGCATATGAACCCACTTGGGTTCATATGCACTCAATCCAGTTGATTTGGGTTGATTTTTAACCCAACTGATTTTGGAGTGTGTATGAAATCTGAGATTTGTTTTGGGGTAAAGGCAATACTTGTTTGTAAAACTATGTCCAACGATTTCTTGCGTCAGAAATTTAATCATTAACTTTTATGTTTCAGTACACACACTGATTTCTGTACCCTGTTTGTTACACAACGTGTCTAACCTTACAGATAAAACACCATCTCGAAAATGTCAATTGTTAAGGAACAAGACGCACTGTCACAGTGCCGAAGCTGCGACGATTCGCGCAACGCCTCTGATGTTTCAAAACTCGTTGGTGACAAAAAAACTCGTTGGTGACAAAAAAACTCGCTGGTGACAGACCGACCGACAGACCGACAGACAGACAGACAGACCGACATTGCCACATATACAGCTGTTCGTCGCAGCTAAAAATTGTTAGCAAAAAGTTGAAGGCATTACTTATGTCGCAGGATTAAGGAGGTTAAGTGATGGGGGAAAATTTATGTTCTTATCAGTGCTCAGCCGACAGCCAGTGACTGTCGCCTGAACCCAGTTCGAACGTAAACCGTGCCGCCTTATCAATGCCCTATCCGCTTGGGACTCTTAGGATTCCTGAAGGTGCCTGTGGCTTACAACGCCAAAGCGTGATCAACGATAATTCACTTAAAGATTATTTATTTACATGTACGAAGAAATATAATATGAAACAAATTACTCACAAATTTATCCATAAGAATTCACTAATTACGCGAATAAAAGTTTGTTTATTCTTTAGGGCCCTCGACGTCTCCCACAGCTAGCAGTGTCCGCTGGATCAATCTCACATCATCTTCATCCTCTCACGGTTTGTGACAAATACAAAGTGTCTATTCCCTTCCCGTTGCTTCCTCCTCGCAGGGTTAAATTCCTGGTCAGTCGGGCTTAACACATATAATGTTCTGCTCGTATGACTCTACCAGCGCCCTCACAGTTCAATCACAATTCAATCGGCGTCTACCACAGTTCACGATCACTTTGCGCCTTGTCTGGCTCTCACGGGGTTAAGTTAATCTTCGCCTTCAGGTATATACTTAACAAAGCTTACATAAAAATATTCTGCAAAGTGTTCTCAACATCACCAATTCTCGCACCGCCTAAAACTATCTTATCTCGCGAGCTACTCCAGCGCTTACTCAAGCTCTTAATACGGTTTCTAGACCTCAACGTTACAGCTTTTACTTCTTTGGCTACTATGCCACTACGGTTCGCAACCATTAACAAACTACGATCGGTTCCTTACAACCCTCACAGGGTTACGACAATACGCGGACTTTCAATCTCGGTGTCTATGACCCTCGACGGCCAAAGCTAAATTCGGACCTTCTCAGAGTGCCCTCAGGCCAACTGCCTCTGTATGTCTTGCCTTCTAAAACAGGTAATGCCGTTTACCTGAATGCATATAGTTCCCTGAGCTCGCACTTCCTGTTCCTGTTTCTATTCTCATATATGGCCACCGACTTGGTCCGCGACTGCTCCTATTCTAAATATGAGCTCTGTGGCTCCCCTACATCACAACGTGCCTTTACTTTCGCACCGATGCGGCACCTTCTCTAACCTTTTGCATGTGACCTCCCCATCTATTATGGTAGTAGATGTTAGTTAAAAAAAAAGCATGCGTCAGTACAAAAGTTACCACAGCCCTTTGGCCACAGTGCACACAAAAGCATGTAGTATATTTAGATTGGATCGATACCTATGATGGGTACATGCACATGGTAGATATCTAGTAAAGGTTAGATGGAAATTATTATTATCGGCTACTATTTTACAATTTACAAGTAGGATCAATATATTAGACTTGATGATCGATGAGTGCAATGTGTATCCGGCACCACGACGGGGACGCGAGCTGTGAATTCAAGCTACTTTGAGATAAGGCAATAATAAAGTACATACATAATCCAGATCATTGAAAATAAATTTTCAGTAACCAAATTTTAGTGACCAAAAATATTTTGAACAAAGATTCAATTGCAGTGAAATCATTATTATTAACAGGTAGGTAAAATGGAATAAATCTCCAGGTGACAAATAGAAGCAAGTTGAAAATAAATTTTCAGCAAACAAAATGCTCAGTAGACAAGTTTATTTGAAAATTTTCAGAAGTCAAAAATCAAGTTGAAAATAAATTTTAAGCAAACAAAATGCTCAGTAGACAAGTTTATTTAAATGAAATATTTGAACCTAACATTAAATTATAGTGATGTCACTATTACTGAGACTCGTAAGTAACTTGAATGGTGCCATAAACATGAACAAACCTCATAACTGAAAATTTGGGAATTCTAAGGTGAAAAAAGTATGTAACTTCAGCATAAACGAGTGAAATCGACAGTTTATTTAAATGAAATATTTGAACCTAACATTAAATTATGGTGATGTCACTATTATTCAGACTCATAAGTAACTTGAATGGTGCCATAAACATGAACAAACATTAAATTTTTGTGATGTCACTATTATTCAAACTCATAAGTAAGTTGAATAGTGCCATAAACATGAACAAACCTCATAACTAAAATTTTGGGAACTCTAAGGTGAAAAAAGTATGTAACTTCCTCATGAATAAGTGAAATCGAAATGAAATCATGTTGTTCCTTGTTACGGATGGATGTACAAACATTCCACTCAGTCAGCATTTGTTTGAGTTATTGTCTAAAAACTTTAAAAAAGCTTAAATTTTCTAAGTCCAAAAAAGTAAAAAGAATGGGGACAACTAATAAAATAAAAAAAATTATCTGACAACACCGATATTCATTCTAGTCTTGGGCAATGTTACAATTTAATTGCATACCAAGTTTCATTTAATTCCATAATGATTTACTTAAGTTATGAATTTTCTCATACGGACGGACGGACGGATGCACACACGGACGGACGCAATCCAGTATACCCCCTCCCCTCATTTTCTTCGAAAGTTTTCAACAATTTCCAACAATTTCTAAATCAAAAGGTATGGTATATTGTTTTGTGTTTGGAAGATTTATGCAATGAGGCAGAAGCCTTTGTCATAGGCAAACTGCATGCCATATTTCACTGAAATCCGACAACCCATACCTGAGATGCAGGCTCTACAGACAAATAATGTCTATTTCCGTCAATTTCTAAGTCAAAAAAGGGCGATAGCTCTAAAAAGGAGAATGTGAGAAATATCGTTGAATCCTTTTTTGAAAGCCTATACCATAAGCAGTGTTCATGGCAAATTTCATTGCAATAAAACATTCGATACCCGAGATACAGGCTGAACAGACAAGATTTAGCTTGGATGGACACAATTTCTAAGTGAACAAGTAATAAAAAAAATAATAATCTGACAACACCGAAAATCATTCTAGTCTTGGGAAATGTTACAATTTAATTACATTCCAATGTTCCATAATAATTTACTTACGTTATGAATATTCTCGGACGGACTCACACACGGACGGACGCACGGACGCACAGACGGATGGACGCATGTAATCCAGTATAACCCCCCCCCCCCCCCCCCATTTTCTTCGAAAGTGGGGAGTATAATTAAGCTGTTTATTCTCGTCAGACTCAGTATAAACGGTACACAATAATAAAGCAAGTGTACTTCAAATATCTGTTATGCAAAAATTACTTCAGCACCAAACAATTCAGCACCAAACAATTCAGCTTTTATAATAACCAAAGATATATAAAAATAAATGATTACAACTATTCAAATCTTAATCAGCAAAATCCATAATGGAGTTGACATGCCAAATATTGATTATACTTATTTTCAACAACTAAATGAAATCTTGCAATATCATATCAAGATCTACATCCCTTTCATTCACTTTTCTACACTGCTAGTGCAGTGACCACCTACAAAATTTTGCCACTTTGTATGCATTGCTAGTGAAATGATCACCTAAAGTATCTGGCACAAGACTTGTTTATACTTATTCTCACAACTTAACTGTTACTAGTGGTATTCCCACCAGAACTGTCACACTACATGTAACTGTTTATAATTCAGTTTGTTAGTGCTATCGCCCTCACTTACTGATACTAGTGGTATTCCCACCCGAACTGTCACACTGCATTGACTGCTAGAGATATAATCACCTACAGTAATTGTTTATAACACAATTTGTTAGTACAAATGCGCACACATGCAAATACTAGTTGTATCCCCACCAGAACTGTCACACTACATGCACTGCTAGTGAAACAATTACCTACTGTAATTGTTTATAATTCAGTTTGTTAGTGCTATCGCCCACACTGACTGATACTAGTGGTATCCCACCAAAATTGTCACATTACATGCACTGCTAGTGAAATAATCACCTACAGTAATTGTTTATAATTCAGTTTGTTAGTGCTATCGCCCACACTTACTGACACTAGTGGTATCCTCACCAGAATTGTCACATTACATGCACTGCTAGTGAAATAATCACCCTCAGATATTTGTTTATAACACAATTTGTTAGTGCTAACGCACACACTTACTGTTACTAGTGGTATCCCCTCCAGAACTGTCACACAACATGGACTGCTATTGAAATAATCACCTGCAGTATTTTTTATAACACACTTTGTCAGTGCTAACACACACACTTGCGGATACTAGTGGTATCCCCACCAGACCTGTCACACTACATACACTGCTAGTGAAATAATCACATACAGTAATTGTTTATTACACAGCTTGTTAGTGTTAATGCTCACACTTACTGTTACTAGAGGTATCCCCACCAGAACTCTCACACTACATACACTGCTAGTGAAATAATCACTTACAGTAATTGTTTACAATTCAGTTTGTTAGAGCTATCACCCACACTTACTGATACTAGTGGTATCCCCACAAGAGCAGTCACACTACATGAACTGCTAGTGAAATAATCACCTACAGTAATTGTCTATCATACAGCTTGTTAGTGCTTATTTTCACAACTTACTGTTACTAGTGTTATCCCTACCAGAACTGTCACACTACATGCACTGCTAGTGAAATAATTACCTACAGTATTTAGCACAAGATTTGTTGATACTAATTTCAACACATACTGTTATAGTGGTATCCCCACACACAGCTTGTGTAATGTGGTTTATTCACTGTAATAACTTATAGGTAATTTAATTTACCTAAGTAAAAATATTTCTGTACATTGCTAGACTTTAATTCAATTTCATTCAACACTCTAAAATTAAACAACTTTGAAGAATCATATGAAATGCATAAATCAAAGCACAGTAACAATAACCAATATCATTTTATTCTACACTGAATTAACTATCAGCTAGGTAGTTACCTCCTCTCTTAAAATGTTTTCACACAACTCTATACTGCTACAACAGACTTTTACTCAGCTCTTTACAGCAGCAAACTGTTAGAATACTTCTACACAGCTCTATACAACTACAACGGACTCTTAGAATGCACCAGAAACAACCCGCAGTCAATCCGACGGTTCGAATTGCGCGACACATTTTATAGGGAGGTGCTTTGACAATTGTTTGTGTCACGTGACCAATCATGGGTCGAGCTTCAATAAAATCAATAATTCCGACCGAAACCCTTTGATTAAATCACCTCAACATGCACATATATCGATCGATATAATATAACAGACATTTTAAATACGATATTTCTGTCGTGGCATTTGACTTCAAACGAAATTTCAAATGAAACTCAAATGCATGAACGACATTAATCATGCCGGAAATCGTTTTCTCATAAATCATCTTCAAAACTTAGAACATTTTTCGAACTGAATTTGGAATAAAGCATAATGCGGTATTGCAAAACATTGATCCACTTTTCTTAGTTGGTGGAAAGTATCTCTTGAACATCGCTAATTACAGATATTTCGTTTTATTTATCGATGTAGTAGCCAAAATAAAAAGATATTTCCTAATTTCGAGTTACTTCCAGCCAAATCTGTGGTGTTCACCTTCGTAATTGCGAGATGACTCGTATCGCTCGGCGTAAATATCGTCCCTACACACTTATGTACTCTCGTGTACCGGTGTTACTAGTAGTAATGACGAACGTTACTGTAGCTGTGGCTTAACCCTTTACCCAAAGAATCGCCCGCATCCTCTCGCGTAATATGCAAATTCAGCAGCTGAAAAAATATTATTTTTCGAAAAATGTCAACAAAAGCATATCATGTGACTCCTCTTTGGAACGAGCTCGTTCCAAAGAGGGGTCACATGATATGGTTTTGTTGACATTTTTTTTAAAAATTTAAAAAATGATATTTAAAATAATAAATTTTGAAATCGTCTCCGTTGGGCAAAGGATTAACACAGTTCAAAAAAAAAATACCTGGGCAAAAATACATTTGGGTAATTGCAAAAAATATCACACAGGGATGTTGCTTTTGAATGGGTCATAGATTATTATACGCGTTGTTGTGAGTGGAAGGACTTTTTGGATTATGTGGCTTTTGAAACAAAAGGGACAAATAATGTCATAGTTTAAAAAGTTAATAATAACTATGTGAGACAATAATAGAGACCTTTCGCAAAACGAACGACTACTGATAAACATTACGAATGGGTATTGAACATATGCTCTTCCTATCAGTTGTAGTTTTCTCTTATCTGTAGTTATGATTACGGCTTCTCATCAACACTCGCAGATATATCATATGGCAAAATCTTTGAGAGCGTTTCTGAGCCCCTAAATGTGGAAGATCCCCTAAGATTGTGTCCCTACTACGTTGTGGCCTTAAACTCCTGGTGGTATGAAGTTTCAACAATAGGATTTTGGCACAAACGAACTCGGAGGCGTGAATTCTGCGAAAATCACTTTTGGCCGCCAGACAAATTTTCGTCTGCTGTTGGCATTTCGTAATTGTTATCAGTAGTCGTTCGTTTTGCGAAAGGTTTCTAATAACAGTTATTTTTAACGGAATCGGTCATAGTTAAATACTTGGAATAATATTTCTTTGAAAACCTTTCCAATACAAACGGTGGTGTTTTCATCTTCGAGCATATCTCTCTTTTACAGATTTTACTGATTCGTACTTGGGTGATGACGTTTCCTGCCTCAAGACTCTTCTCCGCTGGCAAGTGAGCAAGTTCGGCGTTTCATAACAGATGTTCAATTACTCATTTTTAATATTTTCATATACTGCTCCCCACTTACAGAACTTTGATCACAAAAGCGAACAGAGACATTCGACCGGATCGAGACTCAGTCGCGATCCGATGGGAATTCCATGTTCGCTTTATTTACCACACTATGTGGGATTTTATTTACAGACAACAAGAAATGCGAAAACTTTGAATCACGGATGCTATTTTCGTTCATATTTGTCTTGATTGAGTCCTGATTTCGCAATATTTTTTTTTTAAATCTAGACTCACTGGTGTTTTTCGAGTTTAGATCCCACCTACATGCTGTTCAATACTATAAGCAACTCTTGTGATGCGCGTGGTGGGATAAAATCTATTTCTTCAGTCTTGTAATTAGGACATAATACGACATCTGTAGTTAGTCTACTGCATAAAAACCAAGGCAATCATTCATCTGTTACGGAGATTCCATTATTCAAAATGTAGTTTTTAAATCATTGATTCATTGCGTCAGTATTATAATCATTGACTGAACATTTCATACTGGATATAGCGGTCAGTTTGATTGATTTGTGTCTTTGTTCAACTTCAAAGCGTAATTATGGACATTCCACTGTTCCTAACTTGCAAGTTAATATGAACATCTGTTGCTTCATATTAATCGTATTATTTACATAGTGTATGTTACATACAAAGGGGAAAGCTTTGTGTTTTATTGTCTTTCCCTGTTGGTAAGTTGTTAAATATGATTCAAAAGACATAGTTAAAACTTGGTTCCAAACACAACTCGAATCAGTCCGTAGACAAACAATACTAATTTTAAGCGGTAGCCAATACATGTGTTTTAAATAAATCTGAAATTCTCCTGGCAAGAGATAATACCTGATGTATGTAGTAGTGCGAATCTGACATAATTTCAAATGTAAAGTTGAGTAAAATCAAATTAGGCACTAGATTGCGAAATGAATCCAATCTCGAATCGGATCTCAGTCTGTTCAGGTTGTCAATATTTCACCTTCTTACAACCCTGAATATTTCCAATCATCAGTCAGGCAAGCCTGGCACTCCAGGAGACCGGTTTCTTCATTCGCCTACTGCTCAACTT
Organism: Pictodentalium vernedei; assembly: GCA_031216915.1. NCBI lineage: Eukaryota > Metazoa > Mollusca > Scaphopoda > Dentaliida > Dentaliidae > Pictodentalium > Pictodentalium vernedei. Next base: position 260,805,050 of record CM062296.1, read on the forward strand.
GAAAAAAATTATGGGGGCGAAAACTAGCCCTCATGGCCTCGGAAAATAATGATTACCATAACAGCCTATTCCTACACCCCACATCTTTTCAGATCTCTGCTGTGTTAGTGGTCTCCGTGAGACGGCCACACTGCCCCGTGCTGAGGCCCCGAGGTATGGGAGGGAAAGTGTAGCGATCTCACGGAGCTGCCTTGTTAGCAGCATCAAATAAAATGTATGAAGCCCACTATCCACAATTCATTATGCGTGAAACTTCATTTTGCCACTTTTAGCTTTTGTAAGCTTGCGGAGAGCTAATCCATGCAAGAGGGGCTATTTGTAGCCCTCCTGATAAATTTTCAAGAATGCCGGGCCTGAGAGAATAATGATGACTCGTCTGTTTGGTCAAGTCAACCAAAAAGCGGAATGTTTCAGAGTGGAATCAATGTAGTTTCGGAAGCGGAACCTCCTTGAACATGAGACCCAATGAGAGAAGAGGCGCTTAAGAGGAGTCACTTGGTAGAAGTTTGATAACATCTCGACGATACAAAATTTTTCGAATCAACGAGATGCAAATCGAATCGAATTATCGCGAAGGTTTGTAATCGAATCGCATTTCGATGGATCGAAGGGCCCTCGTATGCAGTCTACATGAAATGCAAAGCTTTCCAGGAAGGCATACGGTGCATCAAATGTTTGGTTTTTGTCCTGTTCAACGCGGGGCGTGTGTGTTCATATAAAAGGAACTGCCGTCTACGACTACAGCAGAGCAGAGCGTCTCCATTCAGTCAATTTCGCCACAGACTGAGGTTACATTACTCAGAAAACAGTATATTGTATTCGTCTTACTTCTGCTAATCTACTTTGTAAATTATTTATGGCTTCGTACCATTCCGCCGATACATTACTATATCAATACATATTTAAAAAGCGGTGGGTCTGTTCCTAACCCTTTTTTAGAAAAAGCCAAGCACCATAATGCCCGGTGTCACAGTTTCACACTGCATCGGAATAAAGGTCGGTTTGTGTGCAATGCTGCTGAAGTTAGTGAATTAAATATTGGAGCAACATAAGTGATGCTAACACTTGTTCTGGTACCGAAAGTACCTATCGGAACAAAACAATAAATAGATACCGCTATTTTGCCTTCTTCGTCTAAAGTGAAATTATTTCTCCTAGCTGCTGATTTTTGTAAGGACAACACGTGTGTGGAAGCCATCATACAGATAAAGAGAATCTACCGACTTCGACAATTGGGTTATTGCTTAAACTGGTGTATGAATACACAGTTCTTATCTCCGTCTGCTAGAAAGTAGGACGTTCCGAGTCCCTTTAGCGTGTATTCTTATCTACAGTTGTCAGGTGCAGAGGTTTAGATATGGGCTGGGTCGGAGGGTTGGATTCTCTTCACCAAATTATTCTTTCAGTGTATTATCGTTTCAGATTATTCACTTTGCAGGGATTGACAAACAAGTTGCAATGCCTATATTTACGCTTCAGCATACCCCCCCCCCCCCCGCCCCCTCCCTTCCCCTCGTGACTCAGACTTGTGGGAGGACTTTCGTGCGGCAACTATGTGCCTCGCTATTCTCAAACATTATCATAGGGGTCCGAAGAGGGATCGATAGTGGTATCTCTGCTGCAAAGCCCAGCAAACTTACCCAATCGACTACCACGAGTTGTTTGTGCCTCTAAAACAACTCGCACGTATCAGTGTGAGACAAACGGATTATGCCTTTCAAACATTTGTTTTTAAATATATAAGGTAACAGGGGATGGTTGACATTAACCTGAAAAGGTAGAGGGAGGAGGTTGTCGTAATCGTGAAATTACCGTTAGTGAATAGAGATGTGCGGTATACTGTAAATACTGTTCAGTATCGGTATGTAGCCAGTATCGATTTAATGTACTGAGGGAATCTCAAAATAACGAAATTTCGGTATTGAAAAATATTCCCGACATTGGTTAAAAAACAAAAGGCCTAACAACAGTATATTATGCAAAATTCATAAGAAGATGCGATGGACAAGGTATTTCTAAAGATAGTTACCACCGGTCATTTTGTTTAACAGAGAAGCTGAGAGAAAATACCCAGTGGGTATTTTCTCTCAGTTTTTTGTTACATTAAATGACCAATGCGGGGTGTCTTTGTTGATGTCGACATTTTGACACTTCGGCACTTTGCCTGCAGTAAAACGATGAAATATAGCTGGCCAGTATACCAAAAATACAATTTAATATTGGCATCGGTGTGAGTACATGTGTCGCTGACACCGAATACTCTACCGATACCACGGTAAATCTTTCTATAAATACCGAAACCGAACTTGAAATTTCAATACCGCCCAACTCTACCAGTGAACGTTGCCTCTGGTTAATAGCTATGGCATTTTGCATGACGTATTTTCGTCTGAAACTGATCTATTACCCCAACAAACCCACCCTGTTTTCAGGCTAAAAAGCTTCATACCCCACTTACTTTGTTGAAAGATTTATTGTGTGGTATACCTGGAAACACGATACCTCTATAAAGTTATTTTGAAGTGTATTATTAGTGCCAATTATGACTATTCAAATTACTCATCTATGATAACTAAGCGTCACATCCTCTACATGACTGACTGTCCAGGTTCTTACACACTAGATCTGGCAGCTGCTCGTCGTTGCTCAGTGGTTCTCTCCAGGTACTCCGGCGTCCTCCACTCGTAAAACTGTCACCGACACGATATGACATTGGCTGTTAAAGTGTCGTTAAACCATAATAAATAAATAAATAAAATTACACACTTGATACAATGCAAGGGACGGGGACAAAACGATATAGTTACCGATTCAACACCATGGTTTGCAAATTTGACACAATCCAAAGTTCGTGCACTCTGAAATCAGTTGGGTTCAAAAAGAACCCAAATTAACTGGGTTGAGTGCATATGAACCCACTTGGGTTCATATGCACTCAATCCAGTTGATTTGGGTTGATTTTTGACCCAACTGATTTTGGAGTGTGTATGAAATCTGAGATTTGTTTTTGGGTAAAGGCAATACTTGTTTGTAAAACTATGTCCAACGATTTCTTGCGTCAGAAATTTAATCATTAACTTTTATGTTTCAGTACACACACTGATTTCTGTACCCTGTTTGTTACACAACGTGTCTAACCTTACAGATAAAACACCATCTCGAAAATGTCAATTGTTAAGGAACAAGACGCACTGTCACAGTGCCGAAGCTGCGACGATTCGCGCAACGCCTCTGATGTTTCAAAACTCGTTGGTGACAAAAAAACTCGTTGGTGACAAAAAAACTCGCTGGTGACAGACCGACCGACAGACCGACAGACAGACCGACCGACAGACAGACCGACATTGCCACATATACAGCTGTTCGTCGCAGCTAAAAATTGTTAGCAAAAAGTTGAAGGCATTACTTATGTCGCAGGATTAAGGAGGTTAAGTGATGGGGGAAAATTTATGTTCTTATCAGTGCTCAGCCGACAGCCAGTGACTGTCGCCTGAACCCAGTTCGAACGTAAACCGTGCCGCCTTATCAATGCCCTATCCGCTTGGGACTCTTAGGATTCCTGAAGGTGCTGTGGCTTACAACGCCAAAGGGTGATCAACGATAATTCACTTAAAGATTATTTATTTACATGTACGAAGAAATATAATATGAAACAAAGTACTCACAAAATTATCCTTAAGAATACACTAATTACGCGAATAAAAGTTTGTTTATTCTTTAGGGCCCTCGACGTCTCCCACAGCTAGCTGTGTCCGCTGGATCAACCTCACATCATCTTCATCCTCTCACGGTTTGTGACAAATACAAAGTGTCTATTCCCTTCCCGTTGCTTCCTCCTCGCAGGGTTAAATTCCTGGTCAGTCTGGATTAACACATATAATGTTCTGCTCGTATGACTCTACCAGCGTTCTCACAGTTCAATCACAATTCAATCGGCGTCTACCACAGTTCACGATCACTTTGCGCCTTGTCTGACTCTCACGGGGTTAAGTTATTCTTCGCCTTCAGATATATACTTAACAAAGCTTACATAAAAATATTCTGCAAAGTGTTCTCAACATCACCAATTCTCGCACCGCCTAAAACTATCTTATCTCGCGAGCTACTCCAGCGCTTACTCAAGCTCTTAATACGGTTTCTAGACCTCAACGTTACAGCTTTTACTTCTTTGGCTACTATGCCACTACGGTTCGTAACCGTTAACAAACTACAATCGGTTCCTTACAACCCTTACAGGGTTACGACACTTTCAATCTCGGTGCCTATGACCCTCTACGGCCAAGGCTAAATTCGGACCTTCTCTGAGTGCCCTCAGGCCAACTGCCTCTGTATGTCTTGCCTTCTAAACAGGTAATGCCGTTTACCTGAATGCATATAGTTCCCTGAGCTCGCACTTCCTGTTCCTGTTCCTATTCTCATATATGGCTACCGACTTGGTCCGCGACTGCTCCTATTCTAAATATGAGCTCTGTGGCTCCCCTACATCACAACGTGCCTTTACTTTCGCACCGATGCGGCACCTTCTTTAACCTATAGCATATGACCTCCCCATCTATTCGCAACGACCCACAGCCTTACACACCTTCCGACTGGAATTGGCTGGAATGAATTTTTCGAGAAGTCCCTCGATTTTTATTCAGATAGCCAGAACATTTATTCTCAGTTAATCGCTTCTCTTGAACTTGGCCGCTTAGATCTATCTTAATTTAACACTCGCTTTCAAGTTCCTTTGAAAGACTCTCCCTTTGGTATAATTTGACATTTCGGAGACAGGATAGATGCGTAATATGGGTGTGTGTCCAGAACATGTGTGATGCACTGGTTCCAACAATTACAATTTAACTGGTCGTTATTACCCCGATAATGATACAGAAGAGAATATTGTCTCTCTTACTATTGATCTGTAACGCCATATGGCGTTCAACAAGTGCGCCATAATGGACATTAAATTTCATGCCTAATTAGCAGAGTTTGAAAAATCTATTTTCAGGATCCGTCACATACCTATCTTCACACTTTACATTATTTAACCCAGGCAGAAATATTATCGAAAACATTTACAGTTTTATACAACAAAATCGCAACTTCTGGCTATCACCTTGACAACTTATATTAAGTTTGGTTTGTAACAGCATTAACACGACTCCATTCATTTTAGGCTTTATGAAGTGTGCAGAGTGCATACTCTCTTTGACTGCTTAATATGTCTCTAAAAGAACACTGTAATGTTGTTTATTGTCAACCAAAAATGCTTCTCACGTGTTTATACATTCTTCCATTAACCAACCAACCACACGGCTTCAATATTAAACTATTTATACTTTTTTTCCTTTTATAGCATAACATAAGACTCCTCATACCAACGAGCTCGATGGGCCCTCTTTAGTGAGTGTGTGTGTGATGTGTGTGGTTATAATCAATGTATTGAAGGCCATAAGAAAGAACACAACGAAGGGGGTAGTGCGAAAGACAGGAATCAAGTTGGACTTTTTCAAGTATGTCATGAGCACTGAAGGCGCGAGTGAAACATAGGAAAACAACAAGGGTCGTTGAGTTCTTCTTCCAATTCTGTATTCTATATTTATACCACAACTAAACTTGAATTAAGTGACTGAAGCTGATATTCTTAACCCTTTACCTAACGTAACGGCCAAAACCGGCCACCTTTATTCTCAAAAATCACCAATTAATTTTCATTACTTTTTTCATTTTTTGTCTCAAAACATAGGTTATGACCCCTCTTTGGAACGAGCTCGCTGAGCTCGTTCCAATGAGGGGTCATATCCTATGTTTTTGAGACAAAAAAATGAAAAAAATTAGTTATTCAAGAATTGTTTTTGCAAGTGTCGTCTGCTTTTCATGTTAGGTAAAGGGTTAAAGAAAAAATATCACTTTCGTCCCCTTTTTCACTTTCTTCCTGGCAACTATTTTGTATCGAAACATTTCATTCAGGTTATACCATCCACCAAATGCGTAACGACCAATCAGATGCGTTCTTCAGGCCTGGCATTCTTACAAATACTGGAGGGATAAAAAGCGCTCCCCTCGCATGGCGAAGGGGAGCGATTAGCTCTCTCCGTGCGTACAAAAGCTAAAGGTGGCAAAATGAAGTTTTACTCTCAATGAATTCTTCCCAATAGGCTTTGTACATTTTATTTAGTGCTGCTGGCAAGGTAGTTTCTGTGTGATGGCTACACTGCCCCCCCCCCCCCCCACACACACACACACCTCCGGGCCACGGCAATGCCCGGATGTGAGGGAGGGGCAGTGCGGCCGTCTTACAGAGACTTCTAACATAGCAGAAATCTGAAAAGATGTCAGGCAAATGCTGTTTTGGTAATCATTACTCTCTAAGGCTAGGAGGGCTAGTTTTCGCCCTCCTTAATATTTTTAAAGCAAACAGTAGGCGGGCGAATAAATCGCTCTCCTGAAAATGCCAGCCCGTGTTCTTACGTGACGTCCCTATTCGAAGACAGGATTTCTCGCGTAGTGTACGTAACATATTTCTGTGTGTCTGTATTGTATCTGGTCACGTTGAATGCACACAGCATAAAGCTAGCTTCTATAAATAGATCACATATATTCCTCACTATTCCTATTGTGTATCAAAACTTAGTTCATTTAAAGTGAGTAACATATCCATATAGTTTGGTTATGCTTATGTTGTTTCACGTTATAGCTCAAATGTAAACCGTGGCATTGAACACCATTAAATAAATAATGTGCTGGATCAAATAAATTGGTGTGTATTTTTTCTGAAGGGACTGGAAGTGCGTAACAGCAGACTAACGCATCGACGGAAATAGACCAAATGTATTCCTGTTGCCCTACCAACCCCCCCCCCCCCCCCACACCCCCGACGCTTATCAGGGCGAATTCGTAGAGTTAATCCTGATGATGTGTCGTTGGCTATGCTTTGGTGATCTGTACCATGATTCGCACATGTAATTATAACATTTCTCTTTATTCCTGTTGCCCTACCAACACGCCCCCCCCCCCCCCCACACACACACATGTCGCAGTCCAGTCGTGTCATGTGAAGGGTCAGAGTCAGAGTTGACGACTGTTGAAGATTGACAGTATGAAACGATGTATCTCAGCCATTCGGATGATGTGTCGTGGGCTATACTTCTCCATTTGTTCATTCAAAGGATGGCGGACGACGCTTATCAGGGCGAATTCGTAGAGTTAATTCTGATGATGTGTCGTGGACTATGCTTTGGTGTTCTGTATCATGATTCGTACATGTAATTATAAGATTTGTCTTTATTCCTGTTGTCCTACCAACACGCCCCCTCCCCCCCCCCCCCCCCCCCCCCCACACACACACACACACACACGCCGCAGTCCAGTCGTGCTTTGGTGTTCTGTATCATGATTCGTACATGTAATTATAACATTTATCTTTAAATACCCTTAACCTGTAGCTAAACAATACATGTGTACCTGCCGCGGTTAATCTAACACCTTCCTCCAACACTTACCTTTTAAAATCACTCAATAATAGGTGACCACGAACCGTCCATGTTACCATTAGGATTAACTGTTGTAGATACTGAATATTTTGCAAGTGGAAAGTGATTCCTAATGGCAACACAATAATAACCAGATGTTCAACCAGAGTACAAAGAAAGTCAACCCGCCACTTTTGAATACTCAAAATTCAACTTTCATTTTTTTATTTTCTTTATGCATTGCTTTTCTTCAATTTGTGCTGGGTAACATTGTACCAACGAATGTCATTTTCCAGCATTTTAGTTATTACTCTATTGCAAAATAATTTATTTTCTTTTTTTAAGATTCTTCAGGTCTCTCTCGTGAAAAATGTGCCTTGGTGTTGCTGAAGGTTTGTTTGTACATCATGGCGGGTAGTATTAATCTGGACGAGATACAGGCTGATCCACACTACGACTTTAGTTATCTGATGAATGACGAGACTGACATGTCAAACAGAGATACTGATTCCCCATCCATTACTGTCTGTAAAATATCTCCTTCCTAGTGAGTTTCATTCAGAGCTTACAGGTATGCACGAATCCTTTTCAGCATTTCATATCAATTGCCAAAGTCTTAATGCGCATTGGGATCCCCTTCATCACTTGTTATCTGAACTGAACAGCAATGGAAATACATTTGATGTAATTGGTCTCACAGAGGTTTATCAGATCCCCTCCAATATATCTTATACTCTAGAAGGATACCATCCTCTATTAAAACACACCAGACCCACTGATGATGATGGCCGAGGTGGAGTTGGACTATTTATAAAAAAGGATACGAACTTCAGTGTCCAACAAGACCTTTCTATTTTCATACCGCATGTGTTTGAGTAATTTTTTCTAGAATTAAAGAAAAATAATTTATCGAGAATTATGAGAGTAATATATCGACCAAATACAGCCCCAAAGCAGACATAGAGCTGTTCCAATCAAAGATTAATTACATAACTGACATTCTCAACAAGGAAAGGAAAACATCATTAATTATGGGCGACTTTAATATTGACCCTTTGAAAGTGGCTTCACACCCCAAAACAGATAAGTTTATTGATTTAATGTTTAGTGAGGGCTTTATGCCGGTCATCACCAACCAACTAGAGTGACCGATCATTCTGCGACGCTTATTGACCACATTTTTTCGAACAAAATAACAAACTCATTCAAATCCGGCATAATTCTCACCGATTTATCTGATCACTTTGGAATTTTCTATGCCGAATTATCTAATACGCAAAAAGATAGCACAAAACCAGTTGCTCGTTCCAACGAGGGGTCATAACCTATTTTTTGAGACAAAAAATGAAAAAATAATGAAAATTAATTGGCGATTTTTTAGAATAGCGCTGGCCGGTTTTGGCCGTTACGTTAGGTAAAGGATTAATTCTTCGTGGAAATCAGTGGGTATATCTCATTCAAACTTACCGAGTGGCATGAATCAAGAAATACCGTTTGCTATGTTGTAAATAACATAGCATGGTCTCTAACACATGTCGGTCCTATATTGCTTGGGCTATACTAAACTACGCACACCATGGTTGATGCCAAAGCCCGCGCCCAACACCACCACCATGTTATTTGCATTTAGTTTTGGTATCTAGAAGCTACATTTCCATCTAGCTGTTAGTATATCTTTGCCTCGTTGCATAACACTTCGAATTTTAAAGAATGTGCATAACAGAAAAAGGTCCATAAAGGTGGGTGAAATCAAATATCTCATGTTTCCTTTTTTGGTGATACTTCTGACATTGGTTCTTGGAACGATCTCAGAGATACCGTCCAAGAAGTTACGTCAGGGGGTGGCACACCGGGTGCAGATTATATAAATGATGAATGTTAACAGTGGTCCATAAAGTAAAGGTTTTATACATAGGGCACAACGTTTCGCGCGAACAAGAATTTCATTCGACTGCCAGATTCTGAGGAAATTTCAGGATGAACAGCGGATCGGCTATCTGACGCTGTAGAGCTAACATGTTGTTAAGGTACTATATAAGTAAGGGAAATTTGTTTACTTTGAAATTCCCATCATTGATATTTCATGAATTCGAATTAAATATTGTAACGAACCTTTGGTCACTTTTCCTCACGACTTCTCAGGCTCGTCCGTGGGTTCCGTATAGACGACTTAATTAGAGCAGCCCCGTAACTTCTACCTGAAGTCTGTAAATCAGAATGTGGTAGAATTCCCATGTTATCGGGACGTTCAGTGGCATTCTCTTGGACTTGAATTGTTAGCATCCATGCCGTAAGCTCACTCTCTTGTGTCGTGGTACGCCTTTGGCAGTTTTTGCGAAGTTAGGGGCTCTTGGTGTAGAAGATCTGGCTTACTGTCTGTTGGATACCCTGTGCAGGTTCCCTATAGTCTCGCCGATACCCAGTCCGAGGGATGATCCCGTATCCTAAGCACTCTTTATCAACCAGATATTCTTAATGCCGATGTGTCTCGCCGAAAACCGAGGAATCGGGGAGGATTAGAATGGTCGTGGAACGGGTCGTCGCGTCTCACGTCGTCGTCTATCGTCGACTCAACTTGATTTTTGCCCAGAAGACAGCTGTCCGGTGGCCAAGGATAAATAACTGAGCCTTTAGTCTTCAATAATACTTTTTATTCCTTCAGTAAAGCCTATGTACATCTGGGTCGCCGTGTTCGTACAGAACTTAAGTATCACTGCTGCCGTCGACTAGTCGTCGATTGTCGCCAATAATTCTTCCAAATACGCTCAATTAAGCAGATATTCGATGAGTAGCTTGACTTCCCTCCCTAGGATCTTGTGCAACCGCCAAAAGACCTATCACACTACTCCGGAACATACATCAATGAGCCGTATGTATAGGAAAATTAGGGACCACGCGATAAAGGTTCATGATTGAAGTCGAAAAGCATAACGTGACGCTCAAACACTGTTTACAACAGTGTACGATTAGATACTAGTTTCACGTGGGAGTTCTACAATATAAACAAATTATACATCAAAATGAATGGTGTGATGATTGGACAGAAGATGAAAAATATATGCAATCAACTCACAGAGTTGACTGCAGGCTTCAGTTGGTCCTGGAAGTCTGCTACCGTATTTGTACCAGAACTGATAAGAAAATATTATTTCTGGAGAACAACTTGTGGCAAAATGTGCTTCAGATTTCAAAGAACAAAGCTAGGGCATCCAAATTTCTTCAAAACGCAACTACATTGCTGCATGTGGGTAAATTAGAAAAAAAAACTCGGCTTTGTTTTCGTTCGACGCTGTAAAGGCATAGAAAAGCAATGCCGTCTAAAATCAAATAATTTCAAAGATCGCCATAATACTACACACTATCATTATATGAATACTGCATAGTTGCCATATAACTTGTAACGTGTCATGATACCTGGTTGAAATTCTCAGAATTACGCGATTGTTTTTCGATAAAAATTCGAGGTATCGCGTGAAATGCGTATGTCCATCGGTCATGGGTCCCATCTTCAATAAAAAAAAATGCAAACAGTGTTATCCTTTCCCAAAATGCAGCCCTGTCTCTGCGTCGTAAAGTGTTTTGAATGCCTAGCTTTCTTCTTGGATATCTGAAGCATACTTCGCATTCAGTTGTTCTCCTGAAATACTATTTTCTTATCAGTTCTAGTACGAATACGGCAGCAAACTTCCAGGAGCCATTGGGCCTGCTGTCTGTCAACTCTGAGTTGAATGCATATGTTGTTCATGTTCTGTGCGTCGCAGACTTCATTTTGATGTATAAATTGTGTATATTTAATTTAAAGCAATGGAATATCAGCGGTTGGAATTTCAAAGTAAACAAACTTCCCTTATTTATATAGCACCTTAAAACAACTGTCGTAGAATGAAATTGAGACGGAGAGAAGGTTTGAGTTGAGAGTCAATCTGCCAAATAATTTTAGTTTTCTGTACTCTGTCTAATATATCAGGATCTAAAAAATCAAACTTTTCCACAATGCAACCTAATGTAACCAATTCAATCTTGTTTGACAGAGCTTGTGATGCTCTGTGAAACAAGATTGGATTGGTTAACGTCCTAGTTGCATTACGAGACAAATGTGTGTGTGTGGGGGGGGGGGGGGGGGGGGGGTAAAATAATATTAAATTGAAAATATCTAACATTAATAAGGACAACCTGTTATTTCACTCCATCGGATTTCGTTAGCAAATAATTTATTTTTGCCTTTAACACCAGACTCCTGCCGATACTCATCCCTGAGTTATCTCGTCGTGAAAATCGACTTTTGATAAACTGATGCAAAATCGCAACATAAATTCATATTAAAGACAGTATAATTATGCCTTTAAGTGATTCAGCTCCGAACGCAGCAGGTTGAAGCAAATTGTTGACTTCGAAGTTGTCCTCAGCAGAAACAGTCGTTGATTTGAACCTTTGGCTCTCTCGCCTCGTTCTCGGTGATGTAAGGGAAACAACCCAATGTAGTTTTCTTTGCATGTAGACTTACGTGGTTAACACCTCTCGCCAGGTGGATTTCCTTTCATTACCAAACCCCTCCTCTGCGTATTTAGCATATATGCTAACTTTAAAGATAAATATAATTTATCCACGATTCTTCTTATACTGTGAGCCATGGGAGAGGGACTAATCAATATGAATTTGTGTATTGAAAATATATTGTAAGGAAGCAATTTGACATACCTCCCTACATTACAAGGAAAGCAGAAAGCACCTCCCTAAATAATGTATTTACACAAATTGTTTGTTTTTTTTAACCCAGGTAATAACAAAGCAGGAATGACTTTTCAAACATTGCTCAGTTTCCTGGAAGGAAGCAATTATTCAAACACCCTGCACAAAGTTAATCCATCTTTAATATGTTTTGTTTTTTTCTGTTTCGATGTAACTCGCATAAGAATGTATAATATACAATACAAATAGGTAATTTTTTCACATTTTTCCCAGACGGTACTCCTTGCTGTTTTTAACCGGTTGCTGCAAGCAAGCAAGGTACAGGCATGTTCCTAATGGTATTGATTTCTCCAACATCTGTAGTGCCAATATAACAATGGTGGTGAATTGGTAAATGTGCCAAGTTTAGTTTAACCCTTTACCCAACATAGCGGCCAAAACCAGCCAGCGCTATTCTCAAAAATAATCGCCAATTAATTTTCATTATTGTATCATTGTTTGTCTAAAAAACATAGGTTATGACCCCTCGTTGGGACGAGCTCGTCGAGCTCGTTGCAATGAGGGGTCATAACCTATATTTTTTAGACATAAAATGAAAAAAAAATAGTTATTCAAGAATTTTTTTTGCAAAGGTCGTCTGTTTTTCATGTTAGGTAAAGGGTTAATAAGAAGCTATAAAATTGTTTAGTGCAAGATTAGAATGTTTTGAAATTTATCGGCTATTGGTAGTTCCAGTTTAACAAAGTCTTTTTGAGCTTTTATCTTTCTCGTTTTAAATTTATTTCTATCCATGCTCAGCAGCCTACCCTCACATTTGGTTGTTAAATCAATACCTATCTGGCCTAAAGCCAAACAAGAAACTGATTGAATATGATGTTTCTACTTTTTAACATATCTTAATACAAAAGAAGGGGCGAGCAAATCGGGATGAATGCTAAAAGTTGCATGGAATCGAGTATCTCCTTGAATGATATGTTCATTTTCCATGAATCTTGGTAGACAAAAATGCGTATTCCATGCAGTAACTGATATTCCGTCTGCTTCAAAATGGTTTCCTACTGTTTTATTTCGTCACGCATTGATCGCTTTAGAAGTTGATCTAGGTGAAAATCGGGGTCTGTAAATGGACAGGTGAAAGATGGAATGTCATATGTTAAGAGTAAAGGTATTCCTGACATTGTCACTGGAGATCAAAGTTCCTGAAATCATTAAGGATATTGTGGTAATTAATTTTCAGCTGATTTAACAGATTACACAAAATTCTCCAATGAATTAGACAACTAATGCGATTGGGGAGACAGTATAAATATACCTTCGTCTACAGTTCTTAAACAACCATAGTGTTTTTCATAATGAGACATCAAAGGTTTTTCTTCAGGACAAAATTCCAGAGATGATTTGTCAATGGGAGATATAACTGATTGTCAATCACATGCTAGGAAAAATCTAGGATAGTAATTGATCTCAGCATATGACGGAAATTAACCAAAAAAACACCATGTGTCAGTGTGTTACAGCCAATGGCATTCCTTTTATTCCCTTTACTACCAGTTTTAACAGGCTTCATGTGCCAACATGCCGATCCAACATTGACGATTTCTGGTAGATGGCTTCTCACAACATGTCTTTTAGATGGGTCATGGGACAATCACCTAGTGGTCAGCTTTTTCCTGTCCTGGTTTTGGTAGTGGAGGGAACAACATTTTCTGTGCCGACCAACACATTTCTAGTATCAATGCCTTCTCCAATAAATGACGATGAAATATCAGAACGGGTTGGTTGTTCATCTTCATAATCTATATCAAAATCCACAGAAAGCAAACAATGTTTGAATGATCTCATCAATAATTTGTTTGCGTGTTAGTTAGATCGCGCGGTGAAAGAAAATGCATGTTAAAGGTTAATGCAAGTCATAATCAGTATAATCTTTGTTGTTGGCGAATCGTACTTCCAGTTGATGTCCCACTTTCGTCTCTAGATAATGTGGGAAGATCCATAGGATGTAAAAAGTCAAAACGATCAGTACTGATCTCAACAGTGGAGCCTGAATTAGTAGGTGTATTTGTCGATTCTACAGATGAGCCACAGGTACTGCTGGTGTTCACGTTGCCGGAGTCATGATCAGAGTCAGCATCAATTTCTCCCCCAAATATACGGCAGCATTACCCTTCTCAGAACCCCTTAAATCCGTAACTTCATCAGAGCCAGCATCAAGTACTGCCCCAAATCAGAACCATAAGTGAGTGCAGAATGTTTTTGTCGTTTAGCACTAGTTTACCTGTGACCCTATCCTGAAGATGAGTGGAAAAGGTATGTCGAAGCCTTCTCATCCAAACAGGGTATTCCTTGTCTCGACATACTTTCAGTCGGTCATGGTGAAGCAGGAATGTACTTTTTTGTTCTCTACTCTATACAGTCGTGGTTTCCATTCTGCTACCAAACATGGTTCTGTTTAAGGAGGGCGTAGTTTTTTGGCCAATTTTAGGGGAAGAGCCAAGCTTATAGACAAAATCTCTTGGCTCATACACCTGTTCAAACATTATTAAATCATAATCTCTTTTCTGTCGTAATTGAGGCCTAGCGATGTTTGTCCGAGCAAGACTATGAGCTGATACAATTGACTCTTGCGGGCTAACTTTCCACATCTCTGGAGTCATTTTCATGAGTTGATTTGTTCCCAACATTAAATCTACAGGTTGTATCAGCTCCCTGTCAAACACCAGTTTATTGGGTGTGCATCCTGTTGTCCGATTACCCGATGAGTGTAATGCCATAATACGTAAAGGGTAAATTTCGGTCACATTCTAGATTTTTGTTTTCTATGTTACACCTTACCATTTGCAGAATAGTTCGATTATAACGTTCTACCTGACCGTTTGTTGATGTGTGGTAGGGTATGGGTTGTCATAATAAATGTCTAGGACGCCACGTTGTTGCGGTGGTTACCAGGTGGCTTGGGATGAATTTGAGCATATTCTAGAAGCCTGTGTCAAGACACTAAACTATTTGGGTAGTATTAAGGTAAGTTTATGTTTAATTTAAGGGCAAATTTTGCCTATGTAAACCCTGTAAATTAATGAACACATGAATGGCGCCATGTTACGGCAACACAACAGTGAGTGATCGTTATTACTTTTGGATACGAATTTGGCTGAGTTCTAAGGGTCGGCCCTGCGGCACAACAGTGCTCAATAGAAGTGACAAGTTGTATATTTAGAACGGCTTGCACCCAAATAAGGTCATTTTAAGTACGCAAATCCGCATTACTAATACTGATCTTCCAAACACCGTATAAGACACCTTACACACCCTACCCACAAACTACATATCATACCACTAAAATAATATCACACGCGCAAAAATGAATAGTTGTGGGTGTTAATTCAGACATTTTTTCAACATTGACGGAAAATACTTAACGCTATGGTGTTAATGCCGATCGAGGGTGGAAAACGTCAAATTGAAATTCCTCTGCATGAGGTTAAAATCAAGGAAGCTTATATCACTCATCATCACGAATTACGAGCTGAAAAAGCTTTCCAAAACTGTTCTCAAATATAGTGAATGTGTCTCGCAACCTGACAACCACCAGTCCGCCAAATCTATACGTACCTTGGGGAGAGGATATCTGTAATAGGCACACACAGGTACAGAGCAAGTTCGAATTGGAAGAGTACCCATTTTAACCATTTGAACCCCCGCGGCCGTTTTTCCGGCCAAGAAGAAGTATCATACGTCATAATTTCCTCAAGTAGGATGGGTGCTGAGTGAGATGTGTGGGATAGCCCAATTGATATTTTCAACGTGCAGCGTCACGGTTGCACGTTGAAAATATTAATTGGCCTACACCAAAATAACAAATATGGACTCTTCCAATTGCTGTCATTGAACTGATATGAAAAATATCACCAGGGTTCAAAAGGTTAAACGGCACAATAAAGAGCAGTGTGTCGATTTGCAGCGGCGAGTATCTGTAGCACTCTACAATCTGGGCTAACCTCGGTAGAAGGCTGTGTATTATCGACTTGCAGTACACCTTAGCACTTAACACACTGCATGCGCCACCGTACTCCCACTCAGACAATTTGGATAAAGTGTCTTGCCCAAGAACACAACACAGATAAAGCGGGTCAGGATCAAAACTTCCACCTTCCAATCGTGTCCATTGTTCTACTGAATGAGTTGAGGCACTTCCGTGCGAAGTAAAGGAGGATGGATCAGGGCTGTGAGAATCAACTCGAAAATAGAGTGGAGTAGAGCTGACTATCCCTTTCTTCTTGTGTGCCTTGGCAGTGGCGCCGGATATCTGGAGGCATGTGCGGTATCGCGGTCTGTGCGCTTGGGCTTGGATGGTGACTTTCTGGTCAACGGGCCTGTGGTCCTCTGGTTGCGACGGCTTTGTCTCGAGGTGGCAGTGTCTGGTCTAAGCCAGAAAGATTTGTTTGGCCAGTGAGCTCTTCTGGATGGATATGTGGATTTGCTCTTTCGCTTTCTTGGCATCCTTTCTCTGTTGACGGTACGCTTGTCCAGACGTGGCCGCGAAAGGACCAAAGGCCATAAAGATAGACGAAAAAGAAGCCGGTCGTTAAGTCAATCAACATAATCACGCTCCACTCACTTGCAGCGTCTTTTGCTCAAGTAATTATGACGTTCGTTATGGCAATAACATCTGCGCAGTTATTTAAGAGCACACTTTAGTGCAACATATTCGAATAGTTGATAGTTTATCAATAATTATGTAGGATTTAATGCACCCCATACAGATTAATTATGATTAATTATTTATGGACCATCAGTTTCTTTTTAACCCTTCCAAAAAAGTGTTTATAAACTGTTATCGGAAGTAATTAAGTAACTAGAATAACCAATGAAAAGTGGACACAATGAGAAGCAATTCGTTGCGATGAATCGAAAATATTTTCATCCTTAAGATCGGTGGGATTGAATTTCCTTTCCAAGACGGCTGAAAATTAAGGACCAACTCTTTCCGTCTTAGAAGGTATTTTTCACTTTCACACATAAAAGTGCTACATCTGTAGATATCCCCTTTCTTTAAAGTGACGTATTTTCTGAACAAAAACTCAGCATGACAGTTTTTATTTACACCAACTTCATTAACCCTTTACCTAACATGAAATGCAGACGACACCTGCAAACAAAATTTTTGAATAATTAATTTTTTTTATTTGTTGTCTCAAAAACATAGGTTATGACCTCTCATTGGAACGAGCTCGACGAGCTCGTTCCAAAGAGGGGTCATAACCTATGTTTTTGAGACACAAAATGAAAAAAATAATGAAAATTATTTGGCGATTTTTGTGAATAGCGCTGGCCGGTTTTGGCCGTTGCGGTGGGTAAAGGGTTAACCCTTTACTCAACAAAGCGGCCACATCCGCCCGCAAAACATGCCATTTCAGCAGCTGAAAAAATAGTATTTTTCAAAAAACTTAAAAAAAAAGCATATTATGTGACTCCTCTTTGGAACGAGCTCGTTCCAATGAGGGGTCATATGATATGGTTTGGTTGGAATTTTTTGTAACATTTTAAAAAAGGATATTTAAAATAATAAATTTTGATATCGTCTGCGTTGGGTAAAGAATTAACATATTTTAAAAGTTTCAAACATTATTTCTTTTTGGTACAGCATATCACATTTTTAGGCCTCAGCTTAAAAATATCACAACAACAGAACCGTTGATGTTGGTTTTATCGAGGTTGGACCTCACCATGGTGAGAATGGGAGCCCAGAAAAAATATTCTTTAAAAATGAATTTCTTGTATATTTGAATTGTTAAAAACAAAACTGTAATTCTCTGTTTAATGCATAGATAGAAGATAAACTGAAAATATACCATGATTACCGATTCTACAATATATGAAAAGCCTATGACATAAAGTTTAGCTTTACACACCAACCGTGGTGAACACGCCAGCAATGGGATTTCAATGGTTAAAATTTACACCTACAGTGGAACTACATCCAAGCTGACCTTTGATGACGTCGACCTAATGCAACTTGTCTAAATTTATCGCAGGTCGCCTCAGGAATAGTGAAATGAAAGTGACAATTATTTATTATGTTTTTAAATGAGTTTACCCCATAAGACACCAAAACTTAACAAACATGCATTGTCTCATGTCAGTAAAGCATCCATAACTCAAAATGGTATGTTATTATGCTATTAAAATGAAATAAGTCTCCGTTTCTTTTTCTGTTTTATTTCGGCGATAAAATTGACAGCGGTAGTACCGCCCACCGATGCCCATGTAAACATATACAGAATCGCACGTATGTTCGCCTGGTGCTCAGTAAAATCGATAAAAAATAATAGCGACTCTTAATAATCTGAAGGTCATGGTATAAATAAAATATACCCAAAGTAGCTTGGTGAACCAAATGTTCACACTCGTGGTGAAGTGGTGTTAAATGCGCACCAAAAGCTCGCGGTTAACACCACTTCACACTCGAGGGAACCATTTTGTTCACCAAGCTACTATGGGTATATTGTATATATAAACATAATACAGACGCCGGCTTTTTACGATTTTTTCCCAATCATCTAGAAAGTTTGACAATTATTTTCTGTTTATCCCATTTAAAATTAAGTAAGAAAATTGCGCTTTCACTATCTTTTGAAATTTTGTAACTTTCTTCTGTACATTATACCCACAGTGTGTGCATCGTGTTAACCCTTTACCCAACGTAACGGCCAAAACCGGCCAGCGCTATTCTCAAAAATCGCCAATTAATTTTCATTATTTTTTTCATTTTTTGTCTCAAAAACATAGGTTATGACCCCTCATTGGAACGAGCTCGTCGAGCTCGTTCCAATGAGGGGTCATAACCTATGTTTTTGAGACAAAAAATGAAAAAAATTAGTTATTCAAAAATTTTTTTGCAAGTGTCGTCTGCTTTTCATGTTAGGTAAAGGGATATCCAATACAGACACTGTCCTTTAGAGTAATATAATAGTCAAGGGCGTAAGATTTGCTAAAAATAAAAACTGGCAAATTACTATAGAATCACACTCGCTAAGCAATGAGGACAGTTACTTAGTTGCTTCATTATCCATTTCGTTTCGGCTATAAAATTGACAGCGGAATTACGCCCACCGATGCTCATGAAAACAAAAACAGATTCGCTCGCATGTACGTCTGGTGCTCAGTAAAATCGAGAAAAAATAATAGCCACTCTTAACCCTTTACCTAACAGGAAAAGCAGACGACACTTGCAAAAAAAATTCTTGAATAACTATTTTTTTTCATTTTTTGTCTCAAATACATAGGTTATGACCCCTCATTGGAACGAGCTCGACGAGCTCGTTCCAATGAGGGGTCATAACCTATGTTTTTGAGACAAAAAATGAAAAAATAATTAAAATTAATAGGCGATTTTTGAGAATAGCGCTGGCCGGGTTTGGCAGTTACGTTGGGTAAAGGGTTAATAATCTGACGATCATGGTATAAATAAAATATACCCAAAGTAGCTTGGTGTACCAAATGTTCACCACTCGTGGTGAAGTGGTGTTAACCGCGCGCCAAATGCTCGCTGTTAACACCACTTCACCACTCGTGGTGAACATTTGGTACACCAAGCTACTATGGGTATATTCTATATATACATCACAAACTGGAATTACTAACCCTTATTGCTTTGTGTGCTGTTGGTAATTTTCCCCATATTGCTTCTGTTTACACTCCCATTGCAGCAACCTATCCCAAAATACTGTTCTCTCTGTGGCTAAGGGGTAAGTGAGGTCGCTCCATGTTATCAAAATTTTCAAATCACAAATGGGAGATAGTCATTCGAGTGGAACTACGAGTTTGTGGGGAGGTGCGTTTGCACCCGTAGCGACAACTGCGATGCAAACAGATTGTCATCTCGCTATAAGTTAAGTTTCGAAAGACTAATGACGTGAAGGGCACCAATGCACATGGGGTCACGTAACCACAAAGGTGGCTGCCCTAAAGAGTGTTTAACACGCTCACTAATGGCATACACATAATATTAAAAGCTGAATGTTTGCCAGACAAGGCCATGGCTATCAGAACTGTAAGACATTGTCAGAAGATACCAGGTTATAAAAAATGCGATCAGTTAACCGGCCAATCACAATCAGGGACACAGGACTGTTCGATTGGAATGGTATATATGTGTTCAAAGTGGAATCTTGTATCGCAGCCAGTCGCAGCAGGAAATCTACTGTCAGCGGAAAATAATTTTTTACCTCCTCCTGGCGGTCGAAATAATACGAATCTGGAGGTGGTACAAAATACGATTTTGTAGATTCAATCGTGAGAACCGGCTCTTTTGCTGGCAGGTTGGTTTTGGTATAAATTAGTATCCTACGATTGCAAGCTGGACATCATCAATCATCAGAATACCCGTCGTTGCTCGGTGGTTCTCTCCGGGTACTCCGGCTTCCTCCACCCGTAAAACTGTCACGGTCACGATTAGCCATTGTGCATAAGTATGTGACCTTAAACACCAATAAATAATAAATAATAATCATCAGAATACCTCTTGTAAAGACTTCGATGCAGTCAAGATCTTAAGCGACCAGTCAAATTCTTCGACGCTATTATTGCATGGAATTAGACTAGTCCTTAAATAGTCTGTCGGCTCTGACCCAATTGTCTGGAATATTTCAGTTGATCGCCAAATCGAACCTATCATAAGCATTTATTTTCTTTGAATAAATAAATGTTTCTCAATCGAGACTTGATTTGACTGAATTTTTACTGACTTTACCAATATCATTAGAGTTGTTTATTTATTAAACAATTGTGAATGGAGACTCGTCACAGCAGTAGTTTTGTGATTACGCCACGAGGTTTCACAAATTGTGTTAATATTTTGATATTTGCAAGGTGAATTAAATAATTGTTGATTGGTATATCTATAACTGGTGTCCTAACGAATATCTACTACATTTGTTATTGTCTCGTGAAAAAGTAATCCGAGCTTGCGAATTATTAATTCATCCTCACGAAATCGCTATTCGTACTCATGAATTAGTATTTAGTACACACAAACTACTTATTCGTGCTCACGAATTACAAAACCGCGCTCAATGAATAGTAATTCTACGCACGAAATTAAAATCGCTTCTACCATGTCACTAGGATCGCTCCGCATACAACGGGAAGGAATCTACTTCCCATGTATTGAACATTACCCTTACAGTACAGCCGCTGTGGGTCGGTCACTTTCCATGGGTGGGCAATATTTCCATCGACGCAATTATGTTAGATTCTGAACATTAATAATAGGAATAATCATCAAAAATTTAATTAATGAAGCACCGGGGTACAATCCGGTGCTTCACTAATTAAACCTTTTGGTAATGATGGATATTTATTACCTTGTAAAACACATGCGAGGACATCACAGCCCACACGTGAATTACGACTAGTCCACGGCGACCGTACTGTAGCTTCGTATGGTCGATTTATGGTCTTTACATCTGGATGCGATACGAGCTAGCGCACGATAGTAGTATGTCTCGTATGTTTCAGGTCATAGTTGGGGGACCTCGGTTGGGGACCTCGGAAGTGACATTATGTCACGTGATCCAGTGGCGCCATGTTGTGTGGTCATGGTAACCCGCGTGACCGGCCATGTTTTGACGTCATCTCCATAGTGATATGTGGTGCTAATGCGCATGCGCAGCGCGTTTTGGTAGGGTGATACGTGTTTCCGTCGTCCATTTTGTATCTGGTTCCTATGGCAGCACGTGGTTGCTATGTGACCCAATGTCTTCTTATAGGACAGGGGTATGTTCGGATGGTGTGTTTGATTGAATAGGAGTAATTTCCCGATTCGTAGAATTATCACAAACAACCCGACAAGTTGTACTATTTCGAATTCTTTCAGAATTCACTGCTTCTATCTATCTGTGCAATTGTTTTCGTCTACCCGACTATGTTCCTTTGTCCTGGAGTATACTCCAGTACAGCAGAAGAGTCTATCAGCTGGAACAGCTTTGCTTATTATTACTATATTTAGTTTTTATGGTCTGTTCTCGTTAGTTCTGATCCTATTCCGACTACTCTTGTTGTTTCATTTATCTAGATCACCCAATCAGTTCACTTTCCTGACGCTAACTAACCAATCAGATTGCTTGATTTCCCATAATCTGTATGCAGAGGTATCTCCCTTGTGTATATCAAAAGCCTATATCATTCTCAAAGCCAATGAGCTATCGAGCAGTTACTGATAAACCATAAAGTAAAGAGTGACTCGCACATACGACTCTTACCCTCATTTCAGAATAAAAGGGTGCCGAAGGCCATATGTTTTCCAAAAAGGGGTGAAAAGGCACAAGGTGACACAATGTGCCCTAGCACATAGGCACATGCTGTATGTGCGGATATGTGCTTATGTGCAAAGGCACAATGTGAGACGATGTGACCTAGCACATAGGCATATGCTGGATGTGCCGATATGTGCTTATGTGAAAAGGCACAATGTGACACAATGTGTCCAAGCACTTAAGCACATACATAGTTATGCTACCCTGCTGTGCATACCTCATTTTGCAGATGACAGTCTGCCTATTTCCAGACTTGGCCCAGAGTCGTGATAAGAGGATCTACTTTTGGGCAGTGTGCCCCTCTGTATTTCCGACTGTACCATCAATGTCTGAGAAAACAATTTACACCCCAACCGATAGTAAATTTTCCGACTGCCACCCGCTCCCCTTTTGTTCAGAATATGACCATGATCTTTGGGTTGTAGATTTGGAAATCGTCTTTTGAGTACATTCAAGGGACGGCATATTGACTTCAGTTAGAAAATCCGCTGGAATGTGATTGAGCGGGAGCGGTCCCAACTGAAGATAACAATGTCACGAAATCTACAACCATGGGGCATTAAATTTCCAACTGTTAATGGTTTGAGACTTCACTTTCTATTGAAACTTTCGGCTTCGATTTTGGAGTGAGACAACCCCCTCCCTCTCTCCCCCACCCCTGTTGAAGCGTCCATATACATTTTCGTTTTCAGTATACACTACAGTTGCCGTGGACTGGTTATAATCCTCGCGTGGGCAGTGATGTCCACGCATGCCACTATCAGGTAAAAAAAATCATCAGCAGCAAGATTTTAATTAATGAAGCTCCAGGTTCCATCCGGTGCGTCATTAATTACATTTTTGATGATTATTCCTATAATTAGTGTTTGGAATCTAATATTATTGCACATGTGGAAGTATTGTCCACCCGTGGAAAGTGATCAGTCCATGCCGGCCGTATTGTACAACATTGTTATACAAAAACGTGAATAACTTAACCACAATATCACTTTTTATACCATGATTACCTATTCTACTACATATAAAAAGCCTATGACATAATTTTCAGCTTTACACACCAACCGTGAGGTGCACGCCAGCAATGGGATTTCAGGAGTTAAAATGTACACCTTCAGTGGAACAACATCCAAGTGGACCGTTGGTGACGTAAACCTGAATGCGAACTTGTCTAAATTTATCGCACGTCGCCTCGTTTAGAGTGACATGAGAAACCGGCAATTATTTATTATGTTTTTAAATACGTTTACCCCATAAGATATCAAACATTAACAAACATATGTTGTCTCATATTATTAAAGCATCCATAATTCGAAATAGTATGTTATTATGTAATTAAAGTGAAAAAAGGCCAAGTAATTTGCGCGTTTCGTTTTCTATTTCGTTTCAGCGATAAAATTGCCAGCGTAAGCACCGTTCACCGGTGTTCACGTAAACAAAAACAGAATCGCACGTGTGAATATTGATTTATTCAACATTTAAACTCTTATTAATCTGACGATCGTGGTATAAATAAAATATACCCAAAGTAGCTTGTGTACCAAATGTTCACCACTCGTGGTGACGTGGTGTTAACCGCGCGCCAGAGGCTCGCTGTTAACACCATTCCACCTGTCGTGGTGAACATTTGGTACACCAAGCTACTATGGGTATATTCTATATATCACACTGCGCTACGCCTGCACCAGGTCCAGTAAGTACGAGCCTTCACATCAGTTACTATCCTTGAAAATATAACGTAAAAATTCATTGAGGAATACCCTTGTTTCTTCCATTTGTTGAAAAGTAAGGGAACTCAAACTTTAACGCTTAACCCGCCAGGTATTTCAAGGTATTTTTAATCAAATCAACTCATCGTGTTGTGAAGCAGCTTTGACTAGATTTGAGGGAAAATTCGTATCAATTTAACTTAAGGAATCATTGGTGAAAAAATCCACCCCTTTTCAGGGGTAAGTTTAATTAAATGTACCCAAATTATACTTATTGCAGTGGCAAGAGAAATCCTGCACAGGACAGCAATATCCACCAGCAGCATGTGAGGAGTTTATTCAGTTCACCTATAGGACAGATCCGAACAGTCGCCGTAAAAGGAGGCAGGTTATCAGTGAATATTACAGCAGCATCTCGGAAGCGTTAATAAATCCCTTGTTTGTTGCATATAAGTAAGACTATG
This sequence comes from Pictodentalium vernedei, assembly GCA_031216915.1. Classification (NCBI taxonomy): domain Eukaryota; kingdom Metazoa; phylum Mollusca; class Scaphopoda; order Dentaliida; family Dentaliidae; genus Pictodentalium; species Pictodentalium vernedei. Next base: position 260,829,679 of record CM062296.1, read on the forward strand.
CTTGTATATCTGACTGTATATGAGCAAGGGCTTTTCAAAAATATTTTTGAACACATGCGTCAGACAAATAATTCAGATCAGAGTGAACTATACTTAGCCCTTGCAATACCGTCGTCCCGAATGAAATCGACTGATATACATGATTTTATCTTACAACAAGAAGGTATTTCCCCCAATACAAGTAAAAACGTCTTGACAACATGTAAATCTGAACTGAGGGTAGCAACCACACGTGCGATCATTCGATTCAGAAAGAGAATGTTGTTTACATAAGCAGTTGACATCGAGTTATTACACATGTCGAGGTCACCGTTTTTATAACCATAAATAAAAAATAAATAAATCACCTGCTGACTGACAAAAAATTAAACAATTACATTTTTCACGAGCGTTTGCTTCCTAAATTACGTTACGCTTCTGCGCATTACTTCACCTTGGACGTCGCCTTGAATGAAAGATCAGATGACCTTTGTTATTGTTTTGAAACGTACGTGTTTGCAGTGAAATTGTGCTGAATATTGCGATAGATATCGCGAAATATCCCTCAGTAGCTTCCTAAATGACGTCACGCTTCTGCGCATTACTTCGCCCTGAAGGAACGATCAGCTGATCTTTGTTACTGTTTTGAAACGTACGCGTTTAAATTGGGCTGAATATTGTGAAATAAAATGTCTCGTAGCATATAATAAAAAAATAAATCTACACTATTTTCAGTTTCACTAGTGTAGATTTATTTTTTTATTATATGCTACGAGACATTTTATTAAAATATGCGTAGATATGCTATATATACAACAAAAAAGACGACTGCAATTGTGTGAATTCTAATAATACTTTAAATCCCACAGCCCCAAAGGACAGTCGGATTAAATTATCACTAACACTCCTGTCCGGTTAGATATGTATTGCATTGAATACTCTACATTTACGTAAAAAAATAATCTTCACCGGTTGAGAAACGCAGCACCATTTTTTATTTTATGCATCATAGATTACACGTGCCTGTAAAACAGGAAATATTAGACGGATTGGGAAAAGAAATCATACCTTATGAGATACGTACGTCCCGAGTGAGCCAGATGTACATTACCTACCTGAGGTAACGCATTACACCGTGACGTTATGCTAAACGTCAACGTCGCGAGGTTGGTCATGATGTATCACGGCACTTTTCATTCAGCTTAAGGGTTAAAAACTTGTTCTCATGCAGAATTTTCGTTTACCAAGTATAATCTTTTGGTATGTACCAAACTTTTCGTTTTTTCTTCAGAATATGTGGTTTACTTTTCTGTCAATGACCAACACACAAACAGACAACTCAGGTGGCGCATGCCAAGTCATATAACCCAAATGTTATAATATTGGTATTTGTGTGTATAAAATATCAGCGATGGTTTGGGAGTGTTTTGGGATCCGACACTTGAGTCCGACACTTGGAAAGTCCTTTGCCCTGCTTAAATATTTTCCCCTCTGAGGAATATTTACCACGCTACAACTGTCGAGGATAACCCTTTACCTTTTTCCAATGACCATTTTAGAATGTCTTCGAAAAGAGAACGTGATACCGGCATATTAATCGTGAAAATCGGATGACTGAGACGAACAACATACAATGCAGCTATTATTTGCTAAAGTTTATTCAACTTATCCGATAATAAGCTGCAATGTAATAATTTACCGTTGATATACGTTATAGCTTGGGTTTTGTTTACTTTGGCAATGAAATGTTCTGAGATTACATACTGTCGGCAAGGGCTGTATGGGCATGGCGTCTTGCAGATGACTTATGGGGTAGGGGCGGAGAGTGTAATCATGACTTGTCCCAACTGTGATTGTACCCGTCCCGATGACAAAATAGTCCAACTACATCATCAAGGTATGCCTTCGATCGAAGGCATGCCTTGATAATGTAGTTGGACTATCGGTCAAAGATAATTTTATTTTGAAAACTCAAAACTTATAGAAAATTTATTTTTAGATAAATAGAGGATATGGAATGAGTGTTTTTCTCATATAATATACTCTCCCAAAAAAGAAAGTGTGCATGCTAAAAAATAACACTAAAAAAGATATATATCATTTTCATTCATGGAAATTTTATTCAATCACAGATGAATCAATTTGTGATCAACACGAGAAATTTCATTACGCTACGACGAATACTCTTGGTGCCATGGAGAGTCAAAGACACTAAGGGTCAAACACAAAAGTCACACGCTTAATATCTGGTATGACCTCCGTCTGCATCGACTACTGCTGTGCATCTACGCCTCATGGAAGCGAACAAGTTAGCATGGAAGTGTTCTGGGATGTTATTCCATATTCTGATAAGCTGTCTTTGGAGTTCCACAAGCGTTGACGGTGCATGGGGAAGCCGGCGTAGCTGACGTTTCATTTCGTCCCATACGTGCTCAATGGGTGAGATATCGGGCGAATTTGCGGGCCAGGGAAGAACATCCACTTGTTGTTGCTGCAGATACTGTTGAACAACACGAGCTGCGTGGGGTCGGGCGTTGTCTTGCTGTAGAATGACGCCGGGGCCGAGACGTTGCAGAAATGGGACAACAACAGGTGTAAGCACTTCATCACGATATCTGGCTGCATTGAGATTGCCATCAATAATGACCAGCTCAGTTCTGTTACGGGCAGTGATGCCACCCCACACCATGAGAGACCTTCCCCCATAACGGTTTCGCTCCACGACACATGGGTCTGCGTAGCGTTCTTTTCGACGTCTGTACACTCTCTGGCGGCCATCTGATGATGAAAGATGGAAACGACATTCATCTGTGAATAAAACACGTCGCCACCAGTGTAAGGGATGCCTGAGATGTTGTCTGCACCACTGCAGTCGAGCACGACGATGACGTAACGTCAAAATTGGACGAATTGCAGGTCTTCGAGGACGTAAGCCGTATTCTCTCAGCCGGTTGATTACTGTTTGATGATGTATCCGTCTCAGGTTAGGGATGTTCCTGGCTGTCGTCGTTGCCGTTTGTTGCCGGTTCCGGAGATGGACGACACGGATATACCGATCTTGTGCAGGGGTGGTAACTCGGGGTCTCCCGGAGCGGGGTCGGTCTCGAACGTCATCATGTTGTGCATGTCGATGGACTAGCCTCTCTACAGTGTTGTTGGGCAACCTCTCTGTGTGTTCTGTCAGCTCTAATCATACCCAGGGCAAGGAGACGTTGATTCATTGTCAATCTTGGCATGCTAATGTGGAGTCGTTTCAACAGCAGCGCAAGTTTGAATGTGAACGATAGGAAGGCCTTACTTTAGTGTTTAAATACCCAAGGATTCACACTGCTGCACGAATTTTCAGACTCTCCACGTACAATACATGCCTTTTCACAAACGTGCAGCACGTCATTTAACGTTAATGCAATTTTAACGGGGAAAGCTGTTTTTGTGTTCAATATAACTTATTCATGAACAGGTTAACACTCTTTACACCTACGAAATTATTTTTTTGGAGTTTGATCAATTTCTGCAATGCACACTTTCTTTTTTGGGCGAGTATATTTATGAAACGAGTCGAAGAATTTTCCGTTTTGGCGAGCCTCTGGCGAGCCCAAACGGAAAGTTCGGACGAGTTTCATAAATATTATATGAGAAAACACTCATTTCATATTCTATTTATATGACACACACGCACAAATTAGCCACTTAGTATGACTTTTTAACCCATCACCTAACTTGAGTTGCAGACGACACTTGGAAAAAACATCCTCGTATAACTAAAAATTTTCATTTTTTGCTTCCAAAACATAGGTTATGACCCCTCATTAGAACGATCTCGTCGAGCTCGTTCCAATGAGGGGTCATAACCTATGTTTTGGAAGCAAAAAGTGAAAATATAAAAAAAAATGAATGGCGTTTTTCTTGTAGGTAAAAGATTAATACAATATAACCAACCCTAAATATGACAGATAACGTAAATTCTCCCTACTGAAATTATGCAAATGTGACCCAGTTGTATTTTGTTTAGCGAATCAAATTGTCCAGTTTTCAAATTGACCAATGAGATTGACGAAAGGCTTTATTTATCACTGATTAATATGAAAACAAAATATCAAATGTTTTAAAGTGAACAAAGCGGACGAGTCATATGATAAATAAAATATATGCAATACAGTCGCCATGGACTGGTTGTAATCCACGAGTGGGCAGACCACACATGCGCTTACCAGGTAATATGAATCATCAGGAACATTTTAATTAATGAAGCACCGGGTTGTAAATTATTACTTAAATATTTGATGATTATTTCTATAATTAGTGTTTGGAATCTAATATTATTGCGTCCGTGGAAATATTGCCCACCCGTGGAGAGTAACCAGTCTTCAGCGGCTGTACTGTATGCAGTAGTCGTGATGCATCTTTTGTAATTCAATTATTACGCAATATACCCCAATTTGGTCATGCTGGCCCCCAATTCCCCGAAACAGGAACCACGGGGTGACTGACATGCTTTGAGATTACTGTCGAAAGAGCTGTTTTTTCCGGGGCATCGCAAAATTGCACGAATGGTTGTGGTTTGTTATATTTTCAGCCTAACTACATAGCACATTGTTGTAAGAGAGTTAGAGATGGTCTAATTGTTGAGGGATGGTTTTATTGGTAATTGAATGATTGTCAACGACCAAAACGTAAACAGATAACGTGCCCAGTCATGCCCAGTTATTTAAACGAAATGATATAACGTTACCAACTGTGTGTAAATAATTGTCCGCGAGGTTTTTTGAGTGTGGGGTGAGAAAGGCTTACCCTCGGGACAAGAGATGTGCGACATGCACTCAGCAAGTCTTGTGTCTTGCTCAAATATCTTGCCCCTCAGAGTAGAATTTAACATACCACGCTCACAGACTTCGAGAATAGCATTCTTTTTTTCATACTGAACTATAAGTATTGAGAAAAACATTTGGACAAATAAAAAGATATATGCAAACGATATGTGGATACCAACAGTTGGCGACTAACTGTAACCTGAACATCGTATTCTGAATACTTGTACGTTCGGGATTATGATTAAAAAAGAAAAAATAAAGACTACAAGTGTTGTGAAATATTTTAATTGGTAAAATTTAAAATCTTTAACATGAAATATATAGCAGGTATGTAAATATTTACAAAAAAATAACCACCGAGAAACATAGAAATCTTAAAGGATATGTATATTTGGGTGGTGATTGCCTTATCATGTAACCTGGACAATGATTATTTAGGTTACTGTTGCAAAGACTCAAGATTAGTATGTCCTTGAGGAGACTGCATCGTTTTTATTAACTCTTTACCTAACATAATAGCAAACGACGGTTGCTAAAAAAATTCGTAACACAAAACATATTCATTTTTTCATCAAAAAACATAGCTTATGATCACTCATTGGACCCCGACACTGAGTAATTGTTAAAAAAAACAACACCAACACTAAAGGGTTTTCCAATTAGCTGTCAACTTCATATCCATCAAATTGTTCAAAACTTTACCCCCCAAAAGGTTATTAATTCTAAATCGTTAAAATCACACAAATTGTGTCCAATGCAAAACTAAACACCTCTGTTATCAAGCCCATAGAAATGACGTCGCTTTCAAGTGGGTGAAGATAGTGAGAACTGGAGAGAAGTCTGTCGAAATCGCACAAAGTTAAAAATCACTATTTTTCAAAGTAAAATGGAATATTAAAACTAACCCATAGCCAATTTTTTGAAACCATCAAATAATTTGAAGATTGCTTTCTTCGGAATGATGAACTCATAATTCATGCTATAAGAGGTTAATATCTTTCTTTAACTTTAAAGCTACCCCAGTCAGACTTTTTTAATAATTTATAAGGAAATACACATAGATCAACTTAGAAACTTTACACAAAAAAGGAAATATGAAGAACTTTGTCTACCAATAAGAATTTACCATTATTTTAAACAGTATATCCTAAACTATTTGAACATATGAACGCACATTTAATGGACAAACAATTTTGGGTGAAAAATTAAGTTTAACGTCTTTTTCCCATTGACAGCTATAGTAAATTGGAAGCAGAAAATCTCTTTGTTTTTCGCGCATGCGCATCCAGGTGCATAGAACTAGTTGTGCATGTCTGATAGCCATTTTGAAATGTTTAAAAAAGAGAACATGGCACCAGTATATTTAACCGTGAAAATCTGAAAAAACTGAAATGAATAACACACAAAATGGCAGCTATTTGCTTAGGTTTCTTCAACTTACCGATTATCAGTTGAGATGAAATAATACACCATCCATGTCTAATATCTCGTCATGGTCTAAACAATATTTTTATTTGTAAAAATAAAGTCTTAACGTTTACATGCACTGACAATCTTATACGAACAGCAATATAAAATACAAAAAGAAATATTGTAAGTAACACAATAAAACAGGATTCGACAGCAAGTTTTAAGCTTTTGTTAACTCGTCTGCTGCATGGTGATAAATATACACAGTTTCATTACAAAACTCAGGCGGGATCAAATGTAATTTCTCATTAAGGGTAGACTGAGAGAAATGAAACAGCAGATAGAAAAAAAGGAATGGAGAATATACAGAGTTATGGATGTGGATGGATGATTCAATTAGAGATCAACGGTTTGTGTCTGGAGTCAGCAAAGCAGGAAAGTCACACATTAGTGTTCTTTTGCGCGTCCCATTCTAAGATGGTACGAAGATAAGCATCAAGAATCAAAATGATAAAATCCGTTTAACCCTACTACGCACATCTCGTCTTGAAAATGGGCTTTCGATAAAATTATCTCTCTTATATTATTAATTTCAACAATATTTATCTGCGAAAAGAAGTATAAATACAAAAACAATGGTGCAATGAGTAACATGAACAATTATGTCATACAGACTCGACACAAGATGGGATTCGGAGCAAGCATTCTTACTTTTGTAAAGAAGCATATAGTGCAGAGCAAAACATCTATGGCATCAATTGAACAATGAAGCAAGGTTTCCTTTTGTTACTTTTAATAAACGAAAACAACAGACAGCTCTCAGAGCTGTCTGTTGTTTTCGTTTATTAAACGTCACAAAAGAAAACTTTTAAGGCATAGTAATAAGAAGCAACTAAGTAACATGTCACTTTGGGTCTCTGGCGAATGTGTTTTCACAGTAATTTGCAAGTTTTTATTTTTTCCAAGATAAAAAATGAGCAACTTTTACCTTCTAGACTTTTTTATTAATGGACATGATATTGTCTGGACTATATGTCATGATGCCCACACTGTTTATATAATCAACAGAAAGAGAGTTACAGAACATCAAATGATGGTAAAAGCGTGTTTTTTTAAATGGGTTTAAAGAGAAAATAATAGTCAAACCATCAAACTGATTGGGAAAAGTATTGTAAAAAAAGCCAGCTTCTGAATGTTTATACCACTCCACATGAAATTGCCTTATGTTTGTGAAATTATGAGAATATCGATGATACAACCTCCTAAACATTTCGCAATTTCAATTTTTGTACGACATTTCCTTTCCCTCACTGTTTCATTAACTGACAACTTCAGAAAAGTGACGGGAGCTAACTTTCCATTGACGAATACTATCAGTCATGCTGTTTAAATTGACTCGGAGAACTCGTTTCAACACTTGTTTAAGTTGACGTTTTTTGACTTTGTGGTTGACATGATTTGAAGTTATACACCGTCGAAAGGGCTGTATGAGCGAGAATGTCAGATGTGGAGATAGAGATGGGTGTAAACCTGACTTGCCCGACTGTGATAGCACCCAGCCTCATCTGATGAAACATTCTAGGCACACCAACGGCCAAGCCGACTGTCATCTGCAAGCTGTAGCTGGGTAGCATCACTACATTTTTCCTCTGTGAACCCTCAATCTGAATCAAGGTCTCATAACTAAACAGAAAGAGGTACCCAGAGGATAAATTCGCCCACTGCATGGGATAGAATCATCACATTCACCATCTGGTGACCTCATTCTGCACATGTCAGACTGCTTATTTTCAGGCCTGTCGATGGCATGCCTTGATGATGTAGTTGGAGTTGGAGTCAGTGTAGATTATATTTATAAAGCTCAATACTTCTTGGAAACTTATTTTTGGATATATAAAATATTCATGTAATAGTCTTGATGCAACCTTTTATTTATTTATCACGCACCGTACTCCAATATGCTGGCCACCTAATTGCATAACAAAATTCTTCGTTATTTCTGAGGGAATATGCGGACCTCTGTGCTACAGTACGAGGTAAAAGTCACGACAAATAACCTGGAGCAAGTCCGTGTTTCATTTTGTAGCAAGACATTAGCTTGCGTCGGCTTCATCGTGTTGTCAGAAGGACGAAGCCGGTTTCTCTATAAAGTAATTGGTGACTGGTACCGCGGGTAGCGCCGCAAATTGTTCGAAGTGCGTCCAGATGGAGATTCTCTAAAGTGTATGATTTCTCCTCGGTGCAATTGTCCCATATCACATCGGCATAATCGAATAAAGGGAGTATAACATGGGTGTACAGGTGGTTAATGCTGAGCGCGATAATCTGTTTTTTAAGCTCCGAAAACAATTAATCATCGGACTTACGTTGTTGACTATACTGTCGACTTGCATGTCCCAAGAACTTGAGCTTTGAAAAATAAGTCCAAGATGTTTATGATAGGTGACTTCTTCGATAGCTTTATCCAGTAAGAATAATTGTGGTTTTGGAATTGGGGCAGTTTTACGTGAAATGCTTAGAGCAACTGTTATTTCAGAACTGAGATTTACCTGCCATTTGTTGGGCCCCTGCACAAGACCGATACATCAGGACGTCTCACTTGCGGGATCGCTTCCTTCCGGCGACGAGGACAGCAGCAATGACTACTGGTAGAACTAACAATAGAATCAGTGCACAAACTGCCCGCAACAGACTCTCTGAACACGGCATTCGTAGTAGGAGTCGGACCAATCCTTACCCAACGTCACTGTGCCGTTAGAATGGAATGGGTACGTCAGCATGTTCGCTGGACTCAGCAGCGTTGGAGCGCAGTTTTTTTAATGATGAATCACGACCGTTTCGGCGGGGGTAGTGTAATGGTTTGGGCAGGAATTTCCTTGTACCATCGAACGCTGTTGATCTTCATCGGTGTTAATCTGAATGGACAGCGATATAGGGAAGAAATTCTTAACGCTGTTGTTGTCCCGTTGTTCAACGCTAACGTCGGATTGCAGTTATTCCAGCAAGACAATGCTCGATGTCACTTGGCGCGTATCTGTCGTGACTTTCCTGAGGAGCAGATCATCGAACTTCTTCCCTGGCTCCCACTTTCGCCAGATTTGTCGCCAATCGAGCATATTTGGGATCAATTGGACCGTCGGGTAGACTTCATGATCTTTATATGTTAGGCGATTAACATAATGTTCTTAGGCAAGAGTGGAACGCAGTATCACAGGGTGACATCCAGAGACTTATCAGGTTCACGCGTCGTCGATGTCTTGCCATCCAAGAGGCAAACGGTGGACATACACGCAATTGACTGCATATGTGAACTTTTCATTTCACCCCGTGTCTGAATTGCGACGTCCTGACGTGACGCTAGCAACAGTAAGAACATGCAATTATGCACATTCATACAGCTAGAATCGAAATATGAATTTACTATAATCTGTTTGGGATTGAAGTCGATAATACTAAAACAAATTGCTCCTTAAAGTTTATTATACTTTCTTTTTTGACTCAGTATATATTAAACAACAAGGGACCAAGGAGCGATCCATGTGGTACCCCGATGGGATAGATATGCTTGTAACGATACGTTTCATTTTGTAAACAAATACCGCACTTTGAACAGCGAAGCTTGTTTACTGTCACCATGGATACATACCAGTGCCAGTTACTATTGATGATTCTGCGCGGTGCTATCAATAGCGGTTTCTCAAAACTAAACTTCAGATCGTCTTTGTTTCTCGTGAAAATTTATTAATCCCATGATTTTCATGGACTTTCGACACAATAAATATTTTATATGGCGTGTAGCGGGCTGATACATTTCCATACAAGAGATCGGAAAATACGAGCCACAGAGGACTACATTTCCTTACCTACGAGTTGCCTTAAAAGCGTTCTGTGTAAAAATGGGAACATCTTATAGATGAGGTAACCAGCATTTAACAAGCACAGCATTACTTTACATAAATGGCTAGTTTTCATTTGTACTAATCTTGCGGTATAGGTATAGCCACAGATGCTGAACGTTCCCTTAAATTCTAGTACATGCGCAAATGAAAACTATGACAACACCACCCGTGACAGCATTTAACCAAACAAATGACATTTTATATCAAAAACATTTTTAGACTTATCATCAAATGATGGAAAATCAATAAAATTTACACAAATATTAATTTGAGCCACCGAAAAATGTTTGAAATTCTGTTGAAAAATTGTCTATTTTTAAGGAATTTTATTACACTATTGGTTATGTTTATTACATTGCCTGTTATTATACTATTGGTTTACTTCTATCATATTTCTGGTTGATTATTACACAACTGGTTTTAATACCCTGGCTATCTATTATCGTTTCGGGGTTTGCCAGCAACCTGAAATACTTGATAGTACAATTGACTATGTGTTCAAGTGGCATCACCAGAATACCCATTCCTGACTTATCTCATGAAAAGTCATCTGCCCTGAAATTATTAGACGACCCAGGAAGTCCAATTAAGAAGCATGTAATTTTTTAGAAAATACATATGACATCAGTAGAAAATAAAGCGACGTTTCCTTTTATTACTTTTAATAAACGAAAACATCAGACAGCTCACGGAGCTGTCTGTTGTTTTCGTTTATTAAAAGTTACAAAGGGAAACTTGGCTTTTTGGGGCACGCTAATTGGAAGCAACTAAGTAAATGTCTTCATTGCTTAACGGGTGTGATTCTATACTAATTTGCTAGTTTTTATCCTTTGGAAATCTTACGTTCTTGACTATTGTATTACTCTAAAAGACAGTGCCTGTATTGTAGGTCACGATGCGCACACTGTTGGTATAATATACAGAAAAAAGTTACAGAATTTCAAAAGATGGTGAAAGCGCCATTTTCTTATTTTTCAATGGGACAAACAGGGAATAATAGTCAAACGTTCTGATTGGGAAAAAATTGGAAAAAGCGATCTTCTCTATTTTTATACTACTCTTCAGGAAAATGCCTGAAGTTTGTGGAATGATGAGCCCATTGATCATACAAGGTCGCTAAAATTTCGAAATGTCAATTTTTATATCTAATTCCATACCCTTTGTGTTAAATTATTGACAAATTAAGAAAAGTAAGGGGAGCTAACTGCTCCAATGACGAAAAGTGTCAGCCATTCGTCCCTTGAAAACCTCTGGTCCACTGAGAATATCTGAGTCCTTGTATTTTGTTGATAGAACAAAGAACAGGGTCCAAATAGGTTACCAACCTCGCTGTCGGTATTTCATGAATTTAAATAACCTGCCCCGTTTTATAACATCTCGCTGAAACGCGGCTCAGCGTCACTCAACGCACGGAGCAGGTTGTTCAAATTCATGAAATACCTCCAGCTTGATTGGTAACTGTTACTTACAAACTCCCTCAGCCCCTCGCCTCCTTCGCTACACCTCTGTGTATGAGCTAATTTCGGTAGCCTTTAACATCAGTTTCCTAAATCACGTTCTATCGTCATTGCCAAAGTGATCAGGTTTGAAGGGGCGGGGGGGGGGGGGGAGGCGGAAAAAATTTGCAGTACACGATGCCGGGGTGGGTGGGTGATCAAACGGCTCAAAAACACATTTTTTCCAACCCTTTGCAAATTTTTTTTTTTTCGTGGTCCTTTTTTATGCTAAACTAAACACTTTAAAATGATTTAGACCAATTTACACACATTATAGGGTTGTATTGATGAGTATGTTGAGCTATCTGTCTTATGTGGGCCGAGTGCTGGGCCCAGGATTTTTTGAACCAACAGTCTGTTTGGCCTTGAGTGTTTTGATTTCTATAATTGCATATCCTATTTGTGAATTTAAACTGATTTAAACATTTATTATAATCACAGATAATCAAAGGTCTTTTAGGTTCCACGTGGCTCTTAAAAAATAAAGACTTTAAGTATATGTAAATTATTTCTAACATATAATATGTTTTCATCAAGAATCAAAATACAACTAACAGTAGAGCAAATGGTTCATTAAAATAAAAAATAAAATTAACGAAAAATTAAAACACAGCTTTCATTTGGATAAAATAGTCACAACTTAAAGGGCCAACGCAGGTTCATGTGTCAAATATGGTTTCTATCAAACCAATCGCATGACATTCCTTGTGTCAAAATACGTCTGTAAAATATCTGGGTCACATAAGAAATGTCTAGAAAAGCTAGAAAATGTCCTCAACAACACTGGAAAAGTGCTAAAAAAATAAATTGGTATACGATGCTGAGAGGGGTGGATGTCCAAAATATGGTTGATTTAATTTTTGGTTTTTTTTTTTTTTGCAGGGTATAGGGTGGGTGCTCAACATGATCGGAAAACAAATGTGGAAAATAAGAGAAAATTTGCTTGTTTAGGAGTGGGTGGGTGTCAGGGGAAGTCGAATGCAAAAAAACGGTATCGTGTAGTGCAATAACCCCCCCCCCCCCCCCCCAGCCCCCGTACTGTTAATGAAATATTGGGGAACGAACATCATAGGCCATTTATTTATTTATTAAGATTTAGCGACACCTTAACAGCCAGGGTCATATCGTGTCGGTGACAGTTTTACGGGTGGAGGAAGCCGGAGTACTCGGAGAGAACCACCGAGCAACAACGAGCAGCTGCCAGCTCCCAAACATCGTAACTCCGCACTGCAGTACAGGCAGGGTTAGATTGGTTGAAGACATGCGCACCATCGACGTGCAGGACGCCTTAGTACTCGGCGTCATCGTGCCCCCATGTGGGCAATCGGGGTTAAGTGCCTTGCCCAAGGACACAACGCGGGAGTCCGAATCGACCGCTCAGACGGTCACCCATCCAGGGATTAACCGGGCACGACGAGAAATGATAGGAGTACGAAGCGAACATTCGTCCTTTTCATGCAGACTTGCTAACAGAAAAGATCACTTTCACCCATTTTGTTAACTCTTTGCATGCTGCTTGCAGATATTCCTGCCCGGGACACATTTTCTCTTGCCAATGAAATAAGTATAATTTGGACACATTAAATCAAATTTTACTCCTGTAAACTGAATGGATTTTTCACCATTGATTTCATGGGTTAAATTTAGATGAATTTTTCATCAAATCTAGTCATGTTGCTTTGAAGCATCCATGACTAGATTCGATGAAACATATCTTGAAAATATTCAGCGGTCGTAAGAATTAAACACATAGAAATGTTAGAAATGTCACATATTTTCAAAACAAAACTGTGTACTTGATTCCGCATTAGATAGATTCTGGAGCAATGGCGGATTGGGGAGGGGCGTAGTCGCTCTCCATTTCAGTCAATAAAGAAAAGCGCGACATTTATTTTTATGTAATTCAGTGGTAGCGCCATATGTTTATTGGTGGCGGGTGAGGGACAGGTTCTCCATTGGACAGGGGCGGAGATAGATTTATATATTATCCAACGACTGAGCAAACGCAAATAACGATCCTGTTCCACTAAGGTGCCATAAGTTATGTTTAGAGGTTGAAATTTAAACGGATTATCGAATCAACCGCCCCTTCCCCCTCCTCTTTAGCAAAGGTCTGGATCCTTGGTTTTGTTGTTGAACACATTGCTTATAACAAAGACACGCTGTAATGAGAAGAGGATTGTTTGTGAAAACACTTCCTGCTTTTTGTCCAGTAAAACTTAATTGACATCCTGCTGACATATTGGATACCCTTCCCTTAAACATAGCACGTCGTTCAACCTATATTGTCCAAATTGTGTTAAAAAAACACAATAGCTATTGTCTACTGTACTCCGTGGGCGGCCGGGTATCCAAGCTTCTATCGAGTACACAAGAGGCTGGCCATTCCATCCAATCCATTTCGCATCCGTATTTCCTCTACCGTCGATATGAAATAGCGGAGCAACTGACAGCTCTGAAATGATATAGATTATTAGCTGAACAATACGTGCTTTCAGGAACACAATAACAAACCATGTTTTCCAGCGGCGAATTATATATATTTTTCAGGTGTTGAAGCATGTCCAGATTTGATATTATATGCTAACTTACAAGGTAGCTGGTAAAAAAAACTATTGTCACGACAGATCGAAAGAAATCTCACCGGATGTGATGTGCATTACGCAAAACCTTTAGATAAGTATCGTTTCGCATTTACTGCGTTTGGGTATCTTAACTGCTGCTAAAACAATAATATCTACTACTTGGAGTAGGTGCAGGAAATTTATCATTTGTGACTATAAAGAAATTCAAGTTTTTCCTCTCACTTAAGACTTTCAGCCGTTTGTACTTACTCGGAAACAGCTGCTGGTATCGTCTATTTATTATACAGTGCAGTCGCCGTGAACTGGTCGTTAGCCATACGTGGGCAGTGATGTCGACGCATGCGTTTACTAGGTAATAAAAATCATCAGCAGCAAAATTTTAATTAATGAAGCACCGGGTTGTACCCGGTGCTTCATTGATTAATTTTTTATGATTATTCCTATAATTAGTGTATGGAATCTAATATTATCGCGTCCGTGGAAATATTGCCCACCCGTGGAAAGTGACTACTGCAAATTATGTTACAACTATTTATTAGATATGATTTTCTCTCTTAGAATTGCCCATTACCAAACTCGGCTGATAGAGCTTCAAACTCAGCTGATATGACGCCGGTCTCGGCCGATATGAGCCAAGCTAGAGTTATCCCCCTTGATGCGTTGCTACGCGCAACCAGTTTGTTTACATCGAAATGTTCACAGTTATTCGTCGAAAGCAATCGGGAAAATTGGTGTTACCATGCATGATGGAGTGGTTTGAAGCAGGGTTTTGTATGATGAGGAATTAATTGGGGTAATCAGTTATGAATAGGTGGATGAAGAGAAAAAATAAGAGAGTTTTTACAGATACTAAAATTTAGAGTCGTGAGTGGGCATTGGCCTAAGTGTGAGAAGAGATAGTTGAGACATCCGAACGTCGCGGCTCTCCCAGCGGGGAAGTCGAAACATTCGGATAGCTGAACTAGGAATATGAAACTTCTGGCCTTGTGAAAAGAATGAGAAACAATAACGAAGTCAGAATACTGTAACAGTTCTGTGAATTTTTGTAATTATTTGTTCTGGTATAATAAATAGATTATTACTTGGTTAGTTTCATCTCGGTCGAGATATCAGCCCTCACTAACTTCACATCACTCTTCGACCGTCGGTCTCAGGCTGATATGAAAAATTACCTCGGTCTGATATCTCGGCTGATATGAAACTCACAAAGTAACAACCTCTAACTTGCTTCTCAGCTCGCGAGAGCCTCAATTTTTCCAAATGCATATCATGTTTGTCTCAAATGAGGTTCAAGAGACATCATCGACGTATGCAGAATTTCGAGGCGACAATTTTTCCAAAAAACGCGAAAGTAAAATCTCGAGGGCCTTTGCGATCAACATTCTGGACAAACATTCCATATTTCTTTGTCGTTTACATTTTGGATGTCGTATCATCTCCTGTCAAATAATAAGCAACTTTTTACAATAGTCGAACAATCTGCGACGGCATATTCCATCCTGTTGAAGAGACCAGAATAGCCAGATGAAACACGCCCTTGGTCAGATCTCTAAATTTTCCAACATGATGAGGGCGAGAGTAAAACGTTTTCAACAATGTCCCCGGGTCGTCGCTGACCATCAGTTCGAACTTTAAACCAAACTCGATATACTTCTTTGAAACAATAGTACACGAAACAGATCCGAAAAGGTTGTTTATTATATGTATTATTAAAAACTACTTTCGTGAATACTTTAACCCTTTGAAAACGCAAAACCGATTTTTCGGTCCAAGGCATAATGTAGACAATTTTTTGTCTTGTTATAAGAGGTCTGTACTCGGGGCATTGCTGATAATATAATAACAGCAGTCTGCAGCCGGACGTCTGAAGACTGCTGTTATTATTTTATCCACCCTGTATATGGATATTGGAGTGACCCATCTCACTGTAAGTGTACACAATGGCCTTGTCATTCAGGAAACGAGGGTTCAAAGGGTTGGAATAATAATAATGAATGAACAAGCACTTTCACACAAAGGATATTTGAAACATATGGGTATTTCCGCACAGCGAAACTTGTGTTTCGTCAAATTGTTAACATTTTTTTCCAAATTAGCGGTTGTACCCGATGCTTCATTATTTAAACTTTTGATGTTTATTCCTAGAATTAGTGTTTGGAATCTAATATTATTGCGTCTGTGGAAATATTGCTCACCCGTGGAAAGTGACCAGTTCACGACGGCTATACTGTATATGGTTACATGGGGAAGATCCTCGTCCCTCCTGCTAGCTTTGGGCCTGACTTTGGGTCTGATAACACCGATGGTGCCCATTGATATTGGCTGTTCTTTCAAATATTTCCCAAAGGACTATTGAAAAAAAACTGACCAATTTCTCAATGGGAATGTTTGTAAAAGCGTTTTGACACTCTCGATAAAATGCAGGTAGGAATGAAATTAAATAAAACAAGAAAAAAAAACCAAGGAGGCCCGGGCACCCATTTGAAAAGAAATAGTTCTCAGCTAACGATTTTCTACTTTAACGTCGCGTCTGCATCTTGAATCCGCACAATCTCACATTTCTCCATCCTCTACGTTAAATCATCAAATTAGCGGAGCGCGTTTATGCGACGATATTGGGTAAGATTCGATAAGGGGTGTGAGTTGTTGGATGTGCTAAATAATTTCAAGGTGAAGGTCATGACAGAGATGTCAGTAGGTGATATTTGGGGGTACCAGGACACTATTTTCTTGTACATGTACATGTACACGTACACGTACATGTACCCATAGAGTTCAGTGTTAAAATGTACACGAAATGTACAAAAACATGTTTTGTACATTTGTCCTGGAATCCCCACTAGATGGTTATCGTGTCCTAGATGGTTCAATCAGCCGTTGGCGAACGAGTGGGGATTCCAGGACAGTCCGTGCGGAAGAAAATCGACCTAAAATTTTCTCAACGTTCGCCGTCGTGAGTTAGACGTTTCGATCAGTCGTTGGCAAACGCTGTGGGGATTCCAGGACAGCATTAAAATGTCGAAAAAAATTAGAATCGACGAAATTTTCCCCAACGTTCGCGATCGCGTTCTAGACGGCGGTGGGTGCGATCCAGTCGCTGACGAACGATTGAGGATTCCGGGATAGGACGCGCGGAAGAAAATCGATCCTAAACTTTTTTCCCAACGTTCGCCAACGACCGATCGCACCATCTAGACCACGATAACCAACTAGTGGGGATTCCAGGACAGCAAAATATAAAAAAAATAAAGAAATGTTGAAAAAATTAGAATCGACGAAAATTTTCTCTCTACGTTTGTCATCGTGGTCGAGACGGTGCGATCGATCGTGGACGAACGGTGAAGATTTCTAGTGGAGGGAACAGATGAAAAATAAATCGTTAGGAGTTTTGAGATAAATTGTAACAAATCAGTTTTGTCGAGTTTCTTTCATTTTCACTTAATCGTTTAACGATGCGGATGTAAAATGAACGGTTTTGCATTCAATAGGTCAATGGTGAAATTGTGAGGAGTTTGAGATAATTGTAAACAAATCAGTTCTGTCAAGTTTCTTTCATTTCCACTTAATCATTTAACGATACAGATGTAAATGAGTTTCATTCAATAGGTGAAAATGGTGAAGTGTGAATAGTTATGATAAATGGTCTGTTTTCAAAAACGTTTTGTCAGTGTTTCTCGAAGCGAAGCGAAAGAAATTGTAGGTGTTATTTTTTGCTTTGAATAAACTATTTACTATTAAAGGTTGAAAATACGTTTAATCAAAAAACTGTGTCAATAACTCAAACACAATTCTGTTTTTGACGATATTAAGTTTGTTTAACTGAAAAACTGTTCTAAGGATGAAAAGCCGAGCAGTTCAAAGATTAACTCTGAGTTGTTCTCATTGTGGGTAAATAACCGCCAATGTGATTTAACGCGTTTTGAAGCGATACATTTATCGATGTTTTATTTTGAGATTAATTCCGAGTTTCTCACCATGGAGAAAATAACCGCCGATGTGATTTAAACCGTTTTGAAGCACTGCATTATCAATGTTTATTTGAGATTAACTTTCAGTTTCTCATTGTGGGAAAATAACCGCTGATGTGATTTAACACGTTTGAAGTGATGCATTATCGATGTTTTATATAAAATAAAATATGTTGGTGATAAAGAACAGGGGATACGTCAGAACTTACATCCAAGGCGGTTCTTGTACCATTGATTCTATAATGCGAGCATTCACGAGCGATGCAGGTAGAAAACTCGAATCAACCATGCTTGAGGTCAGTAAGAAGAAGGCTTTGGATGCTGATAAGAAAGCAGCTTCCGAAGCTTGTGGTACTATCGCTTCGGTGGCTGGCAAGAGAGCGGCAGACACATTGATCGTTAAATTGATCATTCTACTGGCGAAGCGAGCTACATTAGAGCGATCGCCAAAAAGTTGGAAAGATTTTAAGGATGCTGTGGTACCCATACAAGATCTGGCAAAAATGACGAGTGGATCTGGATTGAAGAGAACCAGCGACGGTGTAATATAAATAAATAATAATAAATATTTATAAACCGAGTTTGAAAAACATAAAAAAATTGAGTTTGAAAACCTAAAAAAAATTTTAAAAAAAAAGATGAACATCAAAGATATGTCTTGGAATGATGCCGCGACCAAGAGGTCGAACAACGAGTTCTTTCCCAAGAGCATGAGGGGTTTGATAGTGGGAAAATCGAATTGTGGAAAGACCAATCTGTTGATGAATCTGTTGTCGTGACCCGACTGGATGGATTATGACAGATTATTCATGTTCGGCAAGAGCCTGTTACAACCCGAATACAGATTGCTTCGAGAGTCCATGGATCGTAGATTGCCCAAGGACGTCATAGCCAGAATCTTCGATAGTAGGGAGTAAGTAGCGAAGCTTCTCTTTCAACCATGTTGGACCGTGCGGCGATGGAATTGATGAAGAGAAATGCTTCTTCGAACGTCGAGTGTCGATTTTATGAGAATGCGAGTGACGTTCCGGATCCTAAGGAATTGAAATCAGAAAATAAGAATCTCATGATTTTCGACGATCTGCTTTTGGAGAGATAGAACCGATGCGAATCGTATTGCATTAGTGGTCGTCACAGCAATGTGGACTGTTTCTACCTGTCTCAGAATTTTTTCAACTGCCCAGACAGACGATAAGGGAGAATGCTAATTTCCTGTGTCTCTTTCGCCAGGATCTCAAGAATCTCAATCACATCTACGGAGACCACATCACAAACGACATGAGCAGAGAAGAATTCAGGAGATTCTGCAAGAGGGTTTGGGATGGAGGACTTCACAATTTCGTTGTGATCGATTTGACTAGAGTATTTAATCGCGGAAAATATCAGAGCGGATTCGACAAGTTTTATGTTTCTGATGATAATAAAATAGAGAGTGAAAACAAAAATTAAAAATAATAATAAATCATCAATAATTTACTTTTAAAAAATAATAAAAAATAAAAAAACAAAAATAATGTTCGAACAAGGAGAATTGTTAGAACGGATAGTCGAGAATACGGCTCCAAAACAGTCCAATCAAATCATGGTGAGTGGCGATTCGACTCGATTCACAATGAAATTCTAACCTTCCATCGAATTGAATACGGAGAAAAGATACGTGATGGCGTTGGTGAATCTGGAGACTTATTATTCCTTTCCCAACAAGAATAACTCGTTCAAGTATTCTGATGGAGTGGATTGATTGGAGATTCGAATTCCCAAAGGAAGTTACGATATAGACGATTTGAACAATTACATTCAGACGCGATATGAAGACAGATGGAAAGGGAAGCAACAAGATCAGACTCGCTCACAACCCTAATACCCTACAGACGATGTTAGATTTGGAAGATAATTTTCGAGTGGATTTCAACATGGATGATTCGATCGGCAAGATTTTGGGATTCGATCGAAAAATGTATCTAGGCCACCCGGCATCCAAAAATACAGTCGACATTCCCGCCGTCAGTAGTGGACGTGATTTCTGGAAGCTACATGAATGGTAGCGTGCAACCGACGATCTATTCCTTCTTTCCAAACGTGTCGCCGGGTTATAAGATCATGGAACGACCTCGAAATTTAGTTTATCTACCTGTGATTTTAGACACGTTGTATAGTCTCAAAACTAAGTTGACGGTTTAAAATGGTGAGCTGTTAGATCTTTGTGGAGAGAGGGTGACGATACGATTTCACATAAAAGAAATATAAAAGCAAAAAAAAACCCAAAAAAATATTGTGTATATATATATAAATAAGAAAACAAAGGAAATGCAATATTAATTACAAAAATTATTCAATATATAATTATCATTAAAACCAAAAAAACAATTGAATTCTCAACAACCTCGTTTGAAAAAAATATATTTAAAAAAAGAAAAGAAATATGATTCAATACGTGGTTAAAAACGTGAACATATCCAAAGGACACAAGGACAAATTTCTGATAGCGTTAAGAACTTGAGGTGAGGCGGTGAGATTCAAATTCACTCACAGAGATCTGGCGAGTGGCGGTCGCGATTCGATCGCCTGGACCAGAACTCAAATCAAAAGGATGGAGAAAGATAATTATATAAAGTATAAAATATAAATTATATAAAGTATAAAAAAATAGTATAAAAAATGGATAAAAAGGATTACGAGGCCTTTTTGAATGATAATGATGGATATTTCAGGAAAGAACTGGAAAAAGAAGTGAAAAAAATAGGGATAGATTGTGGAAATTAAAAAGAAGAAGAAGATTGAGTTGTTTTCCACCACCACCTTTTGTGAGTGTTGCCAAGAGATGCACCACATTCGTTCATATATATGATAACGGGAATGAAATGTGTTATTATAAAAAACGTAATATATCAACAAAAAAAGAAAAGAAGAATCAGTAATGAAAGTGAAGAAAAAGGGAAACGTTATTACAATATATATGAGCAATAGTGAAGAAGAAGAAGAAAACAAAAAATAAAATAAACTAAAAAAAAAATAAAATAAAAAGTAATGAGATTTAGAAAGATGTTCAATCTCTCTAGATCTTATTACTTTTTATTTATTTCTTCCCCCTTCTTCTTCACTAATTGCTCTCTCTATACAGATGTGCAAAGCCAACTCAGTCTAGGGAGTATCACTACAAAACGAGTCCCTATGGATATAGGCCTCAAGCAGGGGTGTATCTTTTCACCGATTTTGTTTGCATTGTATGTTAAAGATTTAGGGGACGAACTAATTCAGAGTGCGGAGGGGGTAAATGTTGGAGACATAAAGATACCAGGCTTATTCTTTGCGGACGACATGGTGTTAATGTCTAGAACAGAACAGGGGCTAGAGAAACTGCTGGAAATTGTTGGTAGATATGGGAACACTTGGCGGCTCGAACTAAATGAAAATAAAAGCAAGGTAATACCCGTTGGACGCAAGGTAGATATGACGAAGAGATGGAGAGTGGGGGAGTTCTCAATCCCCGAAGGGGAAAGCAAACAAATCACTGTAGGAGAAACGGGAGAGTATGAGTATCTAGGGGTAAGCATAAATATAACGGGAAGAGGGGTGTACAGAAATTACTCAGCCAAACTGATTCTGAAGGGGAAAAGAATTCTGAACCAACTAAAACTTTTAGGGAAAAATAGTTTCAACAAGGTCTTTGTGGGGAAAACACTGTGGGAGAGGGTGGGTTTACCAAGTATAACGTATGGCACGGACGTGATTCCATTAAACCAAACCGTTATTAAGAAGTTGGAAAGTACTCAGAATGATGCCGGCAGATGGATAACAGGGTCGAGTAATGCTGCAGCTTTGGAAGCAGTAAGGGGGGAGCTTGGGTGGATGAAAATCAAGGACAGGGTAGATTTGGGAAAACTGTGTTACTTTAACTACTTGAGAAACCTGCCTGACAACCGGTGGTGCAAATTGATGCTCGATACCATTTGGAATTCTAATATAGAAACGGGGTGGTCAAAACATGTGAGGGAACTAATGGACAATTACTCTATAGAGGTCACAAACATAGAAGTAGGAATGAAAGAAGGCAAAAGGTTTGTCAAAGAGAGAGTCATGGAAGATTGCAATCGAAACTGGCGAGCAGGGGTTAGCGTGAAAAGATCACTGCAGGGGTTACAATATAAAGAAAAGCCAGCTTTTGAGAAGTACCTAGATGGCACCTTTGGAGGGTCACTGCTGTTCAAACTGAGATCAAGATCACTGGAGCTTCGGGGAAAAATTGGGAGAGATGGGGAAAAGGGATGCCAAATGTGCCACTCTGGAGTAGTGGAGACCCTGGAACATTTTCTCTTGGAATGCCCACAGTATATACCTCATAGAATAAAATTTACTGGAAGAATAATGCAGAAGTGGGGTGAAGAAACAAAGGATAGATGGCTGAAGGGGGGACACGAGGGAGAGGGTAGGAATGCTTATTGAAGAAATTGAAAAAGAGGAAGTGAGGGACACTATTAAGCAGTTTATATCTGAATGCTGGGAGGAGAGGAGGGGAAGAGGGGGTGGGGTGCAGGGGGAATGATGGCCTTCTCTTATGAGGACCGCGACAAATCAGCGGCTGGCCAAAGAGTTATTATTATTATTATTGTCTTTTTATATTTCCAAGTCCGTTATTAGCATGTTAATGGTTATGTCTTCTCCTTTTTCGCATATGTGTTGAATGTTTATCTTTACTTTTGCAAGTTTTTTTTACTTCAGTCAACACGCCCCACCACCTGATTTGTCTACAAGTTCGAGAGAGATTTTTGGATATATATAACTTCGATAGGGTAACGACAAATCGCTCTTATCGAATTCTTTGTCTTCAGCGATGACGATATTCTGTAGATCGCTTTCGTACTCGTAAAACAAATCGAGCGTGGCTTCATCCAATTTCAAAGGCATGCTATATTTGTCGTATTTGTGCTGTAAGCCCTTCGTAACAACCCCATTCCATTCGATAGCATCGTGTCATTGTAATCTATAAATTTTACAACGGAGTTTCTTGCACGTTTTGACTCGTTTCAATTTCAATTTGCATCTTTTAGGTGTTGTCATGGTTGATTTTTTTTTTATGAATTGTTGCAAATAATAATATATTTGAATTTTGGGTTTTTTTTGTTAAATAATAATTTTGTAAACAGTTTTTCTCTCTCTATATATATACAGAAAGTTTTTTTAAATTTAATTTTTCTTTAATGTGAAATTTTTTTGTGAAAGTTTTTTCTCTCTCTATATATATGCAAAAGTTTAAATTTTAATTTCCTTTATTTTTTGTCAAATTTAATTAAATTTTTTCCACGTTAAGGAAATAAAAATCGATCTATCTCACAAAAAAATTTTTTTTTTTTTTGAGGGAATTAAAAACAAATATATAAGAAACTATTTTAAAAACTTTTTACAAAAATTATTATTTTAACAAAAAAAAAAAATTCAAAATATATTCTTACAAATAAAGCAAACAAATAAAAACAAATGGTATACCGTACCCCGGTTAAACGAGATTTGCACAGATTTAAAAATTCTAAATTTCAGAAATCATAAAACCAAATCAAAAAAAATTAAAGCCATACAGGAGTATCATTCGCGAGGTGTTGGAAAGGAAATCAAAAGATAGAAAGTGAACAAACTTAAACAGACTCGAATTGCGAAAAATAAGCCGATGGCAGTAACACCTGATGATAGAAAACGAAACATGGTAGTAGTGCAGAATGATTTAAAACTTAGAGAGATCATACACAAGGAGTTATGTAGTTTGTTCGATGAAAAGGGAAACGTTCCAGTTGCGAAAAATGAGAAGAAAAAGGTGGCAAAGGGAATCAAAATGCTGACGTCAAAAAAAAAGTGTTCCGGTTGCAAAAAATAAGAAGACGACCAAACGAAAAGCCGTCAAAGAACTGCAAGTTTCCAAAAACAAATAAATGAAAAAAACCAAAACGAGTGATGTGGTTCAGAATCGAAACGAACGACATATATTGAACGAAATTCAATGAGCAATCAACGAAGGGAAAGGAGAAGAATATGTAGGACGAAATGTCATGAAAGCATTCCAATCGATTCCGGTAGAACTTTTGACATGCCTCCCCCATTCAAGAAAGTCGATCCGAAATTGTTTATGGAATGGGTGAAGAAAAAGGTATTGGATTTGTTTCACGAACACATGGATGTGGGACTAAAAATTGTGATGATACTCCATTGCATGATGAATAAAATCGATGTGAACTCCGGCAAGAGCATCGTGAGAGATGCATATTTCAGATCCGGCATTCAACCCATATTTCGAGGTTCAGATTTATCGGACATTTTTGAAATAATGAAAGACAAGATGTTGACGTCTCTCGCGAATTATCGACATAGAGGTAGTAATTGGACGTTCGAACAGGTGTTGAATCTCGAAATTCACATGACCAAAAACGATCCATTGAAAGCATCTTCCTATGTGGAATTATGGTACTTCCTAGCTAAAAAAACCGCCGTGTTCAATGTGACAAATAAAGATGATCAGTGTTTTAAATGGGCAGTCACCTCTGCTTTATACCCCGTCAAAATCCACCCCGAGAGAGTTTCTCATTACGAGGAGACTTGTAAAAATCTTGATTGGACCGGAGTGACTTTTCCAACACCGTTAAAAGACATCAGATGCTTCAAAGCTCAAAATCCCACCATAGCGGTGAACGTCTTGGGATACGATGAGGAAAAACGAACGATCAATCCTCTCAGACAGACTTCATATCTCGGAAGAGAAAAGACGATTATTTTATTATTGATTTCGAATGGTTACAATCGTCATTATTGTTAGGTTACAAATCCGAGCCAATTACTGTCGAGCCAGAGTAGTAAACATAAAGAAAAGACATATTTATGTTGCAACTGCATGAACGCGTTTCACAACGAAAAATCGTTAGCGAAACATCAGGAATATTGCAATGAAAATAAAGGCTTCACCGTTGAAATGCCCAAACCCAACACCTTCGTGAACTTTCGCAATCACAACAGAAGGTTAAAAGTAGCATTCGTCGTGTACGCCGATTTTGAATGCTTCACCATGAAAATGAGTTCCTGCCAACCCGATGCTCTTCAAAGTTATGCCGAAAGATATCAAAAACACGTGCCTTTGGGTTATTGCATTTACGTGAAATGCGCTTTTGACTCGCAACATGACATGGGTCCCTTCACCTACACGAAACGGTGCGAAGTCGACGACGTGGCTCAGAGATTCGTGGAAGAGTTAGAGTGGAAAATTTAAATTTTATATGACAAATTCAAAACTCTGGCGAATATGATCATCACGCGAGAGCAACAGAACAAAAACAACAGAGCCAGCAAATGTCACATATGCAGATAATTGTTCGATGAGAATTTGCAGGAAAATAAGAAGGTTAGAGACCACGATCATTACACGGGTCTGTGTCGTGGTCCGGCCCACAGCAAGTGTAATTTAAGATATCGAGACGCTGCTTTCTATCCGGTGATATTTCACAATCTCTCAGGTTACGACAGTCATCTGTTCGTGAAAAATCTCAGCACCTCCCATGAAGAATTAAATTGCATCGCAAACAGCAAAGAAAGATACATTTCCTTCACAAAATGGAAGGTCATGGAGAAAAAGAAAAGAGTAATCGGTGAAGAGACATTGGAAGAAGAAACGAAATCCATTCGTAGAGGCATATGTTTCATCGACAGTTTTAAATTCATGTCGACCGGTCTGAAAAAATTAGTTGATAACATGAGCAAGGATAAATTTAAAATCACGAGCAAACACTTCGGAGAATGAGTAGACGTTATGTTGAGGAAAGGAGTCTATCCTTACAATTACATGAATGATCTAAAGAGACTCAACAACACCGCACTACCTTCAAAAGAAGATTTTTATTTGAAATCATATGAATCCGACATTTCAGACAAGGATTACGAACACGCCAAACACATGTGGAAATCGATCGATATGAAAACCATGAGAGATTATCACGATCTCTATCTGAAGACCAAAGTTTTACTCCTGGCAGACGTGTGCGAAAATTTTCGAGACGTCTGTCGTCGAAATTATGATCTGGATCCGGCTTGGTATTTCACCGCACCCGGCCTGGCGTGGGATGCTCTGTTGAAGACCACCGAAGTCCAATTGGAATTATTATCCGACGTGGACATGTTGCTCATGTTCGAAAAGGCCATGAGAGGTGGCGTCTCGATGATCTCCCACAGATATTCTGAAGCCAACAATCCCTGCATGAAAGAAGGTTTTGATTCAGAAAGATCGAATAAATACATACAGTATTGGGACGCTAATAATCTGTATGGTTGGGCCATGAGTCATCCTTTACTGATTGGAAATTTCAAATGGGTGACAGAGCCGGAAGAGATGCAAAAATGGAGAGACTATCCTTGCATTTTAGAAGTTGATTTGAACTATGCTGAAGAGTTACACGACCTGCACAATGATTATCCACTGGCTCCTGAATGAATGGAACCAGTTGAAGGAGACGAAGAAAAACTCATTCCCAATTTATTTAACAAACATAAGTACGTCGTCTACAGTGAGAATTTGAAACAATACATTGACCTTGGGATGAAATTACTCGACATACATTGCGTCATTCGATTCGACGAAGAACCTTGCATGAAAAAATATGATCTCAACACGAATCTCAGAATGCAAGCCAAGAACGATTTCGATAAAGATTTCTTCAAACTCAAGAACAACTGCGTGTATGGTAAAACAATGGAAAACATCAGGAAGAGAGCCGACATTCGACTCGTCACGTCCGAGAAAAAAGCTAAAAAATTAGTGGCGAAACCCAATTACAGACACCGAACCATATTCAACGAAAATCTAGTGGCTGTTCACATGCAAAAGACGCACCTGAAGTCGACAAACCCTATTATCTCGGACCGATCATCTTAGATATCAGCAAGCAATTGATGTACGAGTTTCACTACGATTACGTCAACCGGAAATTCGGCGAGAAAGCCAAACTACTGTTCACCAACATGGACAGTTTGGTTTACAAGATAAAAACGAAAAACGTCTATTGGAATATATCTCTGGATATGGGCACATGGTTCGACATGAGCAATTATCCCGTCGATCACCAACATCCCGTTGATCCAACATTCAATCGAACGACAACACGAAGGTGTTGGGTAAATTTAAGGATGAGAGTGGCGGTAAACAAATCGACGAATTCGTGGGTTTGAGACCCAAACTGTACGCTTATTGCCTAGAAGGCGAAGAGATAAAGAAAGATTGTCTGTTCAGAAGTGGGCCGGTGTACAAGACTATGAAATCGATTCGAAGTGAAAATCACGACTTGTATACCGAAATTATCAACAAGATTTCGCAGACAGCCAAGGATGATAAGAGAATCATGTTAGACGATAAAATAAGCACTTTGGCGCTTGGATATTGGGTTTTGGATATGATTAAGGATGAGAGGATTCCAGAAAATCAAGAGAAATTAGACACATACAAGACTATGGAAATCGATAGAGACATCAAGACATTTAGTTTAAAAGAAAAAGAAAAAAAGAAAAAAAAGAAAAATTACACCATTTAGTGAATTATAATAAAAAAATACACATTTCTGAATAAGAAAATATGGATATCCGTAGAAGGTGTCATCTTACCTAACGAACCCCTATCCAACATCGATCTGTCTAATGTGGTGAAGACCTTGAAAACCAAAGATTCTCGAGGCGTGTTTTCCAGAGATGTCTTGCCAAAGAGAAGACCTCAACAACGACAATCGGAATGCGGAATTTTAAATCTGGCTGATTTATTGGGTGAAGGCACTCACTGGGTGGCGTGGTTCAAGAACGGGAAGAAGAATTATTATTTTGACAGCTACGGAATCTCGAAGCCGAAAGAAATAAAGAACTATTTCAATGAATTGGTGGTTTGTTACAATACGAATGAGTGCAATTGACGGATCAAGTGTTTTGCGGTCACCTATGTCTCTACGTTCTCAAGAGATGGTCGGAAGGAGATCGGTTTCAAGACATTCTCAACGATTTACATTAGAAAGAGATTTTTTTATAGTATATATATATAAAGGTAAAAAATTATTTTAAAAAAAACTTAATCGAATAGAATAAAAAAATAAAATAAGTGAAAAATAATTCATTTTTTAAATAACTGCATTGAAATATATTTTTAAAACAAAAACTAAAAAAAAAACATGCCAGTCGATAAATTTGGTAGGAGTGACGACGAAAGTCGAATTAAAAAAAAGAGGAAGACACTCGAAGTTGGCGATGGTTATGACGTTGGCAACTTGGACGAACGTTACGTTCAGAGATACAAACCTCGAGAGGAACCTTTGAACATGAATGATAACAAGCTCTACAATCTTCCCAAGCTGGTAGATCTCACAGATGCAGTGACTAAAAAATATGTCGACGAGGGAACGCTGATTTCGAATGAATCATGAGAGATAATTACGTGGATAAAGCCATGACCGATGATCTCGATCTGAAATCCAAACGTCTGGTGAATGTCACGAATCCCATAGATTCCACTGATGCCGTGACTATGAAATACGCGGATGACTCTCTCGCACGATTCAGCGAACACCTGAGAGGTAGATACGTTTAGAAAACGATGCAATCGGAATTGAGCGCCAATTTCAACAAGATAACGAACGTGGCCACTCCTACGAATCTCAAAGACGTGGCGATCAAACACTATGAACCTGGAACAGAGAAAGTCTGCCAGACGAGAAATGAAATCGAATCTGAATGCGGGATTCAACAAGATATTGAATCTGTCAAAGATTGACGCCACGGACGAGGACTCCACAACGGTCAACAAGGGCTACGTGGATTCCACTGTGATGCGATCTCAAGAATACATGGAATCACAAGTGGATGATTTCTACCTGAACAAACAATCCGGCAGAACCATGAAGGGCGGCATCAACATGAACAGTCAGAATTTATTCGGTCTCGATCATGATCCCAAATTCGATTCCTGCATGGTGAGCAGGCAGTACGTGGACGACAACTCGGTCTGGAGAAAGGGCAACGTCATGGAAGGTAAACTAGACATAGGCGGACATGCGCTCACGAATCTGCCGGATCCCGAGCACATGTCAGATGCCTGCACCCTGATTTCGGTGGTGGAGAAAGTCAAATACGCTAGACAATTGATCACCATGTGGGCCGAGGAGAGCAGCGTGTTAGACGAGGGGGAAAGCCGAATGGTCTTTTGGAAATGGAGGTAGCGGATCGCAACACGGTCAGGTGGGATATCCCATGCCGTTGGGAGGCGAAATCATTCGAATGTCTCTATCTTCCATGGATTTGAATAACAGAGCAGTCATCAATCTCATGGTGAACAGAATAGAGAGCAATAAGAGATATAGTATCGAAAAGACCGAGAATCAACACTCGAATGTTAGCACGTTTGGCACGCCTCTCAAAGTGAACTCCAGAGACAGGATTAATTTCATTACGAAAACCAATAATCCCGAAGCCGCCACTTCCGTGGTGAGTCCACTGATCGAACTAAATTCTCTGAACAAACAGAGAACGTGTGGAAATAATTAATTAAAATAATGAATAATTATTAAAAACAAAAACAAAAAATAAAAACAAAAAAAATAAAAAGTAAGGAGATTAAGAAAGATGTTCAATCTCTCTAGATCTCATTACTTTTTATTTATTTATTTTTTTTAGTTTTAAATGATGAATCCTCAAAATGTTATATCTCTCAATTCTAAGTGAAAATCTAGATGGTGAGAACGATCTGTATCGTTGACACTTAACAGAACATCACGTAATTTTAGTGTGGCCTGTTTTGCAACTCTTCCATCGATTCCCACTATTCTTTCTTTCAAATCTCTATCTCTCACGATTATGAGCAGTCTGTTTCTTCCAGTGTAAAACACTCTGAATCTATCTTCACTCGATATCTTCTTGACTTCTTTCACCTTTTTAAAAATCTTCTGACACATCTCTAGGAATGACTCATTTTTCTCGTCGTGCCTTTCCAAATGGATGGTTAAATAGATATCGTCAATGCTGATGACAATAATCATTCCTAAATATATGAGATCTTCAAATCCCAACTCCACATCTATAAATATTTGCAATTTTCTTTCGATTATATATGACTTTTCTTCTTTCATAATCATTGTATTAAAATGTTTTTTTTTTAATATTTATTTATATATTTTTTTTTTCTTTTTAATACGTTACTTCTTGTAATCTTTCATATTTCTCATAATGTTTCATCTCGTGAAATTGGATCACCTATCTCAAAACACGCGTCGACATCTATTTTGGCATTTTGGAGAGCTTTTATAAATTCTCAAAAAGCAGTTGGTCCTCTATACGTCAACATGTCTAAAAGTTTTCTGGTCTTATCTTCTATCAAGATTTTACTTTCGATTTCACGTCTCATATAATCGGTCAATATCAAAGGTTCTGTTCCAACTAAAGTGTCTAGAATTATTGCTAGCGAATCTTTTTTAATCAAACCACGTCTGTTTCTTCTCAAGTATTTTCTTTCTTTATCATTCATTTTTTTTTGTAATTATTTTTTCTTTTTTTTTAATTTTTATTTATATATTTTTGTTTCTTTCTTTTTTTCTTTTTTTCACACACATGTCTCTCATCGAATGATCGACATCTTATTTCCATCTGATTTGAATTGTAATTCTCTATCCGACAGGACCAAGGCAAAGGCCTCGGTTTTTCTCGGCACATTCTCATCTAACTGCATCTTGATCTGAATGTCTAAGACGCTACTCTTGAGTCATTCGCTCTGTTTACTGACATCGAATATGAACATGGGATACATCGACTTGTATTCGGTGGGAGGTATATTAGGGTTGCTCATCAATTCGTCCAGACCGTGATACTTCTTTCTAAAATCTGCGGTGTCGCCGTACAGTCTGCAGAAATCATTCTTGTTGAACGACGTGTTGTAATCGATTGCAGGATATCTCGTGGCATTCATAAACACTTGCATGTTTCTCAAATTGCAGTGATCGAACTGTGACGAATTCTTTTCTTGAGACCTGTCCTTGTTGGTCTGAAATGCGACCCCAATGAAATGCGGTCTCTCAGAAGTAGATTTCATGGTCAATCTCCAATCGAAGTGATTCGTGGAAGGTGGAATGCAAGCCGTGTCGCACTGTTTCATTCTAAATCCCATTGGTAATTTACCCTTGGATTCTATGATCTTGTAGAGACGCATTTTTCCATGGTCGAAGGCTGCACATTCGGAACGAACCATGATATCTTGTGTAGAGTTAACTTAGCTGCATCGGTCGCAGGGAGTCTCACTATCGCATCATCATTTCCCTTTTGAATCAACGTCAGATTGTGTTTGAATCCATACATGATCTTGTTGTAATTGTCCGTGAATGCAAAGATGCGTTTCAAAGGTATCCTGAACGAAAAGGTTCCTTTGGGTTTGGACGTCTTGACGACGTAGTCGAATACCATGGCAGTGCCGGCATTAGCAGGGCCAATGCCCGCGATGGTGTCTTTCACCCACAACTGATTAAGTCCCTTGGATTTCGAAAAATCATTCGGATACATCAAGAGTCCGAACATCGTGGTGGCCTGACCAGGATGAAACATGGATTCTATCTCTTGTATGGATAGCAAGTATTTTATATTACTGAATATATGCATGATGCCATTACTGGCTAGAGTGACCATGTCATCGTCGGCATATTTTCTCCCATCTTCCTTGGTGAGACGTCCCTGCACCACTATGTAACTCTTGCTAGGATGAACGAATAGATCTTGGGTTTTGACGTTGATTCTTATCTCTCCCGCATTGTTCAAACTCGTTCCGGTTATCAGTTCATATTCATGAACCTCGTATTCCTCAATACTTTCGTCTTTCAGTATGCCTTGTGCGATGTCTAGTGTATTTACCATTTTTGAAGGTTTTTTTTTTTTTGTTTATTAATTCATTTGCTTTTTTCTAAAAATAGTTTTCAATTATTTTTATTACTATTATTTTTTTTTCCTTTATATATATGTGTGCAAACAAGAAAATGTTAAAGAGAGTAAATATATATTATTTTTTTTTTATTAAAACTTTGTCTTCTGCAATTGTTGCTCGTAAAACTTTCCGATGATCTCTTCGCCATCCAAAGCTTCGATTTTATAAGTCACCGAATCGGTGTGAAATATTCTGATTATCACAAAGATTTCCACGGTCCATCGAGGAGTGTAACCCTTTTTGAAGTGCTTCTTATAAGCGTAGATTCTCACTCGATCACCGACTGCAAATTTCGGCGGTCCAGACTCCTTCCTAATCTTAGATCTCTCGGGATATAGATTCGCGTAGACCCGTTTTTCGTTTCGAGGAACGCTAGCTTCTGCAAGGGTCATCTTGATCGATCTGTTTTGTGTGCTGTTGTAATCTTCGACCAGACCATTCAGAGCTTATATGTATTTCTTGGTCGAATTCACTGTGAAGTACTTGTGCATCTTTTCCGTCATTGTTCGACTCCAACATTCCATGATGCTGGCTTTCTCTTCGTTTTTCGATCGAATAGAGGTCGACCAACTGACGAACGTCCTTGTTGTAGAATTCCTTCCCCTTGTCCACACATAATTTATTCAGTTTTCGAGAAGACGAGTCGAACATGCTCTTCAGAGCCTCGACGACGCAAGGTCCCGATTTATTCTTCAAGGCCCTGATCCAACCGTATTTGGAAAACACATCGATGGCCGTCAATAGATATTTTGACGCCCTCGTTCCACTTCGAAAATGATCTAATGTCGACCAAGTCGGCGGACCAAATGTTGTCAGGCCCTTCACGAACACCCTTCTCTTTCGAAATTTATGCACGATGGGCTTGTGTAGCTCCTCGGCCAGTTCACTCATCAATAATCGCTTCTTCTTCCTTTCCAAGATTCTTTTTTTTGAACGCCTAATCCAAATCGACGTTTTGCACCGATCACTTTGCCGACCAGCGAACGTTCGAACTTCTCTCTCCTGGTCGGATTCGATATGTCTCTCAATTCCGCCAACCTATTTTTATCGCAGACGTCATTGCGAGTCTTGGTGTTGGGATGTCTGGCGTAACACAGATCGTGATCGTACGCGGCTGCGTCCACCCTATTCATGGGTTTGCTCCAAGATTTAGGAGTCAGATCGGCATTGAGTCTCTTGTTCAATTTCGATCTGGGTCCCGTGAAACTGTTCCCTGGCAGATGCATTTTGAAAGGTAGATTATTGATCATTTTATTTGCGATGCCTTCACCTCTCGTCGTTTTTTTTTTTTTTTTTTTTTTTGACGAATTGAGCCTTGATCGAACCACATGCCTTGCAAATTCCACAAAGCATCTGTCTCTCATTTTTAGTTCGTACTTCTCGAGAATTACCCATCTCGGTAACTCTCTTACACTTTACACAATACATTTTTTAATTAATTTCGTATTTATTTTTTTTTTTAATTTTATATATAAATTTAATATTTTTTTTCTTTAAAAAATTCTATTCATATTATATATATTATTTCAATCATTGCTCTTGAGTTCTATCAACTTACCGAATTCCTCCCCGGCCTCTTTCCTCCCCCTTTCCACGAGAGAATCCTTCATCGCTTCCTTGATGATGTGACGTGTCTTGATTCTCACGGCTTCTTTCATGGCGTCGTATTTCGTTTTCTCACCCAATATCGTGAAGTATTCTCCGTCCGATATCCTACTGTCTTTCAATGCCATCGAGATCATTTCGGATATCGTGTCAGTCTTGGAGTCGTGTTTCCTAGACTTCAGATATAATTTCCTACTCAAAAAATTTCCGACCGTGCTAAACAATCCGGCGGCAAGAGCTACTCCTTCTATGGTCAACACGACCAGAAGGCCGGCCGCCGTCGACAACAATCCAATACCGGCCGCGTGCAAACCCACTGAAATCGTGATGAGTGTCGTGTCGACCACGTTGACGAATTTCATGAGGCGCGAATACTTCTTCTTGAGAGAACGATGAGAGTCTCTCTCTCGAGTCAGATACAATTGGATTCTACTGATTTGATCAATACAATAGCTCTCTCCTCTTTTTTTTTTTCTTCTGGCGACGGCGCCGTTGGCAAAACGCCATTCGTTTTCTCATTCTCATCGTCATCTAATGACGGATACAATTTATTTCTGGTTTTCATTTTTTTGTGTGTTTTTTTCTTTCTAATTTTTATCTATATTATTTATGCATGTATTTATTTTTATTTTTTTATTCTCCCCCTTATTTATATCAACAAGAAAACTTAGTCGTGTCGTATGCTCCCTTCAGCAATAATTTCAAGACGCATCCCTTGTCTTCTAAAGTCACACTTCTATGCGCCAATTTCATTTCTTCCAAACTGGTGGGCTTGTCTCGCCTGCTACAGAAGACTAATCTCCTCCAAAACTTGATCACGTCATCGATTCGAACGTGTTCGAACGCCGGTTTGAAATACTTGATGACCATATCTTCCCTTTCCATCGTAAGACACGAATGATCCTCATGGTCGAAGTCTAGATGATCCCGACACCCAACGCATCGTTCTAACAAGATGCGAGCTAGTTGTTCGTTCACGCAGAATGTGTAGGCTCTCATGAGCGCCTTTATAAGAAACGATGCTCTCATAATCTGAGAATCGTTCATGATTTACGTATATTTTATTATCTATTCGATTCGATATTTTATTTATTTTTTAAATAACTATTTATTTATATATTTTTTTTCTCCTTTATATTATATCAATCACTTTTTTATTTCATCTCACGAATCTCATGATTCTGTTATAACTTATCTCAAAACTTCTCTCGATATTTTTTTTTTCATCTGTTCCCTTCACTAGAAATCTTCACCGTTCGGCCATGATCGATCGCACCGTCTAGACCACGATGACAAACGTAGAGAGAAAATTTTCGTCGATTCTATTTTTTTCAACATTTCTTAATTTTTTTTATATTTTGCTGTCCTGGAATCCCCACTAGTTGGTTATCGCGATCCAGATGGTGCGATCGGTCGTTGGCGAACGTTGGGAAAAAATTTTAGGATCGTTTTTCTTCTGCGCGTCCTGTCCTGGAATCCTCAATTGTTCGTCAGTGACCGGATCGCACCCACCGCCGTCTAGAACGCGATCGCGAACGTTGGGGAAAATTTCGTCGATTCTAATTTTTTTTCGACATTTTAATGCTGTCCTGGAATCCCTCACAGCGTTTGCCAACGACTGATCGAAACGTCTAACTCACGATGGCGAACGTTGAGAAAATTTTAGGTTGATTTTCTTCCGCATGGACTGTTCTGGAATCCCCATTCGTTCGCCAACGGCTGATTGAACCATCTAGGACACGATAACCAAGTAGTGGGGATTCCAGGACAAATGTACAAAACATGTTTTTGTACATTTAGTGTACATTTTAACACTGAACTCTGTGGGTACATGTACGTGTACGTGTACACGTACATGTACAAGAAAAAAGTGTCCTGGTACCCTTAAATATCACCTACTGATGTCGCATTAGCTACAGCAGTGAAACTTCACATTCTTTTATTATTGTACATGTAGATATCCTTTATTTAACTAAATAATAGTATTCTTTTAAACTATGAATTCGAATATTTGAAAAACATAATCTCGTCCTTAATCCAAACGAGGGTATTGAAATGCAGGATAGTAGATCATGCTTTAGCGTTTGCCAAATATTTAACCCTTCGATCGCTTCGGTCAGCGTAATTTACAAATTGAGTAGTTGCTAACAAACTTTTCTCAAAACATTTCAACAAAACCATATCATGTGACCCACAATGATGATGAAGTTTCAGCTCGTTAACAAAATTTTGAGGCCTTCTGTTGGTAAAAGTTGGCAAAATGAAAGAAAAATTATTAATATGTTGGCTAAAACGCGTTTTTCACTTAATTTCCAAAAATTTACCCTTTTGGGGTACTCAAGCGGTGTTACCAAATTTGATTCAGATTCAGATAATTTATTCACTGTATACATAGATGGTTACAAATACAACAATGGTTACAAATACAAACAATTCATAAGTTTAGTGAACAGCATACCATAGGGGGGGGGGCATAGGAAGATAGATGTCTACCTGTCACCCCCTGAAATGTGTGTAGTAGTTGCAAACAGACTGTGACCAAATAGTTCTTCCTCAGATTTTTTTTTAAAACGAAAAAGGGAGTGTGACGCTAAGTTGGGGTGGAGCTCCAGTGATTTCATTGTCAAGATGTAATTGCGGAATGTTTTCCAGCACAAAAAAAGCCAGAGACAGATTGGTGGTTAGGGACTGATACATTGGTACCAAACAAGCTGCTCTGGTGACTTCTCCATTACTCGACGTTGAGGCCTTTCAAGCACTTCATGGCTTTCTGGGAGTGATAAAGGGATAATTCTGCGTGTCGTGGGCGTTCTTGTCGACCGGCGAATTCAGAGGCCCTCATGCAGGGGTTGTTCAATGAATGCGCCTGCAGACAAGCCTCAGTTTTTTCTTGTGCTTGAATAACTTACTGAGCACCAGCAGTAATGTATTCCATTAATCTCTTTTGACTTGGCCCCTTTGAAAGATAGCTACTAGGAGCTTTGTGTTCTTCGGATTAACAATATGGTAGTGTCGATATTACTGACAACAGACTCATATTGGGGTTTTGAATGTATTCTTTGGTGTACTTGTTGGACGGTCGGAGTGAGCAGCAAGTTTGGCCAGGTCGAGGGTTCCAGATAAAAGCAGAGTAGAGGGTAAATCTGTTCCTTTATGTAAACACCTATTAAACTTATTCCTGATTACAAATTTACTACGTACAGTCCCGACAGTAGGGATTATCACAATTGACGAAAGTGGAATGTGATGAAAGAAACTTGGAAGTTCAAATTTTTCTTAAACTCGTTTCTGTTGCTGGTATTTCGAGTGGCGTCCGAGAGCGTTCCAAAGTTTCGGAAAGGAGTACGAAGGGAGATTAATCAGAGATTTGGTCCATGTTTTCTCTATATGTAGGAGGCCAAATTGTTTGGTAGTCCTACCAGATTGATTGCCTACTACACTAAATATATCATTAAATGACGCCGGTAATCTCCCATGTTTCCAGTCAAAGTCGAACAGCAAAGCATGTAGTGTAAACATGTCATCAACCTTAAGTAATCTGTCTTTCTTCAATCAGGGGTCTGTATGGGTTTTGTATTTTCTGTTGTTAATTATTCGTAGTGATCGCTTTTGCATGTTCACAAGTTTCTTAGTCGCACTGGAGCTATCCTTATCTGGATTTCGTATAGTAGTTGGTTGTGTATCAAGGCGTAACATAGTGTTTCCATGGCTTCATGGGGGAGAATTCTCTTAACTTTGTTAAGACTATAGTTCGCGAATGCTATTTTGGAACATAACTGAAATATGTGAGCCTTGAGGTCAAATGTTCATCAATGATTATTCACTGATTTTTCGGTTTCGGTGGCACCAACCTTGTTTATTATTTGGTTATTTATTTTTAGCTCTTGGCAAACATTATTATTGCTTCTTTCATTTGGGTTGAATACAATGCACGTATTTGTTTCGCATTCAACATTAGCTGGTAAGCAGCGCACCATTCAAATATCTTTTTTAATTTCATCATTAAAATACGTTGTTATGTGATTATTATGGGACCCTGAGCAGTGCGCAGTAGTGTCGTCAGCTAATGATAAAATGTGGAGTGAGGTTGAGTTACTAATATCGTTGATATAAAGAAGGAAAAGCACCAGTCCTAGAACTGAACCCTGCGAAACACCACAGCACTGGTTGGCAAGGTCCGATTTTTGTTCTCCATACATAACATATTGCGATCTTTTAGACAGGTAGCGTCGAACCATCTGTTAGTGAGAGCACAGACCACACATGCCATACTTTTCCAGTTTGCCTAATAGTATTTCATGATTTATTGTGCCAAATACTTTAGATAGGTCCACGAACAATGCCAAGGTGCTGTTCTTGTCGGTTTTATTATTTTCTATCCCGGTGCTTTTTAGGAGCTGGAGAACTGGGTGAATTGTATTATGTCGCTTTCGGAATCCGTATTGGAGAGGGAATAAAATATTAAATTAGGAAGTTTACAATTCTCACCTCCATGAGCTCTTCCGTTATTTTTGAGAATACAGGTAGTATTCCGTTATTTTTTAGAATACAGGTAGTATTCCGTTATTTTTAAGAATACAGGTAGTATACCGATCGGTCTGTAATTAGTAAACCTCTGCTCGTCACCTACTTTTAAACTAGGTATCACCTTCGCAATTTTCATCCCGTCCGGTACTATGCCACTAATGACGGAAGTATTAATAATATGTGCGAGGGGATGAACTACTTCATTTACTGTTTGTTCTAGAAGAGGTGTGGTGATGCCTTACAATCATTCGACAATTTGGGCTTTATTGTATTTATCACGTGGAGAACTTTTTGTCTTCTAACTTGGGTTAGTAGGAGTTTCTAAAAATTGTTTGGAACGTCGCTGTTCATATACTTCACGTAAAACCTATTTGATTTCGGAATCTTATCGGATATTGTTTTTCCGATGTTCACGAAGAAAATGTTGAATTCTTTTGCTATGTCGCGCGCCTCGTTTATTTCTGTATTATCGTGAACGAAAAACGAGGGTACTTTAGCTTCGCGTTTTCCCTTATTGATGGATTCGTTGAAAATTTGCCCTGGTTTTCGCGCGTTAGTTTTGTTTTCGTTTGGGATATCCCTGTAATAGATTGATTTTGTTTTTTTTACCTTATTGGAAATCCTGCTGTAGTTTTTATTGTTTTGAATATTCTATTCAGTGGGCACTTTCAGGTTTTTTGTTGTAGAATTTTTGTTTGTTGTTAGAAGATATGACAACTCCCCTGGTCATCCAAGGTTGTTTTTTTGATAATTTGTTTGCTCTGGTGGACTTGTTTGAAGGGGAATGCTTTTTCATAGGCTTCGAAGTAGATGGGTAGGAAGGTTTCATGGGTTGTGTTAGGACAATTTGCTTTCAATGCTGGGGAAAAATCACTATGTGATCGCAGCGTTTTAAATTCTGCAATACTTTCAGGATTTATAGTTCTTTTCAAAATAAAGCCTCGCGAATCTCTCAGTTTAGGTGTCTCTTCAATATAAAAAACACCAAAGTGATCTAAAGCATCGGATATGATTATTCCGGAAAGGGCTGTTTGTGAAAATCTCTTAGCAAAGATATGATCTATAAATGTGGGGGAATGACAGGTTACTCAAGTTGGCTTTGTGATATAAGGTAAGAGTCCCTGGTTGAACATCTAATCGACATATTCTTCTGTCTTGGGGTGGTTACTAGTTTTTAGAAGGTCTAGATTATGATCACCCATAATATGAAGTTTTTTTTTATTTTCGGCATTCAGAACATCAGTTAATTCATTTAGTTTTGATATCTGCGTTTGGTGGCGTGCTGGGTCTATAAATGACACCGATAATTTTGGAATTGTGTTTATCTTTGATTTCAATAAACAGAGATTCGAAACATGAGGAATAAATACAGATATATCGCTTCTAACTTTGTAAGATATTCCTTCTTTAACGTAAAGGCCCACTCCTCCTTGACCATCGTCATTCTTGAGCCTCATTGTATTAATAATTGGATGATAACCTTCCATGTTATACGGTGTGTTTTGGGGAATTTGGAATATTTCGGTTAGTCCAACAATATCGAAAAAGTTTTCTTCGGATTGCAAACTGCATTTCATATTTTGCAATGAGTCCCATTGAGCTTTTAGATTTTGGCAGTTATTGTGGAATAAGGAGAATCCTACTTCTATTTTACTGGTTGTCGATCGGAAGTTACTGGGCGAGAAGTACCTGGAGTCGTTTACATGATGTTTGAAAGGGGATTCGTCATTGTCGGGCACAGAACAAACTTTATTATCGTAGAGCCGCATAAAATCGTACTTGATGTTACTTGGTCCTTTAAATATGTTTTATTAACTCTTTCTCTTCATGTTGTTTCATTTTATATCTTTCAGAAGCTCAGACTACTCTCAACTCCAATTACAGTAACATCTTATCATTTCTCTGCCAATTATGTTTGTATTAATAAACTTCTAGGAATTGAAATCGGCTGTTCATTACTGGTGCATACCTGCCCTGTCTACATCCGAGAGTTCCCCCTCCATCTAAAATATCCAAAGTGGTAAAACAAACAAATGATTGATATACAATTATACAAAATACGGGTGGGACTCTTTCACCCCAGGACTTGTAGGCGTGTCCCTGCGAATACACGACTTGATCCCAAGTGTTTTTTGTTGTTTAATTTATTATTGAAGTTTGGAACCGCAGGTGTTACTATCATGTTACTGTTACATCATATAGTACTTATGTACCCAGAAGACCTAAACAGTTTCTATATGTTTTCCTAAACGTTTCTATATGTTTAGGTGTTTTGATCCCACCCTTAAGATCAACAAATCCCAAGTGGTATATTTGGTTATTGTATACCTGGTCTTCATTTTAGTGCCTTGGATTCCTTTCCTTCTTTGCGTGTGTGGTGATAATGAATAAACTGCGGCTCATTTCCGCCTTTCAATGACATTCATAATAATAATTCTAATTTTACGAGCTTAACTATCTGTCACATCAACATACAAAGTCCTAAACCTAAAATCGATATCCTTCAATTTGAAATGTCTGAAACGATGTCTGTGCGTTCACTGAAATATGGCTAACATCCTTGGAGAATAATATTGAAATCCAGCTAAGTGGATATCAGGAATCACTTAGAAAAGACCGCTCCACTAGAGGTGGAGGGGTGGCAGTT
The DNA here is from genome assembly GCA_031216915.1 of Pictodentalium vernedei. NCBI lineage: Eukaryota > Metazoa > Mollusca > Scaphopoda > Dentaliida > Dentaliidae > Pictodentalium > Pictodentalium vernedei. Next base: position 260,870,566 of record CM062296.1, read on the forward strand.
TTTATTAAATCTGATTTAATGTTCAAACATAGGAATGATCTGGACACCCCATTACTAGAGTGTATGTGGGTTGAAATAAAAGCACTTGGCGGCCTAATTCTCTTAGGTGTCTTCTATCGACCACCAGGTGCCGATGCTGCTATCTGGGATTGGATATATGATTCAACTGACAAGGCTAAAGACACAGGCATTCCTAATATAGTTGTTACCGGGGATTTTAATGACAACCAAAATATTGACTCCACTAAATTCAAAGATTTAATTCAAGCATTCAACTTGAGACAATTGATAACAGAGGCAACGTTTTTTACTGAACATAGTTCTACCGTTTTGGACTTAATTGCGGAAACAGACTCCCTCCAGGTGTATCCAGCGGTGTCCTTGATCCCTTAATTCCCGACATGACCCGATATCATCGCCCAATGTATATTAACTTAAACTTGAAAAAATATGTTCGTAAACATATCAAGCGACTTATTTGGTTGTATAATGAGGGGAACTATGTCGACTTAAATAATGCTGTACTAGAGGAATCCGCGAATCTTAACTTCTAACCACTGTATCGATGCTGTTATTGAATTTTTTTATTTTACATCCAAATTGCTTGGTTTAGCCGGAAAATATATACCCAACAAAACTATTGCCGTGAGAAAAGACGAACCCAAATGGATTTATAACACAATAAGACTACTAATTAGGCAACGGAAAAGATTATATCGTTCTGCAAGCGCTCAGACTATCCTAACGCATGGGCGAAATACCGTTCTAAACGCAACGAAGTCGTGACCAATATCAGAAAGTCTAAAAATGACTATTTGTCGAGAATTCAGAATATTGTAGATAATCCCAAGACCCAGTCAACTGAATGAATGGAGGAAGACATTAATAACTGTTATGTGTGGCAACCCGCCTGAAATTGCAAGCTTATTGTACAATGACACACAATTCTCGCTCGACCTAGACAAGGCTGAGGCATTTAATGACTCTTCAGTACGATATCAACTATTGATGACTCCCAGGCTACCATTCCCAATAGGTGCTTCGAACCCCTTTTAACTCTTAATAGTATTATCTTAAACTCCAAGGATGTCTTTGAGTCTCCAAAATCAATGAAGGCCAACAAAGCTTGTGGCTCGGATGCTATAAATCCCCGATTGCTTTAGGAGTGTTCGTCATCCTTGAGTGATCTCCTGTCTGATCTCTTCGACTATTTACTGGAACAATCTTACTTTCCGACTGAGTGGAAAAGAGCCAATGTGTTTCCAGTTTTGAAGAAAGATCCTCCTAATTTCTTATATAATAATTATCACCCCATTTCTCAACTAAGCTGCCTTGGCAAAGTCTTTGAAAAATGCATATTCAATAAGATCTGGGATTTCCTTGACACAAAGAACCTACTAAGCCACTACCAGTCTGGATTCACGCCACATGACTCAACTGTTCTCCAGTTTACTGATATTTATGATACTTTGAGTTCAGCTCTGGACAAAAGGCAAGGAAATCCGCATTGTATTTTGTGATATTAGCAAGGATATTGACAAAGTTTGGCACAAAGGACTCTTGCATAAAATCGAAAAATGGTAATTACTATTAAACGTTTAACATTTTTTGAATCCTACCTAACTGGTCGAATGCAAAGAGTTATAATCAACTCCGTATCGTCAACTTGGAAAAGTATCAATTCAGGTGTCCCACAGGGTTCTGTTCCTGGTCCTTTCTTGTTTTTAATATTCATCAACAACATCACGGCAAATGTGACCAGTAGTATTCGGATATTTGCTGATGACACCACACTTTGTAGAGGACCCCTACCAAACTTCGGTAAAATTAAATGCGGTATTGCAAATATCGGAGAATGGGCTCGAACTCAGCTTGTGATTTCAATCCTTCGAAAACAGAAAATTTGTTAATTTCGCGTAAAACAAACCGTGTTCCCCATCCACCACTAATAATGTCCAACGAACAAATAAAAGAAGACTCCAATCATAAACATTTAACCAAGGGGGTACCTGGAAAAAACCATATAGATCACGTTAGTGTTAAAGCTTGGAGACGCATTGATCTCATACGTAAAAAAAAATTCAATCTTGATCGAAGTACATTAGAAAAATGTTATTTTGCATTTATCTGGCTTCTTATAGAATACGCCGACACCGCCTGGGATATTTGTACAAATAACGAAATAGATGAACTTGAGCAAATACAAATTGTTGCTGCTAGAATTGTTACTGGGGCAACAAAAAGCGCCAGTAAACCATCCTTGTATATTGAAACGGGTTGGGAAAAATTGGAATCTTGGAGAGAAAAAACATAAATTAGTCCAGTTCTTTAAAATGTACCTTAACCTAACTCCACAGTTTATCTACAGCCGAATTCCCCCATTCACTTCAGAAATACAATTATATAGTCTTCGATCTAATCAAAATATTCCAGAGCCCTTTTGTCGTACGACATCCCATCAAATGTCATTTTTTTCCAGCGACATTAAAACTCTGGAATGGTATTCCACAACCAATAAGGGAAATCCACTCAGTTATGGACTTCAAAAGATATCTCAATCGAAATAATCGACCTCCTCCCAACTTATATAAAAAATCTAAATCTCGAAAAGTTCGAATTTTTAACTGTAGACCCCGGCTTCATTGTAGTAACCTGAACTACGACATATACATCAACAACTTGGTTATTTCGCATTTATGCGTGTGTGGAGAGCGTGAAACTGCAGACCATTTCTTGCTAGAATGTCCAATGTATAACATAATAAGGACTGGAACTGTTAGATCCCTAGCGTACATGTAGATAGTGATATTCGCCTGTATGGATCCGAGTTTTATGATAACTTCACTGACAGAACTCAAATCCTAGACAGGTCGGCGTGGATACTAGGTGTGAGCAGTCTGATTCAAACGAACACATTTAATCTGAAGAGAATTACTCAGTTAATAAACAAGCTTCTTTTTTCTATTTGTTTTCGTTTGGAATGTGTCTGTCGTTCTCTCTCTCTCTCTCTCTCTCTCTCTCTCTCTCTCTCTCTCTCTCTCTCTCTCTCTCTCTCTCTCTCTCGTTTTCCCAAGTTTCTCCTTTACTCTCCACCCCAACTGCCCTCTTCTGTTCTATTTCTATATCCAATATATCTCTCTCCCTGCTACTTTTACTTCATTCATACTCTTTTTCACTTTCTTCTTTTCTGATCACCTTTAATTTTGTTTGTGTTTGTTTTTTTTTCTCTTTGTAACCAAGTTGAATTTAAATCGCCGTCATATTTGCCAATAATGTGAAATATGTTAATAGTGTGGAAACAGCTGAATATAAGCTTTTAGCTTTCTGTTGAATCCACAAATATGTATTCTATGTTCTATTGTATTATAATGCAAATTGGGTATATATAATGTTTAAACTAAAATCGTACTCTGCGTTTCTCTGTACCTCGTAGATTGTAATACTACCCGTCATCAATCAGTAATAGTCCACCATAATCTCCAGCCTGGTAGGCATGCAATACATTCCAAAGGACAATGATTGGGAAATATATCCTTCCATGACTCCCAAGGAAGAAAGTCGAAACCGGGGTCACACAACAGTTTTGATATGCATTGGGCGTCACTAATTTTGATCACTGGTTGTTACAATAGTAACATGCAAGTACGGCTTGAGGGAGAAACACAACTATACTGTACAAATGTGATACAAATAGCGGAGCATTTATACAGGTAAGATGGGTGCAATATCCCCTTACAAGAAGTAGTGGTTTTGTGGTATCCTGGATGGATGAATGAATGAATGGGGGGAGTAGATGAAAGATGAATTAATGGTCCTTCTAGGTTCAATTGGTAAGGGAAATGAGAGAAAAAAAAGAGGAAAGAGTAATACTGAGTTTGATGAGCGGGTGTTTCTTGCTTATCACTACTGTCAACGGCGAAATGAGCGAAACCATCCTGGTTTGTTAGGAGGTTCAGTACTAATATGAACAGTGACGAGCTGTTGCATTAAACCATTACCGGTCCTCGTTTTGGTCGTTTTGCTCATTATATCGTCTGCTCGTCCAATAAGAAAGCACCGTGAAACGTTTGTGTCAAGTTACAAAGCGAACAGACTTTTTGCAATTGACATTAATCGTCCACGGTCGGTTGGTTCATCAAGAAGGGTCATGTTATAGTAGCCGATTAACATTTTGACCAACCATGCGCTCGTTCACGCATCCATCCATCAGCTCGAATGGATGAAAGAATGACCGAACGGTGGACGATTCTATGTGTAGATGGATGAAAGAATAATAGAGAACGAATGAATAAGCTAGCGGAACCCTCACTCAAGTGAATGAAAGAAGGGATGACTGGGCGGATGGACTGGTCGGTGAATGCGTAGTGACGAATGAATAAGCTAAATGGTGTATTTCACAATTGGCAGCAGCTCTCTTATTTGACTGTACAAACAAACACTGCATTTAATGAGCAAGCACGTCTTTATGTAAGGAACGTGAACATCAAAGGAGTAAATACATAACTATGTTAGGCAGACAATTAAACACACTTTTTTCCAACTGGCAGTATCTGCTAGGAGTTGATGGGTTTATCGTGGGTGGTCAGTTAAATAGTTTGAAATATATCGAATTATGTTAGTGGTCTGTCAGAAAGTATTGGGTATGGCGGTAATCCGAGGTGAGTTGATAAAAGCTGTATTGGGAGCAGTCCGTGTTTGAGGATCACCATTCAGTAACAGCTTCACAAACCTACAGGAAGTTTTCCCAGACAAGCTTAGAGGGCTTTTTTTAGAAAGGAAATGTAAATTAGAGGAGACCGGACATTTAACAAGGCATGCTTTGTCTGAACCTAGGGCAGGGTTGGTCTGGCAAAATAGACATGTGATCTATGAATTCGTTGTAAAGTATGAGTGTGGGGGGGGGAGGGGGGAGGGGGTGATAACGGTAATGACTGAGAATGAGCTACGTTCGGGATCGTAGGTAAAGACGTAGTAATAACTTAATTTTAAGAGAACTCTGAAAGGTGGTTGGACGATGGCAATACCAGGAAGGCGGCAGCCTACGTAGCCCCGGCCCAGATGTGGGCAATGAAGAGCGCTCTCCACATGGGGTAACGCCGGGAGTTGTAGGAAGGAAAAAACAGGTTGAAATAAAGGTTTACTTTACTGAAAAATGCACCTAAAGATTAAAATTTTCAAATAAAGAATGCGTGGATGGCAAACAATGTGGGTGAGTCTGCCACTCTGAACCATGGTAGGAAGTGCCTTTGAGACTTGTTGGGTCATTGGTGGCATGAGAATGGAATACGGGATCAAAACTAGGTACTCATGTGGTGGAGACGCAAGAAGTTCACCCAGACGTGATAGAAACGCTTTATTTAACAAATACACCGTGTGAGAATTCATCGACTAATCCAGTGACGATGACTGGTTTCAAATAATACTATTTGTGAACCAAACAGAACTATGTGGATGGAATATGTTTGATAATTATGATGATAGTATATTGAGAATCATGTGTGGGATGCGAGATGCATTTCTGTTTCAAGTCTATCAATGCAAAACTACCACATTATACTTTACCGGTAAAATAATGATCCGATTCTGCTTCCTGGTTTTAAAAAAATCGGCGTGTGTAATTTTAATTATATAAATTTAAATATTTTCACCCTTTTACGCAGCTACCATACCAAAAAGAAAATGGAGTCTGATCATTGCTTATACTTTGGCGTCGATCATGTGGATAACTAATGGCAGTATGTGTTAAACAGTTACCTTCGATGTGGCGAGTAGTATGTAATGTTGTTTACGTCCCTCATCACCCGCGTCTCATGCCGAATCTCATGTAATATCATAGTCACGTGACCCAATTACGTCATGTGATATTGCCATGGTATCCCATTGGAGCGGTCACGATTAGTCACTGTGTAGAAATATGTGACTTAAACACCAATAAATAAATAAATAATTACATTGACGGTACCATGTTTTCACGTCATTACCATTGTTATAATTGATTTCAGTGCGCATGCGCAGCGAAAGGTTTAGTGTGATACGTGTTTCCGTCGTCCATTTTGTATACTGGAGGACGCCACCTTGGTTTCCATGCTGAAACGTGGTTGCCAATTAACCTACAACACTCCAATAGGAAGGGGGTGTCAAGATAGTATGTTCGACTGAGTGGAAATATATCTAATTACCAAATGGACCCGACCATCACTCGAAATCACCGAAAACGATATTATTTTGTTTGTAGTCCTGGAGAATCCTCTTTTTAGAGGAACACGCAGTGCTATAGGGCAGTAAATAGGGCATGGGTGTGTTTGAAGCGTGTTTCGACTCAACAGAAGAACTTTTTCTGATTTTCCTAGAATCCCTGTTTTTCAACTCCAACATGGAACTATATTTTAATGAGTCACTACGAGCACTGATCTATGTTTAGTAATTGACTTAAACGGCACCCCCTAGCTAACTACTTAGTTTCTTTAGTTTCCCTTTATGTCAATCTGGATCTGTATTTTACACGTCCCCACGCTCACTGATCTATATTTAGTAGCTGTCTTAACGTTCCACTCCTAATTAACCACTTTGTCCCCTTAGTTTTCCTTAATTTCAACGTTGAACTATATTTTGCACGTTGCTCACTGATCTATATTTAGTAACGTCCTGAACTACTTGCCTATAATAATAGCCATAAAAAATGTAATGATAATCATTACTGCAAGTCATTACTCAATGAAATAACAGAATTATCGACCAATCAAAGTTTTCCTTCTAGGAGTATACAAAAGAAATAAATTGTATTTCTTTCAGTCTTGATCCTCATTGAATTTATTAGGTCTGTTATTAAAATGTATGCAGCTAGGGGGTCAGTTATGGGCGTATTATATACAGATCAGAGGGCGTAGGAACGTGTAAAAATATAGTTCCACATTGAAATAATGGAAACGAAAGGGACAAGGTGGTTAGTTTGGGAGGGGGGAAGTTAGGACAGTTATTGACGTTATTTTCGGGGTCCCGCCGTGGCTGATGAGGCACATCCGGGTAAATGATATACCACTTGGACTCATTTCTACCGGACTAATCTTTGAATGAACAAAAGAGAGTAGCCTTGAGACATTTCAGTAAGTGTCATCGATCGGTACATGTCTTCAATCTACTGAGACTTGTTAACGACGATTGTACAAAATTGCAGTTTTTGTCGGACTCGGATGAGCAGTCGTCTTCAGTACTTAATGTTCCGGTTTAAGGTTACTTCATAAAGTTTGACTGAATAGCGATTCAATTTCAAAGAATAATACGAAATGCTGGTTGTACATTGTCCGTTGTTTAATCTTTAATTCGCAACTTGTCAAATTGAAAAAAAAATTCTGTAGATGAGAACATGAGATGTGTGTAAAAAAAAATCGTAGTTCAAAATTAGTGCACACTCAGATGCAACAATTTGGGGATAGGCCCACAGTCTAATAATGTGCATTGTCTTGCTTTCATTTAGTTATAGGTTGGATAGAGTTCAAGATAGCCAATTCTCTCCGTACCATATGTCTCTCGGATAGCGTGGTCGGGTGTTGCAAAAGAGGAAGCATATTAGCCGTATATTTGGGGCCGTGCCACTAATTCGCCGCCTCGTGTCAATAAACAAGTATGAAAAGGTGAATTACGAAGTCAGTTTTCTAATCCTGTACTAATTCCTCGAGCCAGGCAAAGATCTTGGTATCAATCCAGTGTACATTACATCTAAGGCTCATTGAAACTTCACTGGATGGGTGCATTTTTCTTTGTCGAAAATCGAAAATGAGAATAAAGCGCAATATTTGCTGTCGATAGGGGTTCGTCCAGTCGGGTGTAACGGGTGATTAAGGGTGATATGGGTGTGATCTTTTTGAATGTAAAAAGAGGTTCTTTTTGCTACAGTAGCGTGAATGATATAATACAAGAGCAGTTCATAGATCAGAAGCCAAGATCAAAGGTTGTGCTTCGGCTATGGATATTTCGAGTATCGGTACTGGCTTTCAGAGTCAGGAAATTCACGTTTCTGTGATTAAACCATGTCACGGGCGGTAAAGTTAGTATCGGAAGAAGCTGATGATCGTCGTTATTCCAAAATCTTATACGCAGCCTTTAAGTCGCGGTTGTGGTCTATAAATTATCGCGTCTGACCAGGAGTCCCGAAATTTACTTTATTGGGATTAAATTCTAGGCGTAACACAAGTTCATTTCATCGCGGATGAAAATACGCTGTACCATTCAGCTTCTTCTAGACCATATCACCTAAAGGTCTTCGCTGAATGACCCAGATCGGATTGGCGCGATTCCATATAAATTGATTTGCCGAAGCGTACTCTGAAACATTTAAGTTTCTTCACAATATGGCACAATTCGTTATACAAAGGTTCTGTAAATAGTCCGGTAATAGTATTTTTTAAGTTTTAGAAACGACAAAAAAAATGCAGGTACAGTTAAAACTAGAAGTCCTGTCACGAACTGTGCGCTTATCTAGGCTTAATTGCGCATAGGAATTGCGAGCAATTGCCATATCGAATGGCATCGGCAGGTTCACCTGGTTACTCATAGCAAACACAGGCAATGTTTCTACCAATGGACCTCCGGGTTACCCGGAGGTCCATTGGCAGAAACATTGCTTGTGCACAGGCCATATGTACAGACTTTGATAGCCTTACTATGGTCATAATGTGTAGATTAATCCGCAGATCGACGTGCTATCTGTGCGCATTCCGTGACAGGACTTCTTGTTTTAACTGTACGCAAAGTGATAATGAATTGGTTTGATAAGGCCGCGTTGCGAGTTTATTTAATAACAGAGATTCTACTTCGTTTTACTGCACTATTAACTCAAACTAATCTCATACCTGGGCATGCCAAAATATCCTCTTTCAGTCGAGATAAAATTGTCGCATTCAGGGATGACAGAAGATGTGCGCCAGTTGTAGTTTCGCAGTCAGCTGTCGCCGAATCGCGATCCATTTCCGTTGTTCCAAAGCGGTAACGCACTCCAGTCTCTGCGTCAGTTGTAAAAATATTGTCACTCATACTGCTACAGTCTGTAAATGTAACAACCGAAGAAAATGTATGTATCCAGATCATCTGATTTGATGGTTAGTGTGTCGAAATAGCAGACATGACGTACAAAGAGGTTGGGTTGGAGATGACATCTGCTGCGCACAGATTAAATATTAACCCGTTACCTAATACCAATAGAAGACGACACTTACAAACGTATTTATTTCTCGAATAGATCAATATTTTCATTTTTGCCTCAAAAACATAGTTTCACACCCTACACTGGAACGGGCTCAATGAGGGGTAATAAGCAACGCCCTTCAGTTCCAATTGTTAAAATAACATTTGAATGGTGATTGTTCGTGAACAGCACTAGTCGGGATGTTTTTACCTTTATGCTTGGTAAGGGTTTTGAGCTTACGACTAGTTTTACCACGAAGATGCATGGAATGAAGTTGGAAATATGTACGTATGTGGTAGCATTGAAGTGCAGAGCACAGACAAGGCAGTTGCATGAGATGAATGCTGGCTTGCTAAATATCCCGGTTTTAGTAAAAAGACCAATGGGCATTCGGGACATTTAATAGCTAACTTAAATGATGGGATTAACAGAAGAGATAATCCTTTGATGCAAATTTTTTGGCGCTCATGTCTTTGGTTTACTTAATAAACAGCTCACGGGTATTGCGAAAAATTGCTCATATATTGGAAACGTGACTGTAATTTATTTTTGTGTTTTTGGCTGAATGGTCCGGATCATTTATTTTACTTTATGTATTTTACTCAATCCAGAGTTTCGAATATACAGATTGCGAAATTGTCTAACCTAACCAGCGTTTAGAGACACAAATGCCATTCACATATCATATCATTAATTTCATTTTTGTTTACATAAGAACATACCTCTCAACTCATCTTTCGATCAAACACATCTACATAGTTTTGATGACTTCAATAAAGTCAATGCTTCAAAAAAACAAACTGCTTTATGTACCTGTTCGAGAATATGTTTTCAGCTTTTCCATCGCGGAGAGACCCCTGTCAGTAGCACTTCGGGCTACAGTATACTCGGACTAGCTTGCTATTTATGCCAGAGATGTATTCTAGTAACCCATGTGCGCAGTCGTCCGACAGCCATCCAGTAGTCGTGCGTTGGTTGGTGGGTCCCGGCTGCGCCATTGCAACAATGCGATCGGCCCCTTTCATCATTGCGCAAGAGCGGGAGTGGTCTTTGAGTCGCATCGAACATGGAGTGAGCAGGAGGGCCGGGGATTTTGCGCTTCCCGGCGCACTGTCCCACCTCAAGCATCGCAGAGTACAGTTCTTCCGTGATTCCCATTTTGCTATATCCTGCCGGCATAAAAATGGAAAGTTTTCAGCCTCTCTACTCAGGTCGTACTTGCCATACGGCCACATGTACTGTTCCTGTGGTCCGATACAGTCTAGCATCCTGTTGCGAGATTACGTGGCGAGTTTATAGTCTATCGGCACAATGGCTCCAATGTCAGGGACTATAGAAACAATCACGCGGTGTTTCTGGGCATCTGTGGGCGTGTAGAAGTTTGGGAGGGTCGGTGAGGGGCGAGAGGAGCCGTGTGTTTACCGGTGACCTTGGAGTACTTACGGTTCGCGTCGTCAATTTCACAATATGTGCGCACGGCGTGGCGTTGGAGATGAAGCGCTTCATTGATCCAGTCAAGGCGTTAGGCCCGTCCCCGAACCATTCAGCCTTAGCGGCCTGACCCGTTGTTTAGCTAAGTCTTGGCGCTTTCGCTTCACGTCAACGCCTGATATCAGCAGACATTGTCCTTTGTTTAATTAGCATGTCTTTCGTCGCCATCGCTAAAGCCAACTCCACCACAGCTAAGCAAACGTCACTTCCTGGGAAATCAAGTTTCGGGTGTGCCCCCTCCCTCCCCAATAACCATCTTTCCCAGGCGAGAATAGCCCATCGCGAAGAAGGAAACGACCGCGCTGTGGTATAGAGTGTTGACGAGCATCTTTCCGTAAGAGTTTGGGGAAGACATGTTTATATAGAAGGGGTTTGATAATACCTCGTTTGCTTGGAGAGAGTTGCTTAGCAGTTGGTGCGGGAATTAGCGGGCCGGAGGCGCGAGACGCAGCACCACCGCGGGGACCGCTGGCCGGAACATGGGCCTCTCGGATTACTCGGATCCAGTCTCGATCGAATTTCACCACTTTTTAAGCTGTCGATTCTGCCCTTCCTCACAAGCGTGGAATGTATCAAATATTGTCAGTTTCTGTTAGTGTAAAAGGCAATTTGACTGTTTAGACTGGTCAAACAAACAAAATAAAAGAAGAGAAAATACAGAATATTCCAGAAACGGAGTCGAATGAGTTTCGGAAGTGGAACTTCTTGAACTCTTCTTCTATTATCAGCTCACCGAAGAGTTCAATTGGAGAGGCTTTGCAGGCTTTTGAGAACATTTCGATGATGCGAACATTTCCGAATCGGCGTCACTCGCATCGAACCATCGGAATGATTTCGAATTGAAATTTGATGCTTCGCATGGTTGTAAATCAAAATCAAAACAACTGTTTCAAGGGGATTGATTTCCGGGATATTACGCCCAGATAGGAGAACGTCTCCTACTTAGTGACCCAGTGACACAAAATCCTCAAACAAACAATCCTCTGTGTTCCAGGGTTGACACAATTTCAGCCCCTATGGGTAATGTTGAAGTTAACGCTCTTCGCAGTGTGTCATAGAGTATATGTTCGATCCCTAAATGAAAATAAAATGTGTTATGCAAGACACTATTTAGTACTCCAGTTATAGATATTCCGATGAAAGAGTATTCATTCACCGTAAAGATACGACGATTTATACCATGATTACCTATTCTACTATATATGAAAAGCCTATGACATAAATTTTAGCTTTATACACCAACCGTGGTGAACACACCAGCAATGGTATTTCATTAGTTAAAATTTACAACTGGAGTGGAACTATATACGAGGTGACCTTTGGTGACATCGACCTGGATGCGAACTTGTCTAAATTTATCGCATGTCGCCTCACGAAGTGTGAAATGAAAGTGGCAATTTTTTTATGACGTTTTTAAATGGGTTTACCTCAAAAGTTGCCAAAAATTAACAAACATGCATTGTCTCATGTTAATAAAGCATCCATAACTCGAAATAGTATGTTATTATGTTATTATTATTCCATTTCGTTTCGGCGATAAAATTGACAGCGGAAGTACCGCCCACCATGTAAACATAAACAAATTCGCACGTATGTACGGCTGCTGCTCAATAGAATCGAGAAAAAATAATAGCGACTCTTAACGATCATGGTATAAATAAGATATACCCATAGTAGCTTGGTGTACCAAATGTTCACCACTCGTGGAGAAGTGGTATTAACCGCACGTCAAAGGCTCGCGGTTACCACAACTTCACCACTCGTGGTGAACATTGGGTACACCAAGCTACTATGGGTATATTCTATGTGTTAACACATTTAGCGGTGTAATCATAAACTTTTTACTGTGGTTATTCTTCATTCATAAATATTTAGTGAACAAACATAATAATAATATTTATTTGGCCTCCCGCTGATTTGTGGCGGTCCTCTAACGAAGAGGTCTTCATCAATCCAGTCCACAACCGGGTTATTCCGAGCCCACTCTTCCTCATAAAACATGTATAGTGGTACAGTGCAGTCGCCGTGGACTGGTCCTCATCCATTCGTAGGCAGCGTTTACCAGATAATAAAAACCATCATCAGCCAAATTTTAATTAAAGAAGCACCGGCTTGTAAGAAAACCTATGTTGCATGGGCTGTTTGTTTACCCACTTTTCGTGGCATTTGCCCACTGACTATCATTGATTTAATGTGATGTCCATTTACTCATAAAGATATATGGAAATTCTTTCGTGTTCTTGTTATAGATAATGTGGTCAATAAGGATTTACTTCACCCTAAAATATCAAAAAATACAACCGGTGGAACTACGCGGCGAAATCATAAAACTACTAGTGTAGTGTGTTTTCATTCATAATTGTTTAGTAAACAAACACGTTTAACCCTTTACACAACGTAACGGACAAAACCGGCCTGCGCTATTCACAAAAATCGCCAATTAATTTTCATTATCTTTTCATTTTTTGAGACGAAAAATGAAGAAAATTAGTTATTCAAGAATTTTGTTTGCAAGTGTCATCTGCTTTTCGTGTTAGGTAAAGGGATAATAGTTCTGAGTTAGTCATTAAAGAATCGGTCAAATCAAGTGTCAGTTGAAAAACGTTTCTTGTGTTGATTTACAGAAAACGGAGGGGTATGGTATTTTTAGATTCAATCGGATGGAACAGGTTAGCTTTTCTGACCAACTGAACTATTCCAATGATTGACGCTAACCATACATGTAGGCAACGGACTATATAGGGGCTAGACGGGTTCCATGCCATAACAGTGTCTATTTCCTTACAGAATGTGGCTGGTGGCTTGAGAGATAGATGCAAGACATGATTCCCGAAACCTCTCATGTTTTTGTGTACATATCAGAATCATTATTTGTTGATTTTCCAGGTAGAATAGCGAAGGGCGGGGGTGGGGGAGTTTAGAACCCTCGAATTGGTTGACGACGACGCGCCACTTTTTTCGACAGCCCGTTAATCTATCCCACCTCAAGTGGAGCTATGGAAGGGACGTTTGGTATTGTGTCGTATGTCCAGACTAAACCCATGTTTGTTCATTAACCCTTTACCTAATATGAAAAGCAGACGACACTTGCAAAAATAAATCTTGAATAACTATTTTTTTTCATTTTTTGTCTCAAAAACATAGGTTATGATCCCTCATTGGAACGAGCTCGACGAGTTCGTTCCAACGAGGGGTCATAACCTATATTTTTGAGACAAAAATGAAAATATAATGAAAATAAGTTGGCGATTTTTGTGAATAGCGCTGGCCGGTTTTGAATTTGTAAGTGACTTTGTGCTTGACATTGAGGAGAGAGAAAGGGTTAACATATCAACAGTGGGTGACCCGGTAGTGATATAAGTTGTCGTGTTCTCTGCATATGTGGTTCATGGTCCTACAAATATGTAATCGTACACACAAAACTAGATTATAACTTCTCCAATGTTTTTCAGTGATGTCATTAGATTTTTAGAGTAGGATGTTTTGTGTCATAAGAAATAATCGCACATGCAAAGAAACGTTGATATGGTGTTCTTATCATATGACTCGTCCGTTTTGTTCACTTTGAAACATTTGATATTTTGTTTTCATATCAATCAGTGATAAATAAAGCCTTCCGTCAATTTCATTGGTCAGTTTCAAAACTAGACAATTTGATTGGCTGAACAAAATACAACTGGGCCACATTTTCATAATTTGCATAATTAGAGTTGGGAGCTTTCATTGGTCAATTTCAAAACTGGACAATTGATTGGCTAAACTAAATACAACTGGGTGATATTTGCATAATTTCAGTAGGGAGAATTTACGTTATCTGCCCTATTTAGGGTGAGTTATATTGCATTAATCTTTTACCTACAAGAAAAACGCCATTCATTTTTTTTTTATATTTTCACTTTTTGCTTCCGAACCATAGGTTATGACCCCTCATCGGAACGAGCTCGTTGAGCTCATTCCAATGAGAGGTCATAACCTATGTTTTGGAAGCAAAAAATGAAAATTTTTATTTATACAGGGATGTTTTTTCCAAGTGCCGTCTGCAACTCAAGTTAGGTGATGGATTAAAAAGTCCTACTAGGTGGGTAATTTGTGCGTGTGTGTCATATGATAAATAGAATATGAAATGAGTGTTTTTCTCTTATAATATTTATAAAACTCGTCCGAATTTTCCGTTTTGGCTCGCCAGAGGCTCGCCAAAACGGAAAATTCTTAGACTCGTTTCATAAATATTATATGAGAAAAACACTCATTCCATATCCTCTATTTGCGCCCATCCATAAAGTGTATATTTATTGAAATGGTGTTGTATTTATAAGTGACTTACAGTCTGATGGTGTAGAGAGAGAACTGTCCTGCACGACAGTGGATGGGGTGGTGATGGTATAAGTTGTTGTGTTCTCTGCATATGTGGTTGGTTGTCCTGCAAATATATAATTGGACACACAAAATTCTTTTATAAGGCCCGAAAGAAGTTAAAACTCTGTTTCTCGGTCCCTCCCGCGGGGTTCTTTCGGCTACCGCATGGTCTCTTTTTATAACTTTAAAAAAATATTAAATGGTTCGTGTCTGATATTTTACCAACGTTAATAAAATTGATAATTTGTGCCTTGAGTGCGACAAGGCTTTGCAATGGTTTAGCATTGCAAACTCTTCTGGCAGTTACAGAACGTGGAGAGTGGATTGTAACAAAATCACCCTCGGAGTGGGGTTATCACCCAAAGTATCACTTTCAAATTCTGTACATGTGGGCAAAAAACACTAGCAATGTTTCAGCCACTGGACCTGGCTGGAACTTTGCTTGTGATTGTTATGCTTTGCAACAAATTCGCAATTATTACATGGGTGGAATCTCTACTCTGCGGGTGATTTAGTGGTAATACACTCTTCACGTACTGTAAGGCGCCAAATACGCCATCACCATGCGATTCTGTAGATTATTAGGCCTAAAACATAAAACAAACCAAGAACATGAACTTTTGATGGCAAAGAAATGATTATAAAAATAAAACATAAAACCGCCCACCCACATTTAGTTTCACAAAAGATGACCATCGAAACAGAAGATCTACTTAGTGAGGCCTAACCTCTCCAATTTTTTCTGCGATGTTTTAAGATTATTTGTGTAGGATGTTTTGGCCCAGTAGAAGTATTCGAGCATTCGTGAGAATTACAAATTGTGACGTTATGTATGGTGGTTTATGTCGGGGCTAAAAACAAAGTGATGTAGAATTTAAAAGTTACTTACCATTTGACGACACAGAGAGAGACGTATTCAGCAAACCAGCATTGGACGAGATAGTTGTGGTAGAAGCTGTCGTGTTTTCTGCTTGTGTTGTCGACGGTCCTGCAAATATATAAAATCCAACATACAAAACTAGATAACATATCCTCGGCAAATTGTTTCTGCGAGGTGGCTTAACCCTTTACCCAACGTAACGGCCCAAACCGACCAGCGCTATTCTCAAAAATCGCCAATTAATTTTCATTATATTTTCATTTTTGTCTTAAAAATATAGGTTATGACTCCTCTTTGGAACGAGCTCGTTTAGCTCGTTCCAATGAGGGTCATAACCTATGTTTTTGAGACAAAAAATGAAAAAAAATATTTATTCAAGAATTTTGTTTGCAAGTGTCGTCTGCTTTTCATGTTAGGTAAAGGGTTAAGATGTTCCGAGTGGGATCTTTTGTCATAAGAAATATTCGCGCATTTGAGGCAATAAAGGTACTGACGTTTGGTATGTTGTCTTGACAGGGGCGTAACTTCTGTGTGGGTGTGACCTCTCCCCCCCCCCCCCCAAAAAAAAGAAAAGAAATTATGAAATCCACGTTGGGCAGACGTCCTTGATTGCCTGGCGAAAATATATTCACACTTTGATGAACTCAGTTGGGCAAAATCTCTAGATTAAAAAATCTCACAAAAATATACACACACTCTAAAATCATTTGGGTTAAAAATCAATCCAAGCCACCTGGGATGATTAAATATGAACCCTGTTGATTTGGGTTTGGGTTCATTTTTAACCCAGCTGATTTTAGCGTGCAGACTAGAAGGTGCAATAAATGCATATGTCGGTAGATACAACACCCAAGGGGAGAGAGTAACTTTATGACGATGACCTGTAAAAAGCAACCAGATAGTCGGGCAACACAACCCAGCTTGTCCGTAATTGACAGCACAGTCATACAACTCTAAACAATTCGATGCCATGCACGTATTTTACCAATGGAAAGTATATTTGAATCGTTTTAGTCTTTGATAAAAACTGTTAAATATGTTCCACATAGTTGGGCGATATTACCGAGTAGTCGGGCACCGACGTCCTACACCCCCCCCCCCCTTCCCCCCCCCCCAAAAAAAATGTTTGAAAGTTACAGCCCTATGTCTTCAGTCCATGCCAAAAAGCAAAAAGTGTCGATTCATTAAAATGGTGTTGTATTTTATAAGTGACTTACGCTTTGACGACGTGGCGTCAGAACTATTCAACAAGTCAACAGCGGATGAGCTGGAGGTGGTAGCAGTTGTCGTGTCCTCTGTATATGTTGTTGATGGTCCTACAAATATATAATCGAACACAGAAAACAAGATTATAACCTCTGCGATTTTTTTGGCGATGTCTTAAATTTTCTTTAGTGGGATGTTTTGTTTTAGCAGAAGTATTCACGCATTCGTGGAAATTAAAAGTAGTGCCATTTGGTAAGATGCCTTATATCCGAGCTAATGGCGTGCTGTTTGATTTAAAGAATGCTGAATTTATAGGTGACTTACTGCTTGGTGATACAGAGGGAGAACTGTTTAGCAAATCAACATTGGATGAGATGTCGATGGTAGAAGCTTCATTGGCTGCCAATAGTCCTGCAAATATATATTATTCAAACCAAGTAGGGGATATTTGATAAATGTGAGATATATGAAGAAATATATTTATATTTTTATCAAAAAGACTGTTGAGGTATTGCACTGTGACATCTGGTGAATGCTATCAGCGATTGTTTGGTATCTGACAAGCACACATTCCACGTTCTGAACTGTAGAAGACATGGACGGTCAGTCAGATAATGTACCACATTCAGTCCAACACCTCAATACCTTGTAAAACTTCCTCGGTTCGCGAGACAAGCGCGGATCCCACGAGGCATCCTCCTCACCAAACGTCCAATATCAGCTTGACTGATGTTACTCCATTCTTCCTGCAGTGCAGCGGCGAGTTCCTGGACATTGGTAGGGGGGTGTTGGCGTTTTCATACGCGCCTGCAAAGCATATCCCAGACGTGTTCGGTTGGTGAAAGGTCTGGACTTAGTGCTGGTCAAGGCAGTGTAGTGATGTTCTGTTCCTGGGGGAACGATGTAGCGACTCGGTCCCTGTATGCTTTTGCATTGTCATCTTGGGAAATGAATAGTACTGCCCTGTGACACGCTCTTGGAGGACATGTAATGCTGTTCTGCTTGTCATGGTTATGCTTCCCCACACCATAACCGACCCACCACCAAAGCGATCGTGCTGCCTAACGGTTATGTCATGTTATCGTTCGTTCCGCCGCCGCCGTCGCCACAATCTGTTTCACCTGTCGTGGAAGTCAAGAGTGAACCTCGATTCATCGGAAAACATGACGTTGCTCCACCGAGGATTGTCCCAGCGCTTTCGTGCTCCACACCAATTACGCCTTGATGCGGTGTGACGTTCAGTCAAACGTGGAATTATTCGAGGTCGGCGAGCGTACAAATCCTGCTGTGTAGGCGATTTCAGATACTCTGGCCACTGACTCGCACATTTGTCGCTCGGTGAAGCAGTTGTCCAATTTCTGAGGTACTTTGATGGAGGTTACGGTGGGTTCGGATTAAAGGATCCTGGTTAGCAGTTGTCGCCCTTAGACGACCTGACCGACGTCTGTCATCAACATTGCCTGTCTGACGGTAGTGTGACCACAACCTGCTAATCACCGATTGAGTAACGTTGAGAATTTGAGCCACTGCAGTCTGCCTGTTGCCATCGTCCAACATGCCAACGGTAATTAAATGTTCGTCACGTGTCAGTCTTCGCAGACCTCAGTAGTTACGTTTCGACCAGAAACTATTGATGAACGAGTTTATACCAAGAAAAGAGTGATGAGACCTCCGAAAAAGCCCGTCCAGTACAAATGAAAATTTCAAAACGTACCCCACAGACATTAACGCGGCGCTCGTGCGAAAAACCTCACGAAGTTTTCGTGGGCCGTTGACATTCATGATCCACATTAGACTTGGTAACTTGGTTGATGTGTCCAATCGCGCCTATCCAATACCATTTTCCGAAAATATCAACATCAGTTTGCATATCCCCTACTTTTTTGAATAGTATGCAATCGAACATACAAAACTAGATTATAACCTTCTGGTATTTTTAAAAATGTGAGAAGGATGTTTTTATGTCATAAGTAATTGGGTATTCAGGGAAACGAAAACTACCGTAAAGCGGGGTAATAGGGGATTAAATTCAAATATTTCTTGTAATTGTTATTTCTTACTGTAATAACTGTCCTTTTGTACACTCTAAAATCAGTTGGGTTAAAAATTAAGTCAAATCAACTGGGTTGAGTGAATATGAACCCAAGTGATGTGGGTTGACTTTTGTCCAACTAATTTTAGAGTGTACTTGGGGTATGGAGGTATAAGAGGCGGTCGCTGTTTCGTGACGATGTCTCTATTTTATTTCCACAATACAGTTCAAAAGGAACAAATAGCATATTCTTCAAAATAAATTTAATGATGTTTAATATGTGAATAAGCACACCAAATACATCTGAGAAAGATCGAAATATTCACCTCATGACAAGAAAGAAATGATTACCAGAAAAATCAATAGTAATATTTCTTCAAATGCTGGATGGGATCATTTAGCTGAATATATATCTTCTTCACTCCCATCTCTATTTGAAAGTACCTTAGCAAGAGTTCTGTCGGCAATATCTTCACAAAAAATACAGGCCTCGAGGTTTATCCTTCCGCGATGGCACAAGTGCCACATCGATTAACCCATTCACACGCGAGGGTCGTTTTGTGTTTATTACACGCCTTCGCGTCTATAAGAACAATTATCAGAAGGACACTCAGCAATTCATTTGACAAATATCAACAAAAAGAACACATTTTATCGACAACCAAGTTTGCAAGGGGAACCCGTGTTACCAGTTCGTCCCCCGATTCTCAATACAAGAATGATTTTCAGCTATCGCAAGGGATTCAAATTGTAATTGCGTTGCACGATTTGTAGAAAACTTCAGTGAAATTTCGCTTCTATTTAAAAATAGACCGTCAACGATTTCCGTTCCGCACGTATGTGTGGAACAGATTTTCATTTTCCACATGGTTTAGAGTTACCGTAGATGGGGATTTCATAGAATAGGCGTGTAATAAATCTTAATAGTTTAATTGTTTTAGACATTGTTATGTTTTCAATTCTATCACCCCATTAACACCCCTGTTCAATTCCTTTCGTTTTTTTTTATCATTTTGTTTCACATCTTCCAAAGATAACCATCCATTTGACGACCATTTGATCCACGTAAGCCTTAACATCTAACAGCGTCCCTGTTTTCGTATAATTCATCCCTCTGTGCCTTTTGGTTATAACGTTTGATATGTTATGGTTGTGTAATTTTCCAGTCGGAGCAAGCATTTCTGTAACGCACTAAAAACTAAAGTGTTAAAACTGACACTTTTAAGGTGTTAAACCCATTCTAACTCTTAGGGTTTGATTTTAACACTCAAAGTGCAATGCTTTAAGCACTTAGACATTACAATCGTCAGACATCTGAAACTTGAATGGATGGCTCTTCCCATGTGTCTAGCATTGGTGGTCCTTCCAGAATCGTCCATAATTTGATTTGCGCTTGGTGGGTACATAATTAAAAGGACACAACGCAGATGGCGCGGATGAGGCTCGAGAGTTCGTGCCTGATCCGCGTCATCTGCGTTGTTTCCTTTTAAGTGTCGCAACATTACACTTGTCAAGTGGTATTATTGCAACACCTGTCAAGTTCTGGGATATCTACACTTGAACAAAGCGCTAGTTCAGGACTTAGTAAGTGTTAAATACAGCACTTCAAGTGTACTTTTTAACACTTTAGTTTTTAGCGTGAACGATGTAATAATGGTCTAAGAGTTCAATAGAGATCCTGTTTACAGAATGATTTTACGAACTGCTCGGCAGCTAGAAAATACAGATTTCGACCCAACTGAATCCCTCAAGCGTGCGATAGATAAAAGAAAATGTTTGTTCGATACTTTAATACAAGAATATGCATGCACAATTCAAAGAAGGAGATTACGGCGGATAACTCTGTTCGTACCATTAATAAATGGATACCCAGTATGAAGACATATAGATCGAGTCGACGGAAAATGAATGAAGACCAAGGATTTGAAGTAACACTGTACTGAAAATGAAAAATTGTAATGTAAAATGTGTGAAATAAAAAATATATTGTCAATAAATTATTGTTTTTGTTAAAGTGTGTTAGATATATATTGAATATGCAGAATTTTGGGGTGTTGCATACAACCTTGCACTCTTGCCAGTAAACAAAAAACACTGTGCCTCGACAAGTAACTACCACAGTCTTGAAAAGGAAACGATTTCTTGACGTGACGTCGTTCAGGGAGTGAAAAAAGGTTTAGTGATGAGTACTGATGACGGGGACCGAGTTAACCGGATTCGGGGGGGGGGGGCGGTGGCTCAGTTGGTAGAGGTGCAGGCTGCAAGCCGAGAGGTCCTCGGTTCGAATCCCACCTGCGGCAACCGCGTTGTGTCCTTGGGCAAGACACTTCACCCCGATTGCCTACATGGGGGCACGATGACGCTGTGTACTGAGGCGTACTGCACGTCGATGGTGCGCATGTCTTCAACCAATCTAACCCTGCCTGTGCTGCGGTGCAGAGTTCAGAGTTACGATGTTGGAGAGCTGACAGCTGCTCGTCGTTGCTCGGTGGTTCTCTCCGGGTACTCCGGCTTCCTCCACCCGTAAAACTGTCGCGGTCACGATTAGCCATTGTGCATAAGTATGTGACCTTAAACACCAATAAATAAATAAATAAATAAATAACCGGATTCGGTCATGACGGGGTTAATCTGAGGAAAAACAATCCGATTGAAAAATCCACAAAAAACCGTATGCGGATGTCAAAAAATACATCGGAGTGACTGGAAAACGTTTGAGTGACTTAGAAATATTCGTGAGAGTTTTGAGTATATTTCCTCATTTCCAGGTATAAAACGCCTGAAAATGGCATATTATTTTTGCTTGAGTTGTAGCCATAAAGCTGTGGTTGCTGAAAGTGATACCATCAGAGATATAAGGGGCTGAGTTAAGTTGGGTCAAAGTCCGGATGGGGGGTGGGGGGGGTTAGGTCGACTATGTGTGAAGTTGGGTGTGTGGGTCTTTGTTGCCGATAGTGGTGATTCCCAATTCAAAGTTCGCATTAGAATTCATGTAGAAACCTGAAAGAACTACTGATAGACGCAACATGCAGAGGGTAGACTTCGATTGCAGAGGGTAGACTTCGATTTGGGATATGCGTATGTGGACAGGTTCGCGAGATGGTCACTAGAATTTAGGTGTCTCCACTCAGAGCGGAGATATGGGGGACGCTTGGATGGGACATGATGATCTGGGTGACACGGTTATATTACCGGAGGTGTTATGACGCTCGGAGGTCTCCGTTTAGGGCAGCGTCAGCCGAAGGGCAGGAATTTTGGATAGGGGCACGCGGACTTGGGTGCGACACGGTCGCGATATTGTCACCAGAGGTATTGGGAGACATAGCTGCCTCCGTTTAAGGTGGGGTGACACCTTGGATGAGCACAAGGGGGGGGGGGGCTCTTGGATGGGGACACACGGTGAAAATGGTAACGGTAGTTCTTTGTTACAATATAACCGAGCAAACGCGTATGAGCACAGCATGGGCGATTACAGATATATAAAATAGACTGGCCATTATATAAACACAAGTGCATGTGATTGACTGGTTTAGATTTAAACAAAAGTCGGAACACTATTGAACAGGTGGCTAATTACCCTGACCCGAACTGTGACCTTAGATGAACGAAGTCTGGAATTTCCCTTGAAAAAAAGTTTAAAATCTAATTTAAAACCGACTTAAAAAACATAAAAAACATCAATTAAACAAAAACAAATAAAAAACAATTAAATATTTTTTTTAAAATTAAAAAAACAAACAATTAAAATGACGACATCGTCTCCACTGGCTCCTCTTGCGGCAGAAATGGGAAGATGGGGTACATCTACACTACTCATCTGGTTTGGAGTCTTAGAAATCGATTCGCTCTTGCTGATAATCACGTACGTTCTTAAAGGATAAAATTTGCTTCTTGGAATTGTTTAACACGTGCGGCCAGTCTCATGCTGATGAAGGTCTGCGGCTCTTATGTGATGTTGGAGTCCCAGCATGTCCACTGATGGGCCCGGGAGGAGCTAATTCAATAGGAGTTGGGACATTGATGTATCACGACCGCCACACGTATTTATCCACAGACAAATTTCCTGAAATTTTAACTGTAATCTATATTGGCAAATATAACGGCCACATAATCAGCATATGACTTCGGAGAACGCATGCATTGATGATGCAGTTGAAATATTTCTTTGATCGGTACTTCAGTCATGACAGTCGGAACAAAATGGGTTTACGCCCACACCCCGCATCCAACATAAAGTGCTGAAATGGAACAAGAAATCAACGCGAAATACCAGAATTTTAAAACACAGCTCTTTGTCTTCCCCACACAGTTGAATTACACGCTTATTATAAATTAACACAAGAAGAGCTCACTCTTGTGAAGTGTGCGCCATGTTATGAGATGCTGCACGTATATATCGTATTGTCGATTTAATTTTTTCGAATTAACCCTTTACCTAACATGAAAAGCAGACGACACTTGCAAAAAAAATTCTTGAATAACTAATTTTTTTCATTTTTTGTCTCAAAAACATAGGTTATGACCCCTCGTTGGAACGAGCTCGACGAGCTCGTTCCAACGAGGGGTCATAACCTATGTTTTTGAGACAAAAAATGAAAATATTTTAAAAATTAATTGGCGATTTTTGAGAATAGCGCTGGCCGGTTTTGGCCGTTACGTTGGGTAAAGGGTTAACTACAAACCACTCGGTTACATCAGTAAGAAAACATTTCTGGATATCGAAATCCAAGAAAGGCAGGCAATCAGGGACCTGGCGACGGGGGGGGGGGGGGGGGGGAGGGGGGGTAATCCTGGCCAAAATTTCCTATAGTTGGGAATTTCGGAGGGCATGTCATGAGTAGTTGAGAATTCCATCTATCTAGATTTTAGAGCTTTTTTGGCGATGCTGATTGATGTCTTCTTTACTTCCCAAAATTCCAACACGGTTTCAAATCGGCAAAAATTCCTACTATTTACAACTACAGTGTGCGCAATATCGAGCATCATAAGTATGCATGATGTCAGTCGGTACAAGATTTCTATAGTACGTTTGCTTATCGTAATAAAAAAAATCCTAGAAATGCACTTCAAGAAAACCGCATCTTTTAAAATCGTTACCCTGAGTTAATTCCAACACTCCCAGTTACAAAATGATGAAACATCGAAAATTGATCATTCCTGCATAAGATCTGATTGAATGTTAGGAGAGTGTCAGTTGCTCAAAGTTCCAAGCTTGAGCATTTGTTTAGTACATATGCAGTTCCCAGAAGAATACCAAATAGTAATAACCTGATAATTCTATCATAAATGTGTTGGCATTTCAGTTACTAGAATTAATTTTATGCCCCATTTCATGGCTTCATTTTCACAATCTTTCTCAACCGTGCATTTCCAACTACCAGAAAGGGACCGGGAGGGGCTTGCCCCTCCCGTCCCTCCCCTAGTTGGAAATCCAAGCCCCCACACCACCCCAATCGGAAACCTCTAGCCACTCCTTGCTTACACCCACTCTCTCACAAGCACACACATTCATCCTGTTTTTCTTACACACACGTCTTCAATCTACAGACAGTGGCGTAGGAGATGGGCCCGCAGGGCCCGCATTGCGGGGGGCGGCTAGAAGGGGGGCCCTAGTCTCGAAGGACGTCCCAAAGCTGGAAGAAAGAGGGAAAGGGAGAGAGAGCGAGAGAGAGAGAGAGAGAGAGAGAGAGAGAGAGAGAGAGATAGTAAAAAAGAGTATAGGAAGAGAGATAAATAAACGATAGCAGGAAATGATGACAGTCTGCCAGGTTGTGTATGTACTGATATGTTTACCTGTGTGACTGTTGCACAGTCCACAGTGTACCAAATAACATAATTTCAAACTCTTACTTCCACACGACGTACACTTTTTAGTCTATGTATTATTCTTTTAAGTGAACGCTACATCATTGTAACTGATAGGGGTGAGAAATGAACAATATGCATACATGGTGCCTCTCAAGTCACGCATGTTGGGCGTGCATGTGTGTATCGTTGGATGGTGGGGTGAAACTTAAAACATGTAATGAAAAATCTACAGAGTCGTACTTTTAGAATCGATCCTATAGGCTATACATTCATTTAATTTATGGCATATGTACTACGTGAAATCCTTATGCTCTGCACGGTATCAACACTAAATTTGATCCCATTTTAAAGGCAACCACCATCATTATGAAAGGGCCCCCGTCTCTATCTCGCGGGGGGGGGGGGGGGGGGCACAAGATTTTCCGCTACGCCACTGTCTACACATCTTCACGCGCCCACCCAAACCCACACCTGCACATCCTTCCTTTCACACACCCTCACATGTACTCCCCCACCCTCACACCCCACCCTTTACCGCGATCTCTCTCATACACACACCAGTATTACAGCTGATATAAAGCCCACGAGCTGCTTTCTGAAGACCGGTATTTGTAGTAATAGTACAGGCTTACAATTGTAGAAAACAATAACTCTATGTTCACTGAACATAGATATAAGCTGATTTATTTGGAAATTTAGTTCTCGAAATTGTCTAGTTTTGCAGCGCCTTGACGCCAGGTCCGTAAGTATCTCCATATATCGTTTTAACCCTTAACCTAATATGAAAAGCAGACGACACTTGCAAGACGATCCAGCATGGCAGATCATCACTTCATTTTTTTATTCGCCATTCTCATTTTTGGACACAAATATCGCTTGTATGTGCAGCTGCATAAAATAGTTAGAATTAAATTCTTTCATATGACAAAAAACTAGATTAGTCCTTTCGATATGCCATTTCTGCTTATCTGAAGTTTGAGCTTATGTTAGTAACACTGATGGAAATTATGTGTTTACTGGTAAGACGGGTTAGTAGAAAAAACTAAATAGTGGAGTTGGAGTTGGAGTATGCAAAAGAAAATAGGGGTCGGGAATATTTTTATTTAATTTAATATTTCATTTTCTGACTCCATCGCTTAAGCCTTTACCTAAAGAAACGGCCAAAACCGACCAGTTCTATCTACAAAAATCGGCATTCAAATTTTATTACTTTTTTATGTTGCGTTTCAAAAACATAGCTTATGATCCCTCGTTGGAACGAACTTATGCTCCTTCCAAATAGAGGTCATATGCATTGTTTTCGCAGCATAAAAATGATAATTGATACTTATTCAAGAAAATTATTTCAAATGTCGTCAGCTCTTCGGATTAGATGAAGGGTAAAACGCATTGCCAATATTCGCGGGGTGCATTCATTTGACGCCAGGTCCGTAACTATCTCCATATATCGTTTTAACCCTTTACCTAACATGAAAAGCAGACGACACTTGCAAAAAAAATATTCTTGAAAAACTTTTTTTTGTTCATTTTTTGTCTCAAAAACATAGGTTATGACCCCTCATTGGAACGAGCTCGACGAGCTCGTTCCAACGAGGGGTCATAACCTATGTTTTTAAGACAAAAATTGAAAAAATAATGAAAATTAATTGGGGATTTTTTAGAATATCGCTGGCCGGTTTTGGCCGTTACGTTGGGTAAAGGGTTAAATTGATATAACTATTTTGCCATGAACTCATAAAAAAATTAGGGTCCGACATGAAAGTTTAACTTTCTCGTTTCCTATTAAAAGGTCATTTCCAAGGTTATTGGATATCCTCAGCCAAATGACTATTTTGAGCTATAGTTTTAGTTTATGGTGGTGGTGTGGATTTAGTAAATAATTCTCATTAATGGTGATATGGCCAAAATAATCTGTTGATGGCCTTGATTCAAACTGTGTATTGTCAAGTGCATTTCAATTGGGGGTCAAGGTCACATGGAAGTGTTAAATGACAAACCCAGACCCGTTTGGGACCTGACAATTTGCAGTTTACAAATGGGACAATTTTTGTGTAAATTTGCTTTGAGAAAGCCTTCTGAAAAAATGAATAAGAAACCCATATGTTTTTTTTTTGTAAGAATGATCATGTTATGCTGTAAAATCCTCAGTGAGGGAATGAGGAATTCCTATAACACAGTTTTATCACTATCGATGCACGAAAATTGGAGATTTATCCCCAAAATGAGAAAATTTTGACCATTTTGAGCCATTTTTTTAGCCATTAACTGTGTCATTCGGCTGAGTGTATTTGAGTGATATTGTAAGATTTTTGTTGTGTACAGTTGTCTCCAGAAAGGGCCATATTCAGAGCTTCCAGAAACTATATACATTGTGAGTATTGTGAATAGGGGAGGTAATTTAAATGCGAAATATCCTCGGCCGTGTTGATCAGAAGCTGAACATTTCTTGAAAAGCCGACATTTTCACCTGAATAACTGTAACGAGACCTAAGTTCGGTCTCGAAACCTGAACCATTTCGGAATTTTCAGCCTAAATACATTGATTGAGGGCATGTGTATCTCAACTTTACAAATAAAAGTTGGCAAATACGAGCTGTTATTATTATTTTTAAGGAGGTGATTAGATTTGAGTAACAATTGAAATTGAATGAGTACATTGTATATTGAATCATGTGAGGTCAGTACTATATCCAGCCGTGTATTTGTATTGGGGTTAACGACACTTTTGACGGCCACATGCACCTCCTGTCGGACAGCTGTAAGGGGAGGAGGAAGCCGGGGTTACCCGGAGAGAACCACTGAGCAGCGGCGAGCAACAGTCAGACTCCCGAACGTACGAACTCCACACAAGCAGGCTTAATATTGTTTGAAGACGTGTGCACCATCGACGTGTACTACTCCTTATTACACAGTGCCATCGTGCCCCACATAGGCAATCGGGATTAAGTGACTTGTCCAAGGACAAAACGCGGTTACCCCTGGCGTGACAGTGTAATTAATATCGTGAAAACATTTGCGGGATCGAGACAACTCTCAGACTTTAAGAAACATGTCGCTACATGTTTTCTTACGTCAGTGTATCAATAGCTGGAATTTGTCCATTGTCAATATTTTTACCTGCATGAAAATTAACAACACTGGGGCGGTACACTGTAAATACCATTTAGGATACTCTCATCACTATTTGTGAAAAGCTTACCTTAAATATTGATTGTTTGTGGTGTGAGATATATTCAAACTGACAAGTGGACCCAATAACTATAAATAATTCAACAAAAGGAAAGGAGAGTACTTTCAGAGTACCCAAAAGAAGCGAGAGAGAAAAACATCAGTCATTTCAGAAGATAAAAATGACATAACAAGCTTTAGTGCAAATCCTTCGGGGGTTTCGAGCAGTTGTCTCACAATACCATGAGAGTTTTAAAAGCCACAAGGATGTTGTGAAAGGTTCATAGACAAAACACTAGAAATGTCAAGGAGCTGCGTAACAGTTGCCACAGGCCCACAGCAGATATTTAAAACATGTTTAATCCAAGTCCTGAGGGCATTGCGATATGAAGACAAATAGATTCCCAAAATATCTTCAGATAGCGCAATTTATGTTCGATTTCAACATTTTCCTGGCGGCTATTTCACGACTCCCACCAATGGAAGACACACTTTCCCCAACCTTAACCCAACGAATCGGCCTCATCCGCCCGCGTAATATGCAAATTCAGCAGTTCAAAAAAAATTATTTTTCAAAACATTTCAACAAAACCATATCATGTGACCCCTCGTTGGAACGAGCTCGTCTAGCTCGTTCCAATGAGGGGTCACACGATAAGGTTTTGTTGAAATTTTTTGAAAAATTTCAAAATATGATATTTAAAATAATAAATTTTGATATCGTCTGCGTTGGGTAAAGGGTTAATCCTTTACCCAATGCAGGATATCAAAATTCGTTATTTTTAGTATTTTTTTCATATTTTTAAAAACAAACTACAACAAAACCGTATCATGTGACCCCCTCATTGGAACGAGCTCGTCGTGCTCGTTCCAACGAGAGGTCACATGGTTTGGTTTTGTTAAGACTGAAAACATTTTCTTCCTCTGCTCAATTTGTAAATTACGTCGGTGGATGCGGCCGATTCATTGCTCACAAAGGGTATAAAATGGTTTGCACTTCGCAGTTCAGCGATATCCAATGTTGTTTTTCATCATCGAATTGCGATCTGGTGGCAACACATGTTCATCTTTGAACTGAGATTTCACTGAGAAACCTATATCGCCAAATCGCGACGAAATCAAGAGAAAACTAACGAAAAGTGCATTGGCAGTGTTTTCGATTTCCTTGTTCAACAGGTAAGACACTATTGTTTTGTGACCAAAATAGCGACCAGAGAATTCCAACCAGATGACCACCCAATCTCGATCAGATTGAAACCCCTGACTACTTACGTAATTACAGTACTGGCGCACTGTAAATAACGTTCACCTCTCACCATTTATGTTGGGCATCCGACTGAGGCTGAAGATGCATTAAACGTTAACGTAGGCCCAATCATTTTTCAGGCTGTTGACGTGTGCTTTGAATGCGTGGGAGGTCTCGTACTTATTATGGTCGCACCCCATCTTTTAGGTTTCCGTCCCCTCATTTCTGACGGTATTGGCGTTTGATTTGGATACGGAGATCATTTACTTGGGACTCCCCGTGATCATGATGGTCGCACATCATTTTTCGGTTTCTTGTCTGCGTGAAAGTTCGATGTGGTTTGTGTTTTACTGAGCCTTCCTTCTCCATGAATCCTTCAGGCAGCGACACAGCGAAAACACACTTCACATGTCAGTATATTGTCGAGGGTACAAGAAAGCTGCCAGGAACCGGGTACTTATTCTCACGAGAATAATTGTCGAACTTATGGAAGACTCAAGCACTCGTTTATTTTTCCTTTATTGCCAAGAATGAGAGACATTAATTTGTGTTCCTGGTGGAAAAATAAACTCGCGCAGAGCTGGTATTGTTTGTGGTTTTCGGTGCAAGGAAACCAAGGGAGTGGAGTGCTGTTTCAAGAGCTGAAAACTTACTACTGCAGTACGAAGTGGCACTTCTATGCTCTTTGGTCGGTGCCACTTGTCATAACTTGCCGTGCATATTCATTAAGAGACAGTAACATTTAATGCATAGACATGGATCAAAAGAGAATATTGCAATTCCACAGCAACCAGTCAATGATCAAATGACTTACATTCAAAAATGAAAATTAAACAAAATCTCTGAATATTTGACAATGGAAAAATGGCCTTTCCCATTTATGAATTAAATTAGAAAATAATTTTAATTTGGGGGCCGATCCAGTTTTTATTCGCCATTCACATTTTTGGAAACAAATATCGCTTGTATGTGTAGCTGCATAAAATAGAATTAAATTCTTTCATATGACTAAAACTATATTAGTCCTTTCGATATGCCATTTCTGCTTATCTGAAGTTTGCGCTCATGTTACACTGATGGAAATTATGTGAATACTGATAAGATGGGTTAGTAGAAAAAAATAAATAGTGGAGTTCAGGTTATATGCAATAGGAAATAGGGGTCGGGATTTTTTTTATTTTATTTAATATTTTATTTTCTGATATCATCGCTTAACCCTTTACCCAAAGAAACTTCCAAAACCGAAAAGTGCTATCTACAAAAATCGGCATTCAAATTTTATTACTTTTTCATTTTCGTTTCAAAAACATAGCTTATGATCCCTCGTTGGAACGAACTTATGCTCCTTCCAAGGTCATATGCATTGTTTTCGCAGCAAAAAAAAATGATAATTGATACTTATCCAAGAAAATTATTTCATATGTCGTCATATCTTCGGATTAGATGAAGGGTTAAAATGCATTGCCTATATTCGCGGTGTGCATACATTTGATGCCAGGTCCGTAAGTATCTCCATATATCGTTTTAACCCTTTACCTAACATGAAAAGCAGACGACACTTTCAAAAAAAATTCTTGAATAACTAATTTTTTTTATTTTTTGTCTCAAAGACATAGGTTATGACTCTCATTGGAACGAGCTCGACGAGCTCGTTTCAACGAGGGGGTCATTACCTATGTTTTTGAGACAAGAAATGAAAAAATAATGAAAATTAATTACGGATTTTTGAGAATAGCGCTGGTCGGTTTTGGTTGTTACGGTGGGTAAAGGGTTAATTTGATATAACCATTTTGCCATGAACTCTCTCTCTCGGTCTCGAAACCTGAACCATTTCGGGTTTTTGCATCCTAAATACATTGAATGAGGGCATGTGTATCACAACTTTACAAATAAAAGTTGGAAAATACGAGCTGTTATTATTATTTTTAAGGAGGTGATAAGATTTGAGTAAAAATTGAAATAGAACTAGTGATAAATGAATATCAAAAATGTGTTGAGAAAGTCTCAGAAAAATTGACTAAGCTTAGAAACCTGTCGGGTCACATGCCTGTGCCTGTAGGTACTGTCGGCCTAGTTTGAAATGTGCTTAATCTTCTCGTATACACTATCGATTTACTATCACGTTTATCGTTGGAAATTTTATCGTGGGGAAGAAGGCGCAAAAGAATTGTCATGCCTGAGGGTGGGGTAGGTTGATGAGGTAGGTTTGTGGGGTATGGAGAACTGACATCGTATTTAAAACATACCATGCATATTTTTCATATTATGCATGTCAGTTCTAAAATGGGCAAGCATTCAAGCTCTTAATCCAATTCTGAAGCGAATCTGAAGCTCCCGTGGCCCGGATTGCACGGGAACTAAGTACTAAGTACTTAAATAGCCCTTGGCATATTTTTCAGATTCAAACGTCTGCAATATTTTGGTTGGTCAGAAAAACGAACCTACGGTTTCCGACCAACAAAAATATTCCATTGGATTGGATCTAAAAATAGGCAATTGACTATTTGATGGATGTACTGGGTTCCTTTACTAATTTGACTGGTGGTTTGAGAGTTTGGTCTGTAACGCGCAGACTTTGAACAAGACATGGACGTATTCACCATGTTGACGACATAAATGCGGCTACAAATTGTTTCATCAGAACGACGGCTCTCGGTAATTATTGTCAAATTGCCATTTATGCCTCGGAAAGTGCATTAAGTTCAACACGCCTCCCCACAAGCACCTCCCCTACTCATGATTAATACCTCTACATATTTTTGCAGAGAATGACTGGCAGAAATTGATTTAATCAAACATGCACATAATTAGCTGAAAATGGTGTTCTTTTCTACATGGAACACTAGCAGTTTTGTCAGTTGTAGCTGTTTTATAGTACGCCCATTACCAGTTTGAAGAGTAATCCGTTCAAATACGAGTAAATGTGTATGAAAGAAGCAGAATCTATATCTCTAGCGAAAATCACGCGAAAGCGTTGTTTAAAGCACTGTAAGTTTGACAATGTTTCGGGAGGGAACACAGAAAAATAACACTCGTTTTCTTGACTATTCATAAAAACAAAATAAGAAACAGCATAATGCAGTGAAATTTAATTGTCTTTATTTTGCAATAGTGTGTCCGTCATATTGGTTGACTGATACTGCTGGAATTTGTGAACTTCCTGATAAAGTGTATGTGGACCACTTTCTCCAACTGAAGAAAACTACCACAAAAACTATGTGTAATTTAACCTGATATATACGCGCATAGTATGTGTATCTGGAATTAGGTCAGAATGAGGTGCCTTTAAAATTAATACTACACAGTATTCCCTGCTTCAGGTAGAATTTTGAAAAGGTCGCTTTGTTCTCCCATTAGATGTGGTATTAAAACCACGGCGAATGGGGTCCTGTGTGGGTGATGAGAATAGTGCCTCTGAAGAGCATCTGATTGAATGTATTGACAATGCCCAGTCCTTCAATCTTTTGTATCTTACACAGCTGATTGACACTGAAGACCGTGCAATCCCTCAAAGGACCCCCCAACAACACCCGAAGTGCACACAGGAGAGTTTGCAGATACTGTAGAAACATATACTGCTTTATTTTGGAAGAGAGAATTATTTACTCAACACACACGGGAACAAAATTTGTTATTTCAATTTTCTTTTTTTTTTGCATTTTCAAAACATTTCACAAGAACCGTATCATGAGATCTCTCATTGGAATGAGCTCAACGAATGAGGTATCACAGGATATAGTTTTATGATCATAGCTAAATATTTTGTTTTCAGTTGCTTATTATGTAACTTACGCGGGCAGATGTAGTCGATTCGTTAGGTAAAGGGATAACATCAACAAGTATTTGCGGTGTGAAAGAATAAAAATCTGGAGAAATGGAATAAAATGAAAACGAACCCCCGTATATTTGGATTAAGGATTTCAAGGCCGACAAAGTCAGTAAAGAATGGATTGTGAACGTCGAAGTGGATTTGTATATACCTGATCCACTTCGTTGACCAAGTGCCAGAAATTTGCATGCAACTCAACGATTCATGCAAATTCATGCAAAATAATACAAAAATAGATGCGAAAAACAAAGAAGTCAGATACAGTATATCATCCATTTCCGCCATGAATAAATACATCAGTTCCACCAGGTGCTACAACACTGAAACAAACAAACAAACAAACAAAACCATTTGAGTGACAGACGGAACATAAATGGCACCACATCACTCTTCCAGCAGTACTATATCCCTTTACTGTTAAAACTAGAAGTCCTGTCATGAAATGCGTATAAATAGCACGTTAATCTGCGCGTTATGACCATAGTAAGACTATCAAATTCTGTACATATGGCCTGTGCACAAGCAATGTTTCAGCCAATGGACCTCCGGGAAATCCGGAGGTCCACTGGCAGAAACATTGCCTGTGTTTGCTCTGAGTAACAAGGAGAATCTGCCGTGCTTTGGATGCTATTCGATATGGCAATTTCTACGCGCAATTAAGCCTAGATAAGCGCACAGTTCGTGACAGGAGTTTTAGTTTTAACTGTACTCTCAAAAACTCAAACGATTCTTAACAAAATCTAGGTAAACTCAGACATTACAACAACACGAGGAACAAATACTATATCCCAACAGGGAATGAGAAAAATCAAAATCAGAGAAGAACAAAGAACAAGCCAAAACAAAAGTGAAACCAGAGCAGAACCAACAATTAGAGCAGCATAAAACACATCCGCGACAGAGGAATAAAAACGTAAAAGAAAGACAAAACCAGTAATCAAACAGAACATCCAAAGCATTTTGAATGGATGACTGCATTGTCGGGAGGACCTGTCATCAACTATGTTTTGAGGCCATCAGTCTAATTCTGTTAGGAATTCGAGGCTTAATTGTGCGTAGGAATTGCTCGCAATTGCCATATCGAATGGCATCCAAAGCATGAAAATGATCTTCATAATCAGGTGGAGTCTGCCTTAGTTAGATACGACTTTATTCACAACCCTGTACATTTCCAAATACATTTACAAGCTGTAGCAACACACCTAGCTATATCTGCATTTCATCAAATAAAACCCTTCAGTCGATTAATCTTGAACACGAAATACACCAGCTTCAAACTCCATATTTTGTTGGGTAATTTAAATGCGCATAATCTCTTTGGGGTAATTCGAAACAAGTATGTTCTTACCTTTCAAATCAATACATGTTTCTTTGCCTCTGGCTGCTGGTACAGCTAACTGCGTATCACTGCATCTGTGATTGCCATACATAAGTTGTGAATTGCTTTGCATATCCTAGAAAAACAATTCAAAATATATCTGTTTACATAATTGGTATACAGCTATAGCACCTGATACTCAGTCATTTTTCATGTTCGTATTCGAATTTTTGTTAACCATTTACCCAGCCTAACGACCAGACCCGACCAACGCTATTCACAAAAATCACTATTCAATTTTCATTTCTTGTCTCAAAACGAGTTCATTGAGGTTGTTCCAATGAGGGCCATAAGCTACGTTTTGGGGCAAAAAATGAAAAAATTAGCTATTCTAGAATTTTATTCCCAAGTGTCCTATGCCATTCGTGTTAGGTAAATGGTTAAAAGAGCCAACACAAAGTTTGAAATGCGTGAATGCATTTTCGCTAGAATGAGGAGACTGTTGGGTAAGACAATGGGCAGGTTTAAAAAGGTTACCACACTCATATACATATATGGAGGAAAGTCTCTCTCTTCTCTCTCTCTCGTGTTACTGAACTACAATCAGCTTCCATCTTGCGTTAGAAATAGATCAATAGGGGACTGGTTTCGATTCCATTCGATTACTCTCATCTAGTTTAGCGGGATTTGAATGGTTTTCATTCATCGGGTCTTTCAGTTCATATGGATATCAACGAAGTCAGTTTATTATCCCACGCCGACGAAGTCGGGAGCGGGATATTGAAATGGTGTTTGTCCGTCCGTCCGTCCGTCCGATCGCAAGCCCGCACGCCCATCCGTCCGTCCGTCCGTCCGTCCGTCCGTCCCCGTCCGACCGTCCGTCCGCCCGTCCGTCAGTCTGTCAGTCGGTCGGTCAGTCCGTCTTTCCGTCACAAACTTTGTCCGCTTATCTCCTCCTATTGTTTTCAGTGGATTTTTGCGAAACTTGGCCTGAAGTATCGTATCAAGTGTAGATGTGCATGTAGTCAGGAATGTTCGATGCGATGAATTTTGCGTGGTTATGGCCCTTGGTAATAGCAAAATTTCCGTCACAAATGCTTGTCCGCTTAACATACCCAATAATGTCACTCACGAAATATCATTTAATTTCCTTAAACGCAACTGAAGATATCTTCCAAAAACCTGAAATTTTGGTAAATTCAAAGTCGACAAGGGTTATAACTCTGGTAAAATTATTCGAATCCAAACTTCCTTTCAATATACACATGTATACTCATACAGCAAACCAGGTTTCGTAACAATCCAATGAAAAATGAAGGAATTAAGGTATGAATAAATGTCCAGATCGATAATGAGATTATTCCTATGATAACATAAAAGTCGGTGGGGGATATGGATATCATTAGACTGTCTTGTTTATATATTGTAAGTTCCTAATAAACTTCCACCGTAGTTCCAGGAAAATGAAACCAAAAGTAGCCTTCAGACGTCACGGTAACCCAGTTCAACGCCTTTTTCAAGCGCAACGCCGAGTGGAATTTACCCTCATCACACTGACGTCGAAATATCAAAATTTCAAGCTGCAGATATTTCTCATGATGCAACTAGGGACTTAACCAATTCAGTCACATTTGGCAGAGCTGATTGAGCTCTGTCAAATAAAGTTTTATTGGCTATATTTCTAGTTGCATTATGGGACACAATGCTGCTGGAATTTTCAATATTTTGACATCAGTGTGAGGAGGGGTAATATAGTTCACTCTTTATCAACCAAATCGGCCGCATCCGCTCGTGTAATTTACGAATTCAGCAGCTGAAGACATTTTTTAAACAAATTTAACAAAACCATATCATGTGACCCCTTAACGGAAAGAGATCGTCGAGATCTTTCATTGGGATCACATGGTGTGGTTTTGTTTAATTTTACTGAAGAAACAACAATTTAAATAATTAATTTTTTATATCGTGTGCGTTGGGGAAAGAGCTAAATACTTGAATAAAATTTAAAATAATACCACTGTACAGCCCACTGGTGTGTGAAAGCGAACTCCTTGTGGTTGTACGTACATATCCTAAAACTACTTATTTCGTGACCGTGTTTGAATGGGTAAACGATCATCATAATTTACAGTGCGCGGGTACAGGATTATCATCATCACCAGTGAAGTAGATTCTTTTCCATAATCGTAACTCAAACTATTTCAAATGAACAAGATAAAGAGGGGTTGTATTTGCATTTACTTGTCCATTTATGCTTTATGGCAGAAGTTTACATTTACATGATACTCCGCCGCCTCTTTTCAAACAAAAGAAGTTCTAACATGTAATAATATTCAGCAATTATTTAATTTTTTACTAAACATTGCTTTTTTAACCAAAACATATTATGCACCGGCGGTAAAGCAATGGATTACAACAAGGTGCCAATGCATAACCTCAAAACAGAAGATAAGGCTAAAGAAAATTAATCTTTTGATTCTCAGGCACAGATGAATTCGTTTTTCCGGCCTCAGTTCGTCATATTTATTTTGGAGATAAAATTCAAAGTGTATAAAACTATCACAGGGTGTGATTTTAGCGGTATCACATCGCGATTTGCGATGCAATATGTTGTATACATTGATACAGTATTGTTATTCTCTTCGCGAAATGTGACATGATTCTCATAATTGAGAGCTGGATTAATTTTAGTGCTCTAAATTTGTTCATCAAAAACTGTTTTATTACAAATTATTGGAAAGTGCCAAGCGGCACTTTCCAATAATTTGTTATGGAACACATTTGTATAAACAAACCATTATTTACGTTTGACTGAATACGAAATATGGGGGGGGGGGGGGGGGCGCGGTGGCGTCGCGGTAACCGGTTCTCGTCAGATCACCGAAGTTAAGCAACGTCGAGCCCGGTTAGTAGTTGGATGGGTGACCATTTCAGCGACTGATTCGCGCTCCCGCGTTGTGTCCTTGGGCAAGACACTTAACCCCGATTGCCTACATGGGGGCACGATGACGCTGTGTACTAAGGCGTTCTGCACGACGATGGTGCACGTGTCTTCAACCAATCTAACCCTGCCTGTGCCGCGGTTCAGAGTTCAGAGTTACGATGTTGGAGAGCTGACAGCTGCTCGTCGTTGCTCGGTGGTTCTCTCCGGGTACACCGGCTTCCTCCACCCGTAAAACTGTCACAGTCACGATTAGCCATTGTGCATATGTATGTGACCTTAAACACTAATATATATATAATAATACGAAATATGGGTAAGGGAAATATTGGGTTTTGCACTGGTACCCTCATTTTTTTAAAGTTCTGATTCTGGCTTCTAGCACTCAATCAGTTAAAAAAACTCTTTATTATTTTTATCTCCATATTAGTTGTTCTCTATGGATTTTGTGTTGTATGATCGCTGTTACCAAAAAACTTTCAGTGAAATCAACATGAAAGCTCCAGTATTTAATTTTAGGCTCTCACAACTGGATTTTAGGCATCGGCGACCATTCCATCAGGAATAAAAAAAATAAAAATAAAAACCTCCCTCCCTCATTCGTTTTAAAAACAAATTACCTGAGAATCAATTATTTAATTTTATTTGGCCTAATACAAGATAAACAAATCAGTGGGAAAAGGCTGTTAAGAGAGTCGGTATAGGAGACGCATACGTTGACTACTAATAATATGTACTATATTTACAGAGAAATGGATAAGACCGAAGCAATGAACGGAATGTAAAAGGACACGAATCAACGAAGGAATATACGATGTACCTAATTACATGTGGTATATTTTCAGTAAGAAAACAAAGAAAGTATGAAATGTCCAACCGCCAGGACACAGCAGCAGGAGAATAACAGCATCTCAGGATCGAAGAAAACTTGTACCGGAAGTAAAGGTCGAAGCTGGGTGTCTTAATTTGTGGATAATATGTGTGGCGCTTGTCAGAATTCTTAAGAATTTGTTGCCGACGATTCTGAGGATCCTGAATGATTTTGCTTGCTCAGTTGTGGCTATCCTTCAAGCTCAAGCCTCTTTGTCGGTCATCTCCGGATTTATTTCGGACAAAATCTTTGATATCGTAGCGGAATGTCATAATGCTTCCGAAAACATACTACAAGTTGGATATCCTCATGGTGTTTGAAGGCACATATTGTCTATACCGATGTTTTAACGCTTTTTTCTGGAATTGGCAGCTGTTTTGTCGGACATTTGCTGAGTCGTTTCGAGTCCCTAAACTCAGAGCTTTTCTGTTCCTTTGACTTGCCACTAAACGTACTGGAAGTCTAAATAAAGCTGTAAAAGGGACTCGAATTGCGGATAAAGTATTTAGTAGCTCCAAAGATGGCTACGTTATCAGGATATTTTTTGGACGTTACGCCATATAAGAGGGCGTCTACCTTGCGTGTGTTGAACTATTGTATTGAGTTGAAAAGCTCTACTCCGATGGAACTGTAGAAAAAATAGTGACGCGCGTCTTCTACATTTGGTGCCAGCTACAACACAGAATCTTATGTGTAGCAATTGGATTTCGTTGCTGCCACATTTTCGAAGCATACTGTGGATGCTCTTTCACTTTCTCTTCCCATTGTTAAAGTACCATGATGAATTTTAAGAGCTTGAGTAATTTTCTTTTTGTGATACTACTGGTTCTTATTCAGGCTGGTAAGCATTCCACAAGTGGGAATAAGAAAGCGTTTCATTACATGAGTCGAGCAACATTTAAGTGCCAGGTCCCCGACGTGTTTCTGTGGTCGCATTGTAACAGTTTCGTGACGGGGGTGGGGAGATGATCTGCTGAATACTATGGAAATCATACTATGTACCATTTAATAGAATGTACACGTTTTTTTATTTTTGTTCTTGAACCGAATGCCAACCCACTTGTATAAAGGTAACATAATAATAATAATAATAATAATAATATACACATTTATATAGCGCCTAGATTATAGTTCAGAAGATATAGAACCATATTCTAAGGCGTTGTACATGTTACTGAGCTCGGGCAAATATACAAACGGAATATATACAGTATCTTACAGTCTACAACATCACTTATGGGCTTTTTGAAACAGGTATGTTTTGAGATCTTTCTTGAAAAGGTTGACATTTCACGGTCTTTTTAGATGTTCTGGTAAATTATTCCACAAGTGAGGGCCAGCATATGAGAATGACCTATCTCCAAATGTCTTACACCTATGTTTTGGAACATGTAGCAGCATTTTACCACCGGACCTCAGGTTGTATTGACACACATTCTTGGTATTAAGAAGTTCGTCTAAGTAGGCTGGTGACATGTTGTTTTGTGTCTTAAAACACTAATAATAAAGTTTTGAAAATGATTCTGTACTTGACTGGCAGCCAGTGCATATCCCTCAGAAGAGGGGCGATGTGTTAAGATCGTGATACCCTACATACCACTCGGGCTGATGCATTTAGTACCATCTGCAGGCGAGAGTACTGATATTGTAGAAGGTTGAACAGTGAGAATAATCCAAATAATCCAAATGTGAAGTTACAAAGGCATGAACTAGGGTTTTTGTTGAGTCTTTGGTGAGGAACTTTCTTATCTGTTTAACTTTGTAAAGACCCCTGAAAGCCTTTTTACACATATTTGTAACATGTCTGTCCATACACATGGTAGAGTCGAATAAGGCACCAAGATTACGTTCACTGTTACTTGCACTGATGGCGGAATCTCCTACCTTCACTGAATTGATGTCAACTTTAGTGAGTTGTTGTCGTGAACCAATTATTAGGAATTCAGTCTTATCATCATTTATCATTAATTTGTTTGAAACCATCCATGTGCGAATGTCCGAAATACAGGATTCATTAGTTTCTAGAGCTTTAGTTTGATCCTTCACTGATGGTCGAAAAGAGAAATAGACCCGTGTGTCATCAGCATAACCATGGACGTCAGGCAGGTGAGATTCAATGATGGTGAACATTTTTGAAATATAGAATAGAAACAGAACAGCACCAAGGCAACTGCCCTGTGGGACTCCACATTCAAGATGGAAGTCTTTTACTGTTTATTGATACACGCTGCTGTCTATTCTTGAAGTATGATGATAGCCAGCTAGCAGCAACACCATTAAGTCCAGTCCAAAATCAGAATTCATTGTCTCTAGCAGAGTTTTATGACAAGGAGTGTCAAAAGCAGCACTAAGGTCTAAAAGAACAAGCAATGTTACCCTTCCAGACACCATTTTAAGGAGGATGTCATTCTGAACCTTGAGTAATGCCGTTTCAGTCGAGTGGAATTTTCTGAATCTAGACGTGTTGGCCGGTAATGGAGCGTGCATATCACTATGTAACATTAGTTGGTCAATCGCAGCTTTGTCACACAGCTTAGAGACGAACGGTAAGTTACCCACTGGTCGGAAGTTTTTAAACACAAGTTCCGCTCCTTGTTTCTTCAGAAGAGGATTAAGAATTGCTATTTTCCACGCATCAGGCACATATCCTTCTAGCATAGACATGTTGATCAATCTTGTGATTACAGGAGCCAAAGAGTCTACATATGATTTGACAATAGATGTTGGCATTGGGTCGAGTTGACATGGGGCATTTGAGGATTTTTCTTATTAATTTGGTTACCTCGTGGATTTCTAAAGGTCGAAAATCTGAAAGCTCTTTTTCTGATGGTTTCTGTTTGATGTTAATTTTGTCTACATTTAAGTTATTAATTTTTTCCTGAATTAATTTTATTTTTTTGATGAAGAATTCGCCAAATTGATCAGCTAGCTTTGATGGATTATCCTGTGGTGCAAATGACACACTTTGTTTTTCTGTACACAGATTTTTAACAACTTTAAACAGTTTTTTTTGCTGTCACCATTACAAGCTTCAGCACATGTTGTGTAGTAAGATTTTCTGGCATATTTTAGTTTGTTGGAGAACTGCTTACGAATAGTCTTATATGCTGCTTCCTC
Source organism: Pictodentalium vernedei (assembly GCA_031216915.1). Lineage (NCBI taxonomy): Eukaryota > Metazoa > Mollusca > Scaphopoda > Dentaliida > Dentaliidae > Pictodentalium > Pictodentalium vernedei. The sequence goes on from CM062296.1 coordinate 260,912,010, forward strand.
ATTGTAAGATTTACATCTTTCCCGCTCTTTTTTCATAAATTAAATCAATTCATAAAATGGAATTAATATCTCTTCTACACAGTGTGCGATCTGGTTATATCGCGCCCTGCATTCATTTCATGAAAGAAAACAATATTTTTGTCAAGCATCACTTGAATAAAATCTCATTCACTGATAATCAACCTTTCATGAAAGTTATAAATATTCAGTTGAAATTGTAGAAAACATATGTCTTCAGTGCAATTTACAAATATACTTGAAGCAATGATATATCAAGATTTCGTACTTACTCGAAACAAATATTTCCCGCTACTCTCTGTAGGAACTGATGTTACTGGAATATCGTGCAAGAAACAAATTCTTGCGATGATATCAAACGAGACCCCAACACATTTGCTTTGCCTTTCACACATTTTTCCACAACGTATAATGTTTGCTGCTGGTGAACTGAAGTAGGACATTGGCAGACTGTTTTGTTTTGACCAAACTAAATCTTTCTGTGATAAACACATAATGTGGTGAGTTACAGTGGCCAATATGAGGCCTTGTAACAGAGCGTATGTCATTTCGATGGCAGCAAAAATATTATAAAACAACGGAATGTTTTGGCTACACTATAAGACTTTTCTACTATTGATTAAGTTCAGCCAATCGCAGTGTGTTTCAAATCGTCCCCTTGGAAGATTCGATTGAAATATATCTTATTCATAGGCAGCAGTCTGAAAACTGATTGTATTCACAGCGCCAGACATTTTTGTTAGCGTGTGCATTACCCACTAAACGATTTTACAAAATATATTTTAACCCTATGAAACCTGGTGGTACCTTCAATGTCAATTAAATGGCGTCAGTTGGAAGCGGTCATATTCATTATTTGGGGGTAGGCTAATTAATAATTTTCACGTGCAACCTAGGGGCTGCACTTTGAAAACATTGATTGGTCTATCCCACACATTCACAAAGCAGCCATCTTAGTTAATGAAATTATGACGTATCATGTTCCTAGGTCGGAAAAGTGTGTGCAAATGGTTAACTTGTTGATTAAGCAATTTGCCCATTATTGGTGCGGGTATGTTGTGATAGTTTAGTATTTATTATAAAAATACTTATTTTAATAAATATTATTATCAAATAAGCTTTTTTATCACCAGAGCTCGAAATGATTTGGGTAGTAACCAATGTCGTGTAATAACAGCATCTGATCAATTCATCACAGAATTGTAAAAAATGGATATTTCACTAAATATCACATCTCGACTTCCCTGTTTGTGTCGAGTTCCTATAGGTATAGAAATGGGAGCGTTCTTTTTTTGCAGGTGAAACGTGAGTTCTAGCGCGTACAATAGATTATCAATGCGGGTTTAAAAGTTTAGGCATTACCATATGTATCAGCAAAAAACAGCCAGCGCTTTTCGTCATTTGGGTTTTATCATTTCATTATCTTTTCACACAAAATATAGCTTATGTCCCCTCGTTCGAATGAGCTGGTTGAACTGCTCCACATGCTATATTTTGGAGGTACAAAACGGAAAAATTTAAGCTGTTCAATAATTATTTTTACAATATTCAATAAGTCATTTTATCTAGACGCGATGCCTGGGTTTCGAGCTTTGGCATACAATAATAAAAAAAACAATTTGTCTACTTAGTTGTTTATTCTAACGGTACCGTATGACAGTTGTAAACTCCTGACCTTTTCAACCCTGTGTGCATAAATTTTTGCGTGAAGAAAAAATTGGTAGTGGACGAGCAGACGATATAAAGAGCAAAAAATCTGAAGCGAGGCTCGATAATGATTTAATCCAGCAGCTCGACATAGCTGTTGGATTAAATTATCACTGAACCTCCCAAAAAGCCCGCATGGGTTCGCCCATTTCGATGTTGACGGTATTAACTGAAATGATACCTTCCAGGGCGCCAATGTTGAAGGGGTTAATGTTCTTACGGGTGTTTAGTTCTGTCTGTGTATGCTCTCAAGTTTACTGCACATTCATGTATTAAAAGGGCATCATGTGAAGGAGAACAGAAAGGCAAAAGTTCAACACTGAAGTTATTTAAGGTTAATTAAAAATGCCAAGTGTAGATTAACAATAACGCAGCAGTTAAGAACTGTGGTTATCATACCCTCACATCGAAGAGGTGGAGTTATATTGTCGTCTTCCTGTACATGCGTCCGTCCGATATTTTTGTGCACGCAACTCTTCCTACGTCTTTAATAGATTTTGATTAAACATTTCAAGCATTATGACTAACATGTGAATATGCGCATATTCCGACTTTTTTCATCTGTGACAAGTTATAACCAGGTTATCTATAACCAGGGTATGTTCGATTGAATAGGAGTAAATCTAATTACCACACACAACCCTACAAGCCTTCCAAATCACCAACAACGATTTTATTTGATACGGATTCCCCCAGAATCCTTTTTAGGATCGCCATACCAAGGTACCCAGAGCCCCCCCCCCCCCCCCCAAGTACTGAGAAGGACCCCCAGGGGTAAGTTCGATTGAACTAGAGTAGTTTTCTGGCTCGGATTTTCCCCAGAATCCATATTTACTCGGTAGAAATATCACAAACAACCCCATAATTGTTTACTTGGGCTCTGATTTCCCAGTAAATTCTCGATTTCTACTTATGTATCTACAAGCTCTGTTATAACTTCTTTGTTCTATTTATTCTGACTTCCCTAAACATTTTTATGTTCTACTGTACACATTACATGCAGCACATAGGCACATGTTGGATGTGCCGATATGTGCTTATGTGAAAGGGCACAATGTGACACATTGTGCACTAGCATATATATGCACATGCTGAATTAGCCGATATGTTCTTTTGTGAAAAGGCACAGTGTGACACATTGTGCACTAGCACATAGGCACATACGGGTATTTGAGGATACATATGACCTGGTATTGTATTATTTGAGGATGCCTTTCGAGGATACCTTTTATATGATACTTATTATGTGTACGCATTACAGGTAATATAGGCATAAGCTGGATGTGCCGATATGTGCTTTTGTGAAAATGCACAATGTGACACATTGTGCACTAGCACATAGGCAAATACGGGCGTTTGAGGATACTTATGACATGGTATTGTATTATTTGAGGATACCTTTTGGTGACTCAAGGCCTCAAGCTTTTGCCACATACTTTCCCTCCATATTCTATCATATGACTTTTAACATTCACAAACATCATTAACAACTTTTTCGTTTTGGCTTTTGCAGATTCTATCATTTGGAATGGTGTGAAAAGATGGTCCGTGACTCTTCTTCCTTCCCTTCCTGGGGCCATTCTGGATCTTCTCCCGAAAAAACCCCTTCTCTTCGATCACATCCTCCAATCTCCCATACAGGACCTTACAGACCACTTTTCCAATGTCGCTATTGACAGAGATCCCCCGATATTTATCTACCACTTCCTCATCCCCCTTTGTGTGCATAAATCTTACCTTGCTTTCCCTCCACTCTTTTTTGAACCTCTAGATTTTTATGGCGAAGTTGAATAGGGTCATTAGACTTTTGTATAGTTCCTCTCACCCATATTTAGGAACTCGTTGGGAATTTCATCCTCCCTCCCGCTTTTCAGTTCCTTGATTTTGAGACCACTTTTCGGATCTCCTCTGCTTTTATTTCGCTGCACACGTAGTTCGATAAATTGTCCTCAACCTCATTCTGGCACTTCGGTTGGTCATTCACGCCCGATTGCTTATCATTTACCTTTTCAGTTTTTGACTAGTCCTGATGCGATGTGGTCGTGATCGTCTGTATTTCCGCCCTCAACTTAAATACTCCGTGAATTACTTTCGTTGTTTCTTTTATTCACCTATTTCCAAAGTACGTTCGAACACGATCCCCCCCCCCCCCCACCCCCCGTCATTATTATCATCCTAATACGATTGCTGTTTCGCACCCTCCGATTACCGTCTTTAATCTTATTCACTTTATTCCGTGCTTGTTGGTTTTCTATTGCTATCAGGGCCTCATTACTGCCCCCCCCCCCCCCCCCGAGTTTTCTGATTCTCCAGTACGAAGCACAATTGACTTTTCTACCCTTCATAGCCTTTTCCAATTCGTCATTAACCCTATACCCTAGTCCCTGATTTGGCGCCCAAAACTTTTCTATAATTTCATTTCATGCCACCGTGAGGCTGACAACTATTGCATCTGCCGTTTCCTGGACATTACCACCCCACCACTCTGGGTGCATTCTAAAGCTTTGGTTTCAATTTATCTTCAAACTGCGCTCAGTTAGCATCCTTTTGGAGTTCCCAAATCTCCTGAAAGAAGATTATTTTGTTTCTTGCTGAGTTTTTGCCCCTGATCGTAACTTTAATCTCATTGTGATCACTACTCCCTTTTACCATCATCGCCCATCTCTACCTCTATCACCCATTTCATAAATCAGAATCTGTGAGAATATCATCGGTTATCGTGCTTCTGTCATTCCTCTCCCATGTCTTTTGCCCCTTACACCTCGCATCCTTGTTCATAATTTTCAAACCGAGCTCATTTGTGAAGTCCAACAGCTGATATTGGACCTACGTATTGAGTAAACTGAGCCATTCCACTCAGATTGGCTTTCCTCCATTGCGCAGTACACAATCCCAATAGGAGCACTTTCGTTTTTATGACTGACTTTTACCAACGCAATTTCTGCAGATACCTCAGCCGAGGTAGTGCCATCTGCCAAATCTGTGATCAACAACGGTTTTAAATCATCCTTAATATACATGCCTACCCTGCCTCCCTTTTTTCTGACCTTCACGTCGTCATACACCAAACCATATGCATCCCCTTACCAGGTCTACCCATTCATCATGCCTTAACCACGTTTCGCTTAAGCCCATGACCACAAGGTGCTCGTCCTCGATCAATGTAGTTTTTCACTTACTTTCCTGTGGATATCCTGAATGCTGGAGCACCCCACTTGTTGTTGGATTCATTGACTGCCCCCTATTGATCCCGTTATTTTGTGGTGGTATCATCGGTATTTTCCTACGCTCCCCCTCCCTTTTGTTCTTCCCACTTGTTTTCCCTCTTACTATTCCCCCTGACCATACGTTCCGCTTTTTCCCCCAAAAGACTCCGATACCTATCGTATTGTCCGCCAACGGTTGTGCCCCCATCCTGCTAAGATGCAGCCCGTCTCACCCGTACATGCCCCCTACCCCCAAAATGTGCCCAGTGGTTAATAAAGGGTATTCCCAAACTAACAGAGCCATAATCTTCGAATTTCGTTCATCCCCACCCCCTTGAACAAGGAGAATACACGATACCGCTACCCGTGCATTCCTTCTGAGCAGTTCACTGATTAAATCCGTGCATGTCTCCATCAGCCTTACTGATTTCCTCTCTCTGATGTTTTGGGGGTCCAACATTAACCACCATCACCGGATCCGATCCTGACCCCGTCGCAGTACCCTCCATCCTATTCGTCAAGTCCTTAACCTTCGCACCAGGAAAACACAAGACAGATTCTGTCAGAGCTGTCAAGACCACAGACCACATTCTCAATTCCCGCGTACAATGCTACTCCTTGCTACAACTCATTTTCTTTTATTCCCTTTCCTACTTCTCTCCTCAAGCTCCTCAAGTCCTATATAACCTGCAACTCGCACCGTTTGACAGGCATGTGAACTCTTCTTTCTCTTAATCGTTCTCCTTACCCTATCGTACTGGGAGTGGGTGTCTCAGTGGTCACGGCATTGGATTTCAAACCGAAAGGCCCACGGTTCGATCCCCGCCAAGGGTAACTGTGTTGCGTCCTTGGGCAAGGTAGTTACTCCGATTGCCCACGTGGGGACACGGTGACGCTGTGTCCTGAGGATTGGACGTCGATGGTGCATTTGTCTTCATCCAATGTTAACCCCGCATGTATGGAGTTGGTATGCAGGAGACTAATAGTTGTCGCCCTTGTTCGGTGGTTCTCTCCGGGTACCCCGGCTTCCTCCACCCTAAAAGTGTCCAACACGAGGTGATCCTGGATGTCGAAAGTGGCGTTAAACCACAATAAATAAATTGATAAATACCTTTTCGTATTCCTACATTTTCGATCTGCGACAGTTTGACCAGGTTATCTCCCCTTCAACTTCGAAGAATTAATTTTGATAACCTTTTGACATTCTTGTATGAGCAACTACATTTATGAATCGATTTAAACGAAGCTTCTTAGGCATAAGAACCAATAGTCGGATTGAAAGTTTATGAACCTAGAAATGGTCTTTCCTATGAAGTTTTTTTCTTGATTCATGTTCAGTGGGGTCCTTGGGATGATTTCAGCATAGTTGCCCAAAAGTTGCCCTTGGGCAACTTAAATTATGAGGCAAAATCCAAGATGGCCGCCAAAATGTTACCGAAAATCTCCTTTCCTGGTTTCCCTTGCCACTGTTTGTCACTAACCCTTCACTTGTGGTAACTATGCAATAATGAAGACTTCTTCCACTTTCAGGTGGTTCCACTGAGAATCAAATTGTCAAAAAAGCGGTCATCCTTAATACCGCAGGTCGCCGCAGATTGCTGCAGGTCGTCCCAGGTTGCCGCATATGTATTCTGAACTCACTGGCATAATTGTTGTTATATTCATGTAAACTTTAATAGATTAACAGAATCTAGATAGTTTAATTGCAGTGACAGCGAAACCAAAGCAATCACCTGTCTTAATCGGGCTATCAGTCATGGGTAATTATATGGACTGAGGGTTACCTCGCCGTATAATGACCCAAGAATGATAGCTATTGGAGGTTTCATTTTCACTGCAATCCAAAGATATTCTCATCAACTTACCTTATGTGTTTCTATTTCACAGAAAGAGTAATGGCAGAGAAAACCAGAATTGGCGATTGTTTCCTACCATTGTGCTCAAAGTCGGGAGATATAAAGACTTTCAAAAAGCAAGCAGTCATTCGTCTCATAGAATGTGCAAAAGAACGTGAAGACGACAACACATTGGGAAAGTTGCAGAGCGAACTGGATTTGAAAGGAGATAATGTATCGGTTGACATTTATTCAGGTTGTTATTGTTCGTACACCTCTAAACAACACATTCAACGATTCCTGAAAAGGAAAAGAGAGACTGTAGAGCCTGAACATGATGAGCCACCCATTAGGATAAGGCGGTCACAAGTTATTTCTTTTAATTTCAAAACTCAGTGTTTGTTGTGCGCGTCACCATGTGAACCTCCTGACCCGAAGCACAAAGACAGATGGGACAGAGTGATACAATGTGAGAGGAGAGGCATCAAAGATGCAACACCATTCAAAGCTACTCTACTACAGTACTGTGCAGATCGCGGTGATGATTGGAGTCGCGAAGTTGCCATTCGTTGTCATGGTGTTCACGATTTGGCTGCCGCAGAAGCACAATATCATGTTCGGTGTTATGACGCATTCAGAAAGTTACCAGCATACGCTAGTGAGAGGTCCTCAATTGATGACCCAGCGCTCAAATTCGTCGTTGAAGAGATGTATGAGAAAAGACACGTGTGCACATGGACCTCCACTGAACTTCATGATAAATACACCAAAGTTGGAGGTCAACTGACAAGAAAACAGATGTTTACTAGACTCGTGTCCTATCTAAATGAAGAAGTTGTAGTTCTCAACATCGAAGGCTGTGCTTCGGTCATAGGATACCGCGAATTCGTTGGCAAGATTCTTAAGTTTGTGAAACTTGACTCCCCGGATGAAGAGGGAGAGGACAAGATTGTTCGGCGCATTGTGAAAGAATCACGAGACATTCCATCAAACAACAAACAATACAACCTCTGTGATTTTACATACACCAAACCAAAACAACAGACAAGAGAAACACTCTTGAGATTTATCTCAAAACTCGTTTCAAAGGGTGAGACAACAAAGACATCAATTAGTTTATCACAGTCCATACAATACCAGATCACAAAGAATAGGAACCAGACCGTACTTGGATTGGGTGTCAAATTACATCACAAGTTTGGGAGCTCAGACTTAATCCATATTCTCAGTGACCATGGCTATGTTGTCTCATATGATGAGGTGCTGAGATTTCGCAAGTCAGCCGCTAAGTTTGTTTGTGACAATGCTGTAACTCTTCACAATATGCTTGGTCTTACAAGGACTGTTGGTCTCATCTTTGGGTGGTATGACAACTTTGACTTACTTGTGTCTACGCCAAATGGTCGACGCGAAACTCATGCCATGGCAACCGAATTTCAGATGCACCCTGCGGGAATCATTGAGACTGGCATCACCAAACCGAGCATCAACACTCTACTTATTCCTCGTCTGACTTCAAAAGAAGCAAAGTCTGTTGGTCAGAACAGAGCAATACAAATCATGCATTACACAGGGCCAAAGAAAGTACTCCCTCCATCTGTAGATAACACAAATACTGGTCTCAGCTTCAGTGAGGTGAGTGCTCGACAGGCAAGTTTAAATACCGCAAACGAGAAAGATGCACAGTGGCTCAACAGTCTATCAGATGGCCAAGATGCAATGGAATGGAACGGGTTCAACAATCAGTTAGCAAGGTGTGAAGGTACTTTGAAACCTGCATGCGTATATATGTTTGGACCACTCATAGATGCACCACCGTCTCATCCTGATACGATCCTTACAACCTTGGTTTACATGCAGAGAGCATTGACGGATATGGGTATGAAATTTGTTCACCTGACCATGGACATGCAGCTCTATGCCGTAACTAAACAGGTGTGCTGGAATCAACCTACACAATTTTCTAATGTCATCGTTCACCCTGGAGGCATGCATATCATACAGTCATTTCTGAGCTGCATTTCAAAACTCATGCAGGGATCCGGCCTTGACGTTTATATTGCCGCAGCATATGGTGGTCTTACAGGCATTTTTAATGGTAAATCTTGGGTCAAGGCGATGAGAGCCTTCCGTGGTGTGTGTGTTGCTCTCCTACAGCATTTCTTATTAGAGGGACAACGAACATTTCAAGAAATAGATAGCTACCTGTATAATGCCCGGTCTCATCCTACTGGTAGACACTGGGTTGATAACTTCATTGTGCCAACTCTACTCATCCATGAATTCGAACGAGCTGAACGAGAAGGTGATATCTACTTGAAGCATCTCACATTGGAACGTATGATGAAGTATTTCTTTGTTGCAGGACATGTTCAATATGCTCGCCATCTCACCCAGTACTTACTAGACATGCGAGCAGTGCGTGATGTTGATGGTAAGCCGGATCTAGTTTGTCGGCACAGTGATGGTTTTTGAAATGCTGTTTCTGCAGACCAATTCGGAGAACAGACGGGCATTAAAATAGGCAAAGGTTCACTCATAGGTATGACATTGTCTCCGGAACTCGTGAGTGAGTGGATTGATGCATTCCCCATCACTGTGCATGTTTCAGATTCTATTGACAACATTTATCCATCCAAACTAACAGGACAGGATAGTCAGAAGAAGCACAAGGAAGAACAAAAACACAGGCGGCTAGTGGACTTCAAAGACCGAGAACTACTTGCATCTGAGGTAGCAAAATATCCACATCCACTCAACGATGTCCGTCCACATCTATACAACCCCGTCTCTGGCCAGATAGCTCCACCTGATGTGAATGTTACAGACTCCTTGGTCATTGGTGATAAAATGGAGAGATCATATAAAGCTGGACTTCCTGGTGGTTTCTACAATCCTATCAGCAGCAAAATAAAGACTATGGCGGCCTTGAAGAAGAAAGCTAAAACAAATCAAACAAAGTCAGTGATCAATCCCCAGAACATTTTCATGCGCCTACTCGTGATAGGACAGAAACGTGAGTTGACACTAGAACCTTTATTTTCATATGAGTTGTCATCAGTACCGGCTTCTCTCATTGATGAACAAGGATGTCTCCGGAAAGCTAGCAAATCAGGATTGGTCAAGCGTTTGGGCATACTATCAACTTCACCTTCATCACCCGATGCTGTTATTGTTGATGCGTCTCAGTTGATGTACCATATCGTATGGCCACATGGAGGCAGTGCCGCCGACCTGATTGCATCGATTGAAGATAGATTACGAAGATATCCAGAAGAAAGTGAGAAGATATTGGTCTGTGACAAATATAACAATTTTTCTGAAAAAAGACCACGAGAGGATGCGTCGTGCCGGTGAGGTTGTCGTCGATTATGACCTTTCAATAACGAGCCCACTTCCGAAGCGTGATGTTTTGATGAAGAGCAAGAACAACAAGAAACACCTATCAAGCATACTACAAACATTCTCGATGGACGACAAAACTTCAATGGACACTCATGAGGATTGTGCTTTCCAACATGATGAAGCAGACATTACAATAATTTCATATGTTCTTGCTGCAGCAAACCTAGACAGAGATGTAATACGAGTCCTTAGTGATGATACAGATGTGTTTGTTTTGTTGGTATATTGGGTGTACCGGGCAGACATCATGTGTAAGGTACAAATGGAGCGATGGGATGGTACAGTGCTCGACATAAATGCAACCTGTCACAACCTTGGTCCAAAATGTTTGCAGCTCCTAGGAATGCACGCAATCAGTGGATGTGATACAACATCATATCTGTTTGGAAAGGGTAAAGTTGGTGCACTCAACACTCTGCAGTCAGGTAATTTTCCTGGATTAGCTTTCATTCTCGGTGAGGTCGGTATGACAGAGAATAAACTGTTTGATGCGGTGAAACCTTTCGTTCTTGCATTGTATGGTCAAACACAAGATATTTCATTAGACACTGCAAGGTTCAAGCTCTTTACCAGAACAAGGGACAGTCCCAAAATAATGAAACTTCCACCAACATCGCCAAATCTGATGAAACACATTCAGAGATCTCACCTACAAGTCATGCTCTGGAAAGCAGCAGATCAGATATCTCCTCCGGAAATATCCTCAGATATCACCTTGTTCGGCTGGGAAATCCGCGATGGCATCCCCGTACCTGCGCTTGCAAAGGAAGACGCATCTCCACCACAATTGCAGGATGTTATCCGATGTCAGTGTAGGGCGCATGGTAAAATGTGTAGCACGGATACATGTGGTTGCCACCGAGAACATCTATCTTGCACAGATTATTGTCAATGTTGTGGGGAAGGAGTTTGTCTTAATCCTTATACCAGCCAGGAGAGCCAAGTGGCCGGACATTTGTCGACTGATGATAGTTCTGATGGAGTTGAGGAAATGGCTGGTGAACTTACTGGCGAAGAAACAGATGAGGATGTCAGTGATGTACCCAATTTTGATGATGAGTGGGAAGAAAACAGGCAGAACTGATCAGCCAAATGCTGACAAACACTATACCCGTTCACTCCACTACTAAGCAAGCTGAACAAATCAAAAAAAAAAAAAAAAATAAAAACACATGGATGATATCTGAACATAATAGAGAGAACATTTTGGTTAAATAAAGTAATTCGTTTTAATCCCTTATCAAGTTACGATGCTGGAATTCCAAAATCTAGAAACTGACAAAAAGGTAAATTTTCGTCTTCACTGGGCTTTTTTCCCCAACTCCAATGGTATGATCATCATGTTAGGCACTAAAAGATAAAGTTACCTTCTAGATGTACTCAAGGCACCACAAAAGGATAGATAACGCAATATCTTTTACAAATATATACCGTTTTCTGTTAGACTCGCTCTAGCGCGGGGTGATTTGGCGGCCATCTTGGATTTTTGCTCAGAAAAAAAGTTGCCCAAGGGCAACTTTTGGGCAACTAAGCTGAAATCATTTGCATGTCCCTATACAATATAAATCTACAAAAAAACCTCATAGGAAAGACCATTTCTAGGTCCCATATAGGCTATATAGGGCCGTCAAATGGACTACAATATGTGGGCGTCCGTGTAATATTCCAACACTTTTTATCTGCCACAATTTTAACTGCGCGATCACCTTTCAACTTAGATTTATTATAGATTTTCAATTGTGAAAGAAAACCCCTGCATTAAAAAAACGAATTCGATGAAACATCTCAAACATGATCACTTTTAAGTGAACATGTGCATATTTCACAAATTTAAATTGTGATGATTTTAATCAGGTTATCTCCCCTCCAACTTAGAATATTTATAAAAGATTTGTAAAGGAGATTCTACTACTCCCACATTTATGGACTGAATTGAAACTTCTCAAACCTGACCACCAACAAGTAAACATTGGCATAGCCAGACAGACTGCAACACTTTTAACCAAATCACACCCCGTGATCTTACAACCGATTTTGGAAGGTCACATTTAGAGGTGCATATTGGAAGACGCAAAGTGGGCGCTTCAGTCATCTTCAGCGATAGTTCTAGTTCAGAACACAATCAGCTTAAACTTTTTGGGTATAGCAGAATAATAGTGCAACAGTAAAGAATTGTAGTTATTTCAAATATCCACCAGCTTAAAATATCACGTACAGAAGAACAATAGTGCTGCAGTTAAGAACTACAGTTATTCCAGATATCCATCAGCTTAAGATGTTAAGTGTACAACAGAACAATAATACTGATGTAAAGTACATCAGAATAATAGTGCAGTGCTTAAAAATGTAGTTATTTCAGGTATCCATCAGCTTAAGATGTCAAGTATAGCAGAACAATAGTGCAGCAGTTAAGAATGTGATTATTTCAGATATACATCAGCGTAACTCTTTACCTAACATAAAAAGCAGACGACACTTGCAAAAACATTCTTGAATAACTATTTTTAGCTCAACTTTGGCGAAGCCAAATTTGAGCTTATGTCATGGCCAGTCGTCCGTCGTCCGTCTGTCTGTCTGTCCGGGCCAACTAAACCTGTTTAGGAGTTATTAGTTTTAGGAGGTTAGTCAAAATTAGGGTAGTATTAGGGTTAGGAGAGGGGTGGGGTTAGGGGTAGGGGTAGCCCCAGGGCAGGGCTAAAGGTTGGAGAGGTTTGGACCCAGTGGGGTGGGGGTTGGGGTCAGGGGTGGGGTTTTAGTTTTTATAGCCCCTAAACCAAAACATAGCCCCTAAACCTTTTGGTCCGGCTAGGGTGGGGTTAGGGTCAGGGGTGGGGTTGGGGTTGGGTTAGGGTTAGGGATAGCCCCAGAGTAGATCTTAACATTGGGGTGGGTTAGGTCCCTGGGGGTGGGGGTTAGGGTCAGGGGTGGGGTTTTAGGGTTTAGGGTCAGAATAGGATAGGGTTAGGGTTAGGGTGTGGTTTTTGAGTGGATAGTGTGGGGTTAGGGTTAAATATAAGTTCTAGGGTGGAGGGGTGGGGTTCTGGCTAAAATAAGGTGATGGACACATAAAATGTTTTTTTCGAAGCCCTTAAACCCAAATAGTTGGAACGTCCGTCTGGCCGGGCTTAGGAGAGGTACATTGTAGGGTTTACAATTCAGGGTCAGTGATAGTTGTGGGGTTGGGTTAGTACAGTGGCCACTTGTGGGGTTATTTTTTGCAGTGTGGGGTTAATTTAATTTTTTGACCTTGTGGGGTTAGAGTTTAACATGGGAAAAACCTCACAAGGAAGAACGTGTAAGAACGTCCGCCTGTCCGTCTGTCCGTCTGTACGTCAACAATTCAATACGGCTCGGGCTAGAGGCCGTATTTATGAACCGATCTTTACGAAACTTCTTGAGTACCTTTCTTATAACCGTGGGACGAGAACGAGGGTTTTTGGGACCGATCCGAAATTCAAGTTGGCCGCTGGCAGCCATCTTGTACAAAATTAGGTGCAATCAGATCTTTGCGCAGAACTTCCATATGACAGCGCTGATTTGAATATTTTTTTGTATGAATGTTTAGTACCATGGGATACATCACATATAATACGGGGTTTTTTCTCGTGCGTAAATTATCCAAATTAGACTAACATTGATGTATTTAGTGTTACTTTCAGCACTGTAAGTGCAAATGCCAATACGGCTCGGGCTGGAGGCCGTATTTATGAACCGATCTTTACGAAACTTCTTGGGTACCTTTGGTATCACCATGGGACGAGAACGGGTGTTTTGGGATCCGGTCCGAAATTCAAGATGGCCGATGGCAGCCATTTTGTACAAAATTAGGTGCAATCAGATTTTTGCACAGAACTTGCATATGAAAGCGCTGATTTGAATAATTTTGTGTGTGAATGTTTAGTACCATGGGATACATCACATATAATACGGGTTTTTTTCTCGTGCAGAAATTATGCAAATAAGATGAACTTTGATTTTTTCAGTGCTACTTACACTCTGTAAGTACACATGTCAATACGGCTCGGGCTAGAGTCTGTATTTATGAAAAACAACGAGTGTTTCTGGGTGCAGTCCAAAATTCAAAATGGCTGCCAGTGGCCATTTTGTACCGAACTTATCTCTATTCAGTTTTTTGTACACAACTTCTATACGGCTCAGGCTAGAGGCCGTATTTATGAACCGATCTTTACGAAACTTCTTGGGTACCGTTGCTATCACCGTGGGATGAGAAGGAGTGTTTTTGGGTGTGATCCGAAATTCAAGATGGCCACCAGCAGCCATTTTGTACCAAAACTAGTGCAATCAGTCTTTTGTACAGAACTTCTGAATGAAAGTTCTGATTTGAATAAATTTTTGTATGAATGTTTAGTAACATGGAATACATCACATATAGTACAGGTTTTTTTCTCGTGCAGAAATTATGCAAATTAGATGAACTTTGATTTATTCAGCGCTACTTATACACTGTAAGTGCACATGTCAATACGGCTCGGGCTAGAGGCTGTATTTATCAACCGATTTTCACGAAACATTTTGGGTACCTTTGTTATCACCTTGGGACGAGAACGAGTGTTTCTGGGTGCGGTCCAAAATTCAAGATGGCTGCCAGTGACCATTTTGTACCGAAATTAGGTCCAATCAGTTTTTTGTCACAACTTCTATACAGCTCGTATTTATGAACTGATCTTCACGAAACGTCTTGGGTACCTTTGTTTTCACCTTGGGACAGGAACGACTGTGTTTTGGGGTGCCTTTGTTATCACTGTGCTATGACAACAAATGTTTGGGTTTCAGTCATACCCATTCAGGGCCTCAAAGATTTCTTTTCTAGTTTAGCATCAGACTGTCACCCACCTTTACAATACTTTACCATACTTATGTTACAGGCTACGGTTAGTATTTATGTACAGACCGTTACAATACTTTAAATGTACCTTTGTTATCAGGTCATTACCTAGATGTTTGTCATTGATGTGTCACATACTATACATGTACATGTCTTAACAAGTTGAGCTACAGTGTCATTGACACTTTCATTTTCATTTTTGTCTCAAAAACACAGGTTATGAGCTCGTTCCAACGAGGTGTCATAACCTATGTTTTTGAGACAAAAAAAATGAAAAAATAATTAAAATTAACTGGCGATTGTTGAGAATAGCACTGACCGGTTTTGGCCGTTACGTTGGGTGACGGGTTAAGATGCAATATATAGAACAATAGTGCAGCACTTAAGAATGTTGTTATTCCCGATATCCATCAGCTTAAGATGTCATGTATAGCAGAACAATAGCGTCGCAGTTAATCACTGCAGTTATTTCAGATATCCATCAGCTTAAGATGTCAAGTATAGCAAAACAATAGTGCATAAGATATCTGCAACAGGGTGCAAATGTTTCACAATAGTTTATAGAAACACGGTGATCAGAAGACTCTTCTTCCGATTCGTGTGATTTGGAGCTTGTAAGATAAAAACACGGCAGATCTGTTTTACGTGGTTTATTTGATAACAATAACCAAACAAAACACAAATAAAAAGAATTCAACAAAATGTATATAAAAACACAAAAAACAAACCACAGTTTACCCTTTACGATAGTGGCCTAAAACAATCTCACCCAAGCTACGTTACTTGGACATCCCCTACCGTAAACGGCCCTACAGATGCGAATAGAAGAAATTGTGCTACACTGAATATAACATCATAGATGTCACATTTTATTCGGCGAAATGGTTTTCACGGAACACAGAATGGGTCTCCCTTTTATGGGAAGAGATATCCAATAAACCTAACTGACAAAGTTTATAATACGGTTATAGCTTTATGCCGCAAAGGTGGAGCGCTTGAAATGACAGAAAGCGCAGAGTATATACGAAAATGTCCCGCTGAACAATCCGAATACTGAGTTGTGATTGGGATTGGTAGTCTCCATTTCGCATAAACCAATACGCAACACTGCAGGGATTTTAAGGCGTAAACCAAAGACACGGTGGTTGAAAAAACACGGTAGTTACCAGGAATCCGTGAATAGAAAAATAGACTTCTGTTACAAGGCAGTAAGCACTTAAACAAATGTCCCTGTGGTAATTATTATTATTTTATTTAATAATGTTTTCCAAAACCGTTACATATTTATCAGCTTAAGATCGTCGCCTGAGTGCTAGAATGCCCTGTGTTCCATATGGGACATGGGACATTCTAGCACTTAGGCGACGCGATATCAAGTATAACAAAACAATAGTGCAACAAATAAGAATGTAGTTATTTCAGACACCCATGAGCTTAAGATGCCAAGTAGGACAGATCAATAGGGCAGCAGTTAAGAAATGTAGTTATTTCAGATCTCCATTAGCTTTGGATGTCAAGTTAGCAGAACAATAGTGCAGCTGTTGCAAATGTAGGTATTTTAGATATCCATCAGTTCGAAATATCAAGTATAGCTGAACAATGGTGCAGCCGTTAAGAACAGTAGTTATTTCAGATATCCATCAGCTTCAGATGTCATGTATAGCAGAACAATAGTGCAGCAGTTAAGAATGTAGTAAATTCAGATACTAATCAGCTTATACAATCAGTTATAGCAGAACAATAGTCTAACAGTTAAGAATGTAGTTATTTCAGATATCCATCAGCTTCAGGTGTTAAATAGAGCAGAACAAAAGTGCAACAGTTAAGAATGTAGTTATTTCAGATATCCATCGGTTTAAGATGCAAAATATAGCAGAACAACAATACAGAAGTTAAGAACCGTAGTTATTTCAGATATTCATTAGCTAAAGGTGTCAAGTAGAGAAGAAAGATAGGGTAGCAGTTAAGAAGTGTTGCTATTTCAGATATCCATCAACTCAATTTGTCAAGTAGAGCAGAACAATAGTGCAGCAGGTAAGAATTTTTTTTCGGATATTCATCAGCTCGAAATGTCAAATATTGCAGAACAACCGTGCAACAGTCAAGAACTGTACTTATTTCTGTTATCCGTCAGCTCAAGATGTCAAGTATAGAAGAACAATACCGGCAGTTAAGAATGTAGGTAGGTGTGAAAGGTCGACTCCAACTCAGCAAATATTCATTTACAGCTCAAGAACAAAATTAAGCTCAGAAGCAATGGGAATTTAACTTGAAACAATTTCTAGCTCAGCTTAAAAAACAGCTTGTTTTTGTTTTTGTTTTTGTACTGAGCTTCCGGGAGAGATCAGCTAAGGTTAATCCAATGGGGAGTATTTTAGAAAATGATAAAAAAATTAAAATATCTCTTAGATAGTCTGTTAAAGGTCACTTCGAGATCAGGGATTTTTTTCCCATACAAATTTCCCACTGGAATTTGTAAGATGTGAAGATTGCCTTTGATCGACTCGCCTCCAATATCTGCGAGGAATGTTTCTCCATCATCGCCTTTATACTCAGTGTTATTCCAACCTGAATATGAACTTAGTCACATATTAAATGATATAACTGGTACGTTGAATGAAGATAATAACTCTCTACCGGTATACAACACTATAAGTAGTAAGTATTTCACTCACTGTGAGGTGCGTGCTGAGCTTAACCCTTTACCTAACGTGAAAAGCAGACGACACTTGCAAAAAAAAAATCTTGAATAACTAATTTTTTTCATTTTTGTCTCAAAAACATAGGTTATGACCCCTCGTTGGAACGAGCTCGACGAGCTCGTTCCAACGAGGGGTCATAACCTATGTTTTTGAGACAAAAAATGAAAAAAATAGTGAAAATTAATTGGCGATTTTTGAGAATAGCGCTGGCCGGTTTTGGCCGTTACGTTGGGTAAAGGGTTAACTAATAGATCATTCTCGGCATTTCATATCAACTGTCAAAGCCTACAAGCCCACTGGGACTCCCTACATCATCCACTTGTTGAAACGAATAGCCCCCAGAATTCATTCGACATCATCGGCCTCACAGAAGTATTTCAAATCCCTGACGATATATCTTGTTGTCTATAAGGTTACCACCAGATACAAAAAATACAAGACCCCGTGACGACGATGGGCGTGGGGGTGTTGAGCTCTTCATTAAAGCTGATATAACATTTAGTGTTCGGCATGACCTTTCCATCTTCATACGGCATGTTTTTGAGTCACTGTTTGTCGAACTGAAGTATAAAAATTCAGCGAGAATAGTTGTTGTAATCTATAGACCCAATACTGCCCCTAAAGCAGACATGGACTTATTCATATCAAAAATCAACTACTTAACTGATGCACTAAATAAAGAAAGGAAATCATCATTAATCATGGGCGACCTTAATATTGACCTTTTAAAATCAGCTTCTCATTCCAAGACTGGTTGGTTTATAGAGCAGATGTTTAATGAAGGATTTGTGCCTGTTATTACCAAACCCACTAGAGTAACACCTCAGTCCGCTACACTCATAGATCATATTTTCTCCTGTAATATCGCAAATTCTTTTACATCTGGAATAATCCTTACAGATGTATCTGACCACTTTGGCATTTTTTTATATCGAACCAACAAAAACCAAGCAGGATAGGATAAAACCTGCTTTGACTAGGAAAATAAATTCTACTACCATTGAATACTTCAAACTGTTTTGTCCCAATGTGATTTTTCTGGAGTATTGGAATCAGATTGTCCCGACGAAAGCAACGAAATCTTCATCAATACATACATGAATGCCTTCGACACAGCATTTCCACAGCACAAATATAAGCCAAACAAACAATTTATTAAGCAAAAGGCCTGGGTGACAAAAGGACTTCTTATCTCTGCCAATAATAAAAGCAAAATTTTCCACAAAAAAACTAAGATCACCCACAGAATTGAATATCGAAAATTACAAAAATTACTGTAAGTTATTCAACAAGATTTAAAGACAAAGTAAAACAATGTATTATGAAAAAACTCTTCTAGAAAATAAAAATAACATGCGTAAAACATGGGAAGTCTTAAATAAAGCACTAAACATGAACAAAAGCAAACGCAATTTGCCTTCACTATTCCATCATGGTGACAGGACAATATATGATTCAAATACGATTGCACAGGAGTTTAACTTTTTTCGCCAATATGGGAAGTCAAACCTCCAAGCTAATAACCAAGCCGCGTAAGTTATTTACTGAGTTCCAGAATGATCCACACCACGATACTCTTTTCATCACACCAACGTCGTCCTTTGAAATCACAAGGATAGTAAATGCCATGAGGCCTAAGTTAAGTCAAGACTGTGAAAATCTTACGTCCACCATCCTTAAACACTCAATAAACTTGGTTGCGGCTCCACTTGCACATATTATGAATTCTTCATTCAGCAAGTGGAAAGTTCCGGATAGGATGAAAATTACTAACGTGACACCTGTTTTTAAATCGGGAGACGAGAAGGAGTTTACAAACTACAGGCCGATCAGCATTCTTCCCGTATTTTCCGAAATCCTTGAAAAACTCATGTCTGTAAGACTTGTAAAATTTCTAAATAAATAATGATATTCTTTACCAACACAAATACGGGTTCAGGAAAGGGCACAGTACTTTGCACCCGACTATGCAACTGCTAAAATATATGGCTCTTGAGAACAATAAAGACAGTAAAGATAGTACGATAGCCCTGTTTTTGGTTCTCTCTAAAGCCTTCGATACCATAAGTCATGAAATATTAATTAAAAAACTAGAGTACTATGGGATAAGAGGTCATGCAAACAACTGGTTTAAGAGCTATCTCCATAGTAGGACCCAATATGTCTTTCTTGGAGACAGTAAATCTGGTCTAGCTGAACTAACATGTGCAGTTCCTCAAGGTTCTATTCTCGGCCCTATACTCTATCTCATATATATAAACGATATACATAAGTCAACAAAGCTAAACCTACAATCTTTTGCCGATGACACTTCGGTATACAAATCCGGTGCGGATATAAACCCTCTAGTCTTGGACTTTAATGAAGAACTTCAAAAAAAGTTTGATTGGTGTGCTGCTAACCACTTAGTACTAAACGCTAAGAAAACGAAATACATTATACTTAACCCTTGTAACAGGGACAAGAACGTCACATCCCATCAAATACGGATAAACAATCAAGTTATTGATAGAGTTGGTTATAATGAGACTGAAAAATATCTCAAATTCCTTGATATAAATCTTGATGAGAGTCTTTCCTATAAGGCCCATATATCGCATATTTGCTCGAAAGTCGCTCTTGCAATCTACACCCCCAATAAACTAAAGAAGGTTCTCCCACATAAAGTCATGAAAACTCTATATTTCTCACTTATACAAAGCCATTTGATTTATGGAATTCCATTATGTGTGTGTGGGGGGGGTGGAGGGGGGGGGGGGGGCTCAAAAGCCTGTAATCGTCTTTGTAAATTACAGAAGCGATCAATAAGAATTATAAACAAAATAAGAATGCCCATACTGACCCTTTATTTATCAAAGATAATATACTGAAGATTAAAGATTTATATAAATTAATTACCTCCCTGTTCTTGTTTGACTGACACAACGGAAATCTGCCAGGATCATTTGATGAATTTTTCTCAACTGTGAACAACGAAACCTTTATGAATACTCGATAAACGGGTCAGATTCGTACCCATAGAACGAGAACCGAAACGCTTGATACCTTCCCAGTCTTTGCATTCCATGAATTATGGAACGAATTAGACATTGACCTTCGGAAACTTAACAACAGGATAGAATTCAAAAGTAAGTTAACATCTAAACTTATTTCTCCTTACGAGAATAACATTTGCTGCATAAATCCGTATTGTCCTGACTGTGCTGTCTAGCCCTATCTTTATTTTTAGGTGTAGCCTCAGCGATCGAGTCCAGTGTCTGTTATTTCCTAGTGGATAACTAGGATGTAATATGCAGTGGACGTTTGTTGTTAGACTGTCCTTTGTGCATTATCGTTCTCAACCAAACTAGGTCTGGAGCTCGTCCAAGGCAGCCTCTTGATTTGGTCTCCTGTCAAACATATACACGATTATATCAGCCTTTGTGTTTGTGTTTGAATTGGGCCATTTCAGCGGCGCCTGGTTGTCCTTGAAGTCCGGCCATCACGTGCACACACTCAGATGTTATAATGGACGTTGGCACATTAGACAAGGTGAAAAATTAATTTAAACAATACTGAGAAAGCACAATGTTGTACACGCCTTGTTTCTCCCCGCCTTTATCTTCCTTGTTCTCTCTTACTCTTCTATGTTTTTTTTTATATAGGGAAAGGCAGGAAGACAGCCAATCTGGCTATGCCTTTCTCTGCCAGTATACATTTTAAAAATTAATATTATCTCTGATTGTGTATATGCCTTATTATTGTAAATTGGATATTGTAGATTTATACACATTTGTCAGTTCTGAATTTGCTTGCTTAGTATATTGGTGAATAAAAATATCTGGGAATTCTTTGGAGAATTGTAGAGACAGTGAGTCTTCCTCCATTCATTTACCCATTTTTGCGATCTCGACATCCGTCAGATTCCAATTATCGTCGTTTTGCTCAGTGTTAATCCAATGGGAAAATTTTGAAGAATTGTAGAAAGGGTGTGTTTTTGCCTCAAGACATCTCTAAGACATCGCGAGACTGAGCCGTGTGATAACGTCGCCGTCGCCCCAAAAATGATGCGATTTCCGAGCTGGTCAGGTGAAATAGTGAAAACTATCACCTGTTTTTTCTTACATATTCAAATAGAAAAAAAGAAAAGAAAATTATAAAAAAAAACTTCAATAAAAATAAGTCATTTTTAAAGATCCCAAACAGAGAGATGAGACGATTCTTTGATTTCTTGAGTTGAAGAGGAATGTTCAAGAGAGCGATTTGGAGAAAAGAAAGGGGGCATCGAGATAAAAAGAGAGACAATTAAGTTGTTCAAACCAGTGACAGAAACTCAGGAACAGATGAAAAAAAAGATATCGTCAAAAAGAAAGCAGGCCGGCGATATTTCCGTCACTATGGTAGATGCCGGCAATATGAAACCCCGAGATTACGTTAACTTGCATAAGACGAATCCATTAAGTGTGGACTCTCTCTTCGGCTTGCGTGCGTGAAGGCATTAAGGGACTGCGGAATCTGCTCGTACTGGCTAAACCTAACTATTACGATGAAGAGGATTACAAAACTTACAGCGATCTCTTGGTTCGGACGAAAGCCATGAGAAAAACAAATGATTCCACAGAGACGAGACCGAAAGCGAGCAGTGGTTCTACGCGGTGAAACCCATATGGGATGCGAATAAAGCGTTCGCTAATCGGTCAACCGACAGGGAATGACAACCAAGATCATTCCTTGTGATTCTAAGGCGCCGCTGGATGGACTGGACCTCTCGATGTCGAGTCGAGTAGCGGGTAATATGGGAGTGAGAAACGAGTTGGAGAGCATATGCCACGAAATGTTTAGACAGAAAGTTTTGGATAAAGATACGTATAAACCGTCCATGAACGTGTTGAAAGAAAAAAATAATAGTAAATAAAATAGTAAATAAAAAATAAATAAATAAAAATAATTATTATTTTTAAAAAAATAAGGAAGAAAAAATATGTAGTCACAAAGAACAGAAGATTTACTTTGAAATCATCAATCCCGTTTCTCGGCACATCACTTAGAGAATACCTTTCTTTCCACAGAATCCCCTTTTCAGAAATGAGTCGAAAAGCCATATGCGGAGCCACTCGTTCGAGCAAGTGCTCGATAACTCATTTGCTTGATAAGTCGTTTGAGGAAGCAGCAGTGTAATGATAGTGATATGAACAAAACTTAGCCGCATTAATGTACTAAGGGCCGTAGTTGTACCACAAGTTAGTAATGGTTGAGATACTCGAGCACATGATAGAACAGTTGTAGCCAATAATAATGGTACACTGTGGTAATGGTATAAGACTGCACAGTTGGCAGAACATCATAGTAATGGTGAATACAATGGAAGCCCTGCTACCCTACCCACCCTCTTCAAAGCAATTAAGTTGTCCCTTCAATTTACCTGCAATTCGCTGTGAATTCTCAAGCGATAGTTTTACTTAAAGCTAAAGTGTTCAAAAACACAACACTTTGAGATTTATGAGTTCGGATTTGGACTTAATTATTTGGGTGACGTCGGTTAAGTTTATCTTCAGCAGGGACGGCGGAAGCTCCAAAAAAGTGGGGGGGGGGGGGGAGCACAGTTTTTTTCTGTGTAACTGCAGGGGTGTACACATGCGCACGTTTTACCATTGTCCAAACTTGGACCCAAAGTCCGTAATGTAATTTTTTGGTTTGGTACGACGTACCAAACCAAAAAATTACATTACGGACTCTGGGTCCAAGTTTGGACTAGTTTTACTATTACTATTAGTCTGTGCTTATTATGGCTAGTTGTGAACTTGCGATGTGCAATATCTCAGTATATAAAATGGACAGTGACACCGATAGTATTATGTTGCTAATTTTGATAGAACTATATTACTATCTCCCACAGTCAATATGGTCATAGGGGATGTGTACGTTATGTCAGAATATGTCCTGTTAGGGTACCCATAATTAGTGAAAAAGTGGGGGGCACATGCCCCGTGTGCCCCCCCCCCCCCCCGGCCCCGGCCCCGCCGCCCCTGATCTTCAGCTTCAGCTTTTGCGATCAGCAATGATACGAATTATACAGCCATTGTGCAGCTTGAGGAATATGGCCCCGTCGTGTGTCCAAATATCCGCTATTTTCTTATCTTTGCATAACTGTCGACCACGACGAGCTAATGATGTTCGCTCTTTTGTCAAATGTTCATTGATATAGATATTAGAGGTTGTCGCACTTGTCGAGTTTTGACGAGCTTTATAAAACATTCCGAGTTCTATAACTGCAGAACTTCGCAAGAATGGATCTCTTGCGACCAGATCTTGGATCTGGGGGTCCTGCACGATGGCGTCTTTCAATCTCCTCGAGCTTGAGAGATGCACCCATTGTGTTGGCAAGACCCAGAACTATTTTGTCAGTGTCTTCATTGTTTATTCCTTGGCCTCCCGTTATTCGAAGATAATTTCTCACCCCATACTGGCGGAGATCATCAAGCTCGTTTTCAAGTTTTGAAACAGCTAACGTTTTTTCTTCCAACTTCAGTTATTCGAAGTTTTAACCTGTAATTCTCAGTCGGAAACAGTAGGTCTTATTGATCTTTCTGTAGAATTGTCTACAAGTCACATAAGCATATTCTATACGGCAATGTGTTGAAATGCTGTAAAAACAACTGAGCAGCCTCGGTAGTGGGTTTTGGGGTGGATGCGGACTGTGGAATAATATCCCCAGAAAGAACGTCTTGCCCACTCATACAGACTCTACAACACCGGGGATGTCAAGTTCAAGCTCAGATGGGATAGAAACATAGTAATCTAACAATATCGATACTTTATATTGCTTTGATACTAATTTAGTACACTTGAGGCTGTCGGTTGATGAGAGTTGCCTTTTATTGAATTCGTTTAAATTATAATTTGGCATCAATTTCAACTGTTCGTTTCAAGATTTTGCTTACAAGAAAACACCAATGACAACATTATTTTAAAAACTCCGTTGTTCACACTTCATGAGAAAGAACTTTCACACGGGAGATTGTTTTCCTCACACAATTCCTTGAATGACTAAACTGAGCCGGACTAGGCTGAACGTACCAAAAACCGTGATTTCGTCAGCCATTGCTCGTACAGGCAAAACATTAACAACGCGGTTGACTCGCCAGTGATAGCTCTGTCGACAAAATGCATTTGTATATTAAAAATGCCTGATACTTGCGCTACAAAATTCTAAAACAAAGCCCATTCTCCCTAATCGAAAAACTAAACAAACTGTTCAACGCATGCCTCACCCATGGCTACTTTCCCAAATGTTGGAAAAAAGCCATCGGTGTCATGATACCAAAACCGGACAAGGACCCCTCCGATCCAACCAGCTACCGCCCAATCAGCCTACTCAGCTGCATTGGTAAGACATTCGAACGAATCCTTACGAATCGGCTCAGGGGGCACCTTGAAGACAACGGTTTTTTTATTAAATGGCAAAGAGCCTATAGATACCGTAAAGAAGGCATCGAACATGTCTATCGACTGGTCACCCAAATGAAAACCGCTATCAACAATCAACAAATAGGCGCGGCAGGCCTTCTAGACGTCGAAAAAGCATTTGACTCCGTCTGGCACAATGGAATGCGCTACAAATTATCAAAAATGAAACTCCCCAAGAAACTGCTCAGATTACTATCCTCTTTCTTAAATGATCGCGAAATTAAAGTCAGAGTGAACAATGAAATGTCTGACAGTGTCCCCCTTGAAGCAGGCACCCCCAAGGATCCGTCCTAAGCCCCCTCCTTTACATCTTCTATGTAAATGACCTTAACTTCTCCGAGGATCGTGTTCAAGTCTCCCAATTCGCGGATGATAAGGGCCTCTGGGACTCTAACAATACGGCCAATCTGCTCCAAAAACCCCTGCAACGCGCTCTCGATGACCTAGAACAATGGTGTGCCAAATGGAGAATTAAGCTAAATGCCAATAAAACCCAACGAATCACCTTTACTCGCAAGAAAAATAAACGTGATTTTGACCTAAAACTTATGGATAACACCCTCCCGGAATGCAAAGAAGCGAAATTCCTGGGCATCACCATTGATCAAAAACGGTCCTTCAACAAACATACCGACGACATGGCGAAAAAAGCTACCAAACGAATTAACTTACTGAAAATGCTTAAGGGAACTTCATGGAGGGCCAACCAGTCCACCCTACTCAAACTATACAAATCCTTTGTGCGCCCAGTACTCGAATACGGTGCAATCATACTAACTGACCTCAACCAAACTAATATGCGGAAACTCCAGAAGGTCCAAAATCACGCGCTTAGAGTGGCCCTCCGTGCCCCATGGGACACACCCATCAAAACACTCCACGACAGGGCCGATATCCCCACCATTAAAGACCGCCTAGCCACCCTGGCCGCGAAAAATCATGACCGGTTAGCCGACAGCGAACTAATCTCCGAACTTGGAACGATTTGCGAAAGCCGACAAAAACCCAAAAATTGCATTCAAAACTAAGACCGCTCGAATAAAAACTAGGGAATGACAAGGTAAACCAACAGGCAGAAAAACAGCTTAACTGTGGCCTTCTACCAGAAAGGGCTGCCTTCACCGACTCAAGTAAAATTACATCAGGAATAAATACTGTTATAAAAACTAAATAATAAATAGGGAATGAATGGGGTCCCAAGCATGAGAGTATGTTACTGCTCTTACGAATGTAAAGATTCGTGCATTTCATACTCTCCCCCATAGCGACAAGCACACACACAGCACAATACCACACGCGGGGGGGGGGGGTGGGGGGGGGGGGCTGGGTCCCAAGCACGAGAGTATGTTACTGCTCTTACGAATGTAAAGATTCGTGCATTTCATACTCTCCCCCACACACACAGCAGATACCACAAGGACACGCAATTAAAGAGGTGCTACTTTTATCTTTACAGTTTACATATTCTAATGAAAACTAATTCTACCTTCTTCTTTTAAGCAGGTACACAGAAGACTTTTTTTGACCAGCACCCCAATAACCGCTACAGACAGTCTAACCGTTATGGAAACAGTCACCCCCACGGTTCCTGAACATCCTCCGCTCCATCCCTAAAAGTGGTCAACCACTTCAAGGGAGGCGAGCGCTGGTCCTGCGTCCCGCCTCTGTCCCTTTTTGTAAGCGCATTGCGCATCTCTTTGTCCCAACCCAATAGGATTACAATGCAGGCCTACCCCCGAACCAGGGAAGTTCGGGTCTTCTTCTTGGTGGTCCCCGAAAGGGGTCGTTGTTGTTTCCTTCAAAAGACATCCTATCAAACAGAGACAGCCTGAGGCAGATTATACTTGCCAGTGATGGCCATCACTCAATATCATCTCCGAAGTGGCAGACTATACTTGCCCGAAAATCCATACCGACAGCACCCTCGGGGAGAGGTAGTACCTTTGTGAGAGGACCCAACCTCTCACACTGGTCCTCACCCAAGGGTTCAACCGACATCAGTCAAAGAGACCATCACGACGCCGCAACCGGTGACACCTGCCGAGTACCTGAACCTGTTCCTCCTTCAACACGAGTAGACATGTGGAATTTAGTCACTTACAGTCAACGAGGGTCGAAATGGGCCTGTTCCCCATACCGTCCCTGCGCGCCTTCGGCGCGTTAAACCATTCCATTCGATACTTGCGCAGTCATTGGCTGCACGACGCTCCGAGGTTCTGCTGAAGCAAAAGGACTCGACAAAACCTTTCACTAGTTTGGATTTATTGCATGGAAATGTTGATTTTTTGACTCGATAACAACCTATGTTCGACGCACAAAGTCGCAATACTAATAGTAATAGCAACCGTCAATGATATTTTTTGTAAAAATTCGATGGATGTTTTCGTGGTTTCTGTTTGTTTGAACTATCAGTAAAATCAATTTTTGAAAAGCTCAACCCAATCGACACCTTGCGTATCCAAACATTTGTATTAGAAGCCTCCACGTCAGAACCTGTGGCTGTGAAACTGCCAGGTTCAATTTTTTGTAAAAGTACAAAAAACCTACCGACACCTTAAGAAAGCGCCGAGGGAATATCTGAATATATAGTAGTCAAAGTTTGAAAAGCACCAAGTATATCCAACCAGTTGTTTTACGTTTTAGTTGAAATATTGTTTGAAAAGTGTATATATTTTTTATTTAATTATATCTTTAATGATTTAAGTACAGAAATTAAGATTTTGTTTGTGTTTGACATTATTTTTTAGCTTTTGAATACGATAACCATGGAAAATGGATATTACTGGTAAAACAGGAAATTTTTCAAATTTGCCAAAAAGTTGACGGAGCGAACTGATATGGGTTCAATATCGAGTATGAGACCCATTATTGTTAATTACAGCCTGACAACGCCTTCTCGTGCTCCCCATCTGGTTCCAGATGATCCTTTGTGGGATGTTGTTCCATTCTTGGACCAGCATGGCACCAAGGTCCTGGACACTTCTTGGTTGGACTGGACGGACTGAAATTGTAAGCAGCAACTCATTCCAGACATGTTCGATTGGACTAAGGTCAGAGGATCTTGTTGGCCAGTCCAAACTCTCAATCCCCTCCCTCTGGCGGTGCTCACGGACAGCATGGGCAACATGAGGATGGGCATTATCATCCATCAGAATGAATCTATCACCCACTGCACCTGCATACACTCTGACGTGGGCATCCTGGATCTCATCAATATACCGCTGTACAGTCAATGTACCATGGTCAAGGACACAGAGTTCTGTACGTCCATCCCAGCTGATGCCGCCCAGACCATTATTGGCCCTCCACCATAGCGGTCATGCTCAGCAAAGTTGGCTGCATAAAATCGTTCTCCTGGCCTCCTCCAAACCCTAGAACGCCTATCTGTGTTGTCTAGGCAGTAATTTGACTCATCTGTAAAAAGGACAGGTCGCTATCTTCTCTGGTCCATCCAACGTAATCCATGGCTCATTCGTATCGTGCCTGCTGGTGGTTCAGGGACAGCGGAATGCAAATACATGGTCTTCGCGATCGGTAACCACCTTCGTGCAATCTTGCCCGGATAGTCTGCGTCGAAACATTTACCCTGGATGCATTCTGAAGGTCACTGCGAAGCTGGGTTGCTGTGTCAAAGCGGTTCCAACGGGACTGAATGATCAAAAACCGATCTTCAGCTGCAGATGCTGCCCTGTCTCTGTCACCACCATGTCGTCTGACTGGTGTGCCATACTGCTGAAATATTGCCCAGGCTCTGGTGATCACCGTATGATGCACACCATGGGCTTCACCAACCTGACGATGGGTAGCCCCTTGTTCCTCCATCCCTACAGCCCGCCACATTTCTGCTTCAGACAAAGGTCTTCTTACATTTGCATTCGCCATATTAAATCATTAAATCACAAGGGTTTGTGTTGAAATGAAGACTGAATACCCTACACATGTCATGTACATGTAGACAATACACGAAAACATCATGAAAATCAAGGGGTACATGTTTTCCATGACTGTCACGAAAAGTCTGCCTGTCAAGAGAGCTAATGTAAACACTGGGGACCATCTCAATACATTCCTCAATCATATCCATCAAAAATATCGCAAATGTGTCACAAGAAAATTTCACAATGATGTGTTAAATATGTGGTGCTCAGCAAATTTTGAGTAGTATATATACCCATACCCAATGAAATGTTTGGCTTTACACAGGCAACAGCATTTACCTTCACAAGTAAATATTAAAATCCATACAGATTTTTGTTTACCGGTCCATATCACAATGGCATGACTCATGACACGAATGTGGCAGAAAGTTATATAAGGATCCCATCAAAAAAGGGAAATAATTTAATTCCTGCTATTGCCAGTGTTGGAAGAAATTTTGAAATTCCAGTATTCATTACACTCCGCCCCACCCCCCCCCCCCCCACACCCAAACCATTTCTTCTTCTCTAACTTGCTTCAAACTAATATAGTACGCCCGTCATGGACTGGTCACTTCAAGCAAGTGGGCACTATTTCCATGGTCACAATATTATAAGATTCCAAACACACATTATAGGAATAATCATTATTATACTTTTAATT
Organism: Pictodentalium vernedei; assembly: GCA_031216915.1. Classification (NCBI taxonomy): domain Eukaryota; kingdom Metazoa; phylum Mollusca; class Scaphopoda; order Dentaliida; family Dentaliidae; genus Pictodentalium; species Pictodentalium vernedei. The sequence continues at coordinate 260,941,756 of CM062296.1, forward strand.
AATGAAGCACCGGGTACGACCAGGTACTTCATTAATTAAAATTTTGCTGTTGATGACTTTTATTGCTTGGTAAACGCTCGCGTGAGCATCACTGCCCACACGTGGATTACGGCCAGTCCACTACAACTGCACTGTAGCTCAATGCTGGGGTAATGTCTATATGGTAGTAATGAAAAAATAATAAGAATGCTTTGACCATCTGCACATTCGTCATGGGCCCCTACTGACTGACTGAGGTGGGCCTTCTAGGCTTCATTCCCACTGTTTCACATTTGACATCCCACCAGTGGTGGTGCTAGAATTTTTCCCCGACGATGGGATTGACCACTCTGATGGGGTAGGTATGTATTAGTCTCAAAGATGACTATATACTTTCCACACAACTTTGAGGCTCAAACCATGGGGTGGAAAAGAAGCAGTATATAGCAGTCTTACAGAGGATATGTTGTAACTTGTGCTCAGAAAGTTACATGTATGATCGAAAGGGCAGTTTCCCAAAATGGAGAAACTCTGAGAAAGGCGGGGTGCCTAGGAATACACTGTTCTGTACGGATCTTTGTGTATCTACTGACCCTCCCTCAGATTATAGCCCATGCCTCAGGGTTGAGGAGCAGTATGTAGCCGTCATACAGAGGCAAGGCTGTAGCCATGGTGGGATCACTTTTTAAGTACTTGCAATCTAAACTTCAGGCTACTGCATAGGGGTTCAAGATGTTTTAGGTGTATCATATGTGTGGGGCTGGAGTGGAGTTTAAAGGTGAGTATTTTTAGACCAATATATTGTTGCAAACTGATTATGAAATTACAATGATTTTACTTGCTTGAGACTGAAGTACTGAAGTTGCAATCCTGTCTCTACAGCATTACTGGTCAGTGCATCTTGGTGTAAGGTTCGTTCAATGAATGCACTAAGAAGGTGTCAGTTCGAATCTGATTGGAGATCATTACTGGATGTACTTCTGAACATGATGTTATAATGGAAATTGATTATCATTTTAATCATAATTGAAACTTGAATACAGGCACTCAAAAAGTTGCAATTTATTAAATTCCTGTTGATAGATTTATTTACAATGATAAGATAACAAATTATTCATCTAGAGTAGTAGAACAGAACAGAAAAGAAATTGTGAAATAACAATTTTGAAGCACAATGGAATTCATGTATCAACATGTAAATTTGAATGAAGTGATTTTGATCTTTCGAAATTCTTCAATTTTGGCATGACACATGGGTTTCTTAACACCTCAACCCTGGATACACCGCCATGACCATGACTATCATCAGTCTATAGATCAAGTGGAAACTGATGAAATATTGGCATTAATCAACCAATTGAATTGACAGACTTGGATTCTCTAGTGCTGAGGTAAGAAGATTTTGACCTACTAAATGAAGCCACCTTACTAACTGAACATTTGTAATTTTTATCATTCTTTGTTTATCTTCTAAAATAACAAATGACAGCATTAATTAGTTTCATATTTTCCTATCAGGTCCTAGCGTATGCTCCCTACATGTAACTGGAATGATCAAATGTGTCGGACGCCATGATTTGGAGAAATAAAAACAAGTAACAGAATTCTATTGTGGATTTATGTATATTATACTACTCAAAGTTTGCTCAGCACCAAGTATATCCAACTACCGGTTTTACGTTTTAGTTGAAATATTGTAATGAAAAGTGTATATATTTTTTATTCAATTATATCTTTATGATTTAAGTACAGAAATTAAGATTTTATTTGTGATTGACATTATTTTTTAGCTTTTGAATACGATAACCATGGGAAATGGATATTATTGGTAAAAGAAGAAATTTTTCAAATTTGCCAAAAAGTTGACGGAGCGAACTGGTATGGGTTCATTATCGAGTATGAGACTCATTACTGTTACAGCCTGACAACGCCGCCTTCTCATGCTCCCAATCAGGTTCCTGGTGGTCCTTTGTGGAATGTTGTTCCATTCTTGGACCAGCATGGCACCAAGCTCCTGGACACTTCTTGGCTGGACTGGACGGCCGAAATTGCAAGCTGGAACTCATTCCAGACATGTTAGATTAGATTGAGGTCCGAGGATTTTTCTGGCCAGTCCATACACTCAATCCCCTCCCTCTGTCGGTACTCCCCGACAGCATGGGCAACATACGGACGGGCATTATCGTCCATCAGAATGAATCTATCACCCACTGCACCTGCATACAATCTGACGTGGACATCCAGGGTCTCATCAATATACCGCTGTGTAGTCAGTGTATCACGGTCAAGGACACAGAGCTCTGTACGCCCATCCCTGCTGATGCCGCTCCAGACCATGATTGACCCTCCACCATAGCGGTCATGCTCATCAATGTTGGCTGCATGGACTCGCTCGCCTGGTCTTCTCCATACCCTATAACGCCTATCTGCGTGGACTAGGCAGTACTTTGACTCATCTGTAAAAAGGACAGGTCGCCAATCTTCTCTGGTCCATCCAACGTGGTCCATGGCCCATTCATATCGTGCCTGGTGGTGGTTCTGGGACAAACTTTGATTAGTATATTCAACAAGAAGGACGCCAACGCCCTATAGCTACCAACATTCCTCTTTGATAGTAACTTTGGCAAACACAAGAACTGTATCAAACAGGTTAATAACATGCGACAATGCCGACCTAAACACAACGTCTTAAACGTAAAACACAGACACTTACATAAACACTAAGTTAAACATGAAATTCTGAGCAAAGCAGAAAACTAAACGAAAGTAAAAAATAAATAAAAACAATTAAGCGAACGGTTTAAAACACATAGGGTGAGGGTTAAATAGTAGTAGAATGATAATAAGCACCATATAGAAGCAATATAAGGGCCATGGGATGAAAAGGGAGTCGGCAGCTGCCCTGAATAGAAACGTAAACACACTGAAAATGTCTAAGTGTGAGCTAAACAGAAAACTCAACGTTAAAACGATGAAGAGAAATTTGAATTGAAATTCAGTGGACAAGGGTGAAACCATGGTACAATGATAATGAAGAACATATATGAGGAATATAAGCACCATGGGAAGAGAAGGAACACAGCAGGTGACCTAAACACTAAATTAAACATGAAATTCTGAGCTAAACAGAAAAGTAACCGTAACTAAAAAATGTTAAGAAAAAAGGTTTAAAATGCACTGGATGAGAATGAAATAATGGTAGAATGATAAAAAGCACCATATGGAAGCAATATAAAGGCCATGGGATGAAAAGGGTGTCGGCAGCTGACCTAAACAAAAACTTTAACACACTGAAAATGTCTAAGTATGAGGTAAACAGGAAACTTAACATCAAAATGGGATGAAAAATTTGAAGAAATTCACTGGACAAGGGTTAAATGATGCTAGAATGATAATGAGGAACATGTATGATGGAATATAAGCACCATGGGAAGAGAAAAAAAACAGCAGCTGACCTAAACGCAAACTTAAACATGAAATTCTGAGGTAAACAGAAATGGAAACGTAACTACAAATGGTAAGAAAAAGGGTTAAAAAACACTGGACGAGGGTTAAATAATGGTAGAATGATAATAAGCACAATATAGAAGCAATATAAAGGCCATGGGATGAAAAGGGTGTCGACAGCTGACCTAAACAGAAACTGTAACACACTGAAAATGTTAAGTGTGAGGTAAAAAGAAGAGTTAACGTTCGACATTTGATGAAACATTTAAAGAAATTCACTGGAGAAGGGTTAAATCATGGGACAATGATACTGAGGAATATGTATGATGAATATAAGTGCCGTGGAAAGAGAAGGAGCACAGAAGCTGACCAAAACATTAAGTTAAACATGAAATTCTGAGCTAAACAGAAAAGTAAACGTAACTAAATAATGTTAAGAAACGTTCAAAACTGGGTGAGGGTTAAATAGTGGCAGAATGATAATAAGCACCATATGGAAGCATTATAAAAGCCATGGGATGAAAAGGGTGTCAGCAGTCGATGTAAACAAAAAAAATTAACCCACTGAAAATGTCGAAGTGTGAGCTAAACAGAAAACTAGACGTTCAAAATTGGAAGAAAGTTTTTAAGAAATTCTTCACTGGATGTCGCAGGATTACGGGGGTTAAGTGATGGAGGAAAATTTATGTTCTTATCAGTGCTCAGCCGACTGCCAGTGTCTGTCGTCTGAACCCCAATTCGAACGAAAACCTTGCCACCTTATCAATGCCCTATTCGCTTGGGACTCTTAGGATTCCTGAAGGTGCCTGTGGCTTACAACGCCAATCAACGTGATCAACGATAATTCACTGAAAAGATTATTTATTTACATGTACGAAGAAATATAATATGAAACAAATTACTCACAAAATTATCCTTAAGAGTACACTAATTACGCCTTTAAAAGTTTTTTCTTTAGGGCCCTCGACGTCTCCCACAGCTAGCTGTGTCCGCTGGATCGACCTCACATCATCTTCATCTTCTCACGGTTTGTGATAAATACAAAGCTTCCTCCTCGCAGGGTTAACTTCACCGTCAGTCGGGCTTAACACATATAATGTTCTGCTTGTGCGACTCTATCAGCGTTCTCACAGTTCAACCACAATTCAATCGGCGTCTTCCACAGTTCAAGTCACTTTGCGCCTTGTCTGGCTCTCGCGGGGTTAAGTTGTTTTCCGCCTTCGGATAATACTTAACAAAGCTTACATAATAATATTCTGCAAAGTGTTCTCAACATCACCAATTCTCGCACCGCCGAAAACTATCTTATCTCGCGAGCTATTCAGCGCTTACTCAAGCTCTTAATGCGGTTTCTAGACCTCAACGTTACAACGTTTACTCCTTCGGCTACTGTGCCACTACGGTTCGCAACCGTTAACAAACTACAATCGGTTCCTTGCAACCCTCACAGGGTTACGGCAATACGCGGACTTTCAATTTCGATGCCTATAATCCTCGACGGCCAAGGCTAAATTCGGACCTTCTCTGTGTGCCCTCAGGCCAACTGCCTCTCAGAATTCTGCTTCACTCTTTATACAGACGGAACGCAAAGTTTAAACATATTAATTTTGATTTAACGAGTGCTTTGTAATTGGATATGGATAGAGATATAAATGTGAATTTCGTTTGAGATGAAAACTTTCGACATTTCGGTGACAGAATAGATGCGTAATATGGGTGTGTGTGTCCAGAACATGTGTGATGCTCTGGTTCCAACAATTACAATTTAACTGGTCTTAATTACCCAGCTAACGATACAGAAGAGAATATTGTCTCTCTTACTATTGATGTGTTATCAACAAGTGCGCCACAATGGACATTAAATTTCATGCCTAATTAGCAGAGTTTGAATTATTGTTAGTATGAAAATTCTGTTTTCAGGGTCCGTCATATACCTATCTTTACGTTTTACATTTAACCCAGGCAGAAATATTATCGAAAATATTTACACTTTTATACAACCAAAATCGCAACTTTTAGCTATCACCTTGACAATGGACAAGGGTTAAACCACGGTAGAATGATAATGAAGAAGATGTATGATGAATATAAGCACCATGAGAAGAGAAGGAACACTGCAGGTGAGATAACACTAAGTTAAACATGAAATTCTTAGCTAAACAGAAAACTAAACGCAACTAAAAATGTCAAGAAAAATGTTTAAAATGCAGATTATGAGGGGTTAAATCATGGTAGAATGATAATAATCATCATACAGCAGCATTATAAAGGCCATGACATGGAAATAGGGCGAGTCAGTGACCTGAACAGAAACTAACATTATTGGACACATACGCTGATGCCGACGCCGACCGATCGAGCCATGCCATAAGCTCACACAGCTAAAGTTGGTGAGCTAAAAACGAAATAGAGGTAGTCACAAGGGGTAGCCAACCCCCCCCCCCCCCCCCCTGAAAAATGTATTTATCTGTTGCTGAAGTTTTACAAAAAATGTCAAACTCCACCAGCAAATTAAGGAACGACACACTTCAACACTTACAATTGGAGTCCATTGTACAAATATGAAAGGACATATTTTGTATGTTAATGTTTTACCCTCATGAGACAAGATAAGCGAATGAATTTTGAATTGCTACTACCTTTTGTACACTCAATCTTAAGAAGCTTTTTCACTGGTCAGGTGGTACAAAACTTTGAATTGATCCCCCAATCCTTGGGAACTCAGGTTATCGCTCAGAAACAAGTTGTTCACTGACAGACAGACATTCAAACAGAAGGACAGGCCATTAACATAATGCAACCTTTTTTTCAAAACGGGGGTATAAAAACTGTTCAAGTAATGAAATTGCATGTTGAGTTTTGCACATAGTGCTGAACAGTTTGGCTGTTATGCAGATACTACAGGGGCGGGGCACGCATTAGACTCTTTTTTACCTATACAAATAGTTTTTAAATCACTTACATGTACATGTATAATGGCTACAAGTATAGGACTGGCCATACTTTGCATAGTATGGGATAATGTTTAACTGTGATCAATCTGCTTTTTGTAAAAGTTAATGTCAATCATGTGCAAAAATATCTTCGGTGGTGATAAAGAAAATGGGGTATATATCCGAGCCAAACACTAAATGAGGAAAATATTTCTAAATTGAAAATTAATTAACTGTGACCTAACATAAGAAGCAGATGACACTAAATCCATTTTCTGAGAAATAAAAAAAAATCCATTTTTTGCTTCCATAAAACAAGTTCTTTCCAATGAGGGGTCATCAGCTATGGTTTGGAAGATGAAAAGTTTTTTAAAATATTAAATGACATTTTTTGTGTAAAGGGTGAATTTGGTTAATCTGTTAGCAAAGGGGTTGTGGTCACATTCAACATCTAAGGCTATACCCTGACCACAAAGCAAGTATCCATTCAACTAATGAAATTTGTATTAAACGAATGTGATACGCCCAAGTTCTTAACCCTCTTTTCCCATTCAGGAAAAGGTTTAGGTTTTGATTGCATAAATCAGAATCTTCCAGAGCAGTTATTTTAAACCTCTATTCAACTTCCAAAAACATTTCATTTGGACATTAACATTATTTCTTTCTGGTCACACTGAAAGTTTTTTAGTGAGTTCCAGACTTTTCCGCGGGTGTGACTATTTTCAAAAAATAACTCCATTGCTTTTTTAAAAAAAAATAATCTCTTCATGTAATTCTTACGGTTAAAAAAAAATAAATGTGATTTCCTTTTACAATGCGGCTGTCGTGGATGTGTCAGAATCCATGCAAGGGCATTTTTTCCTCAGATACAATTCAGAGATGATTTTGCTATGAACATAACAAAGGTATCATCAATGAAGAAACGGGATGCACCTGGTGCTTCATTGATGGAAATATTGCTTGGTGTTGCAGCGGATCATCTCTGAATTATGTACGTGGAAAAAAAGCCGATGTGTGGATTTTAACCCATCCGCATTGGCCGTGCTGTATATTTTTCTAAACTGAATAAAGTGAATATGGAGATAATATTCATTTATGTTTTAACCCATAAGAAACTGTCTCCAGATTTTACAAGGCCTGAAGCTATTATGGAGAACAAGGGGTGGGGGGACAGGCCATCTCTGTCGGGACATTTGGTTCCCTTTTACTAGAATTTTGCTGCATTTTGCAAATAAAATGGAGCTTATTTGGTAGTTTTAGGGCATTTTCACATTTTTTGCCGGCAATTTTCAAAAGTCCGACTCCCCCTATAATCTGTCGTCGGGGAGAGGTTGGCTTCATGTCTGAATTTTACAATACATTTTAGCCACAGAGCAGGGGCCCCAACATATTCTCAAGCAAGTCCTCCGAATAAGAGCAATCTTTCTCTGGAACTGATTTTTAGTCAAGTTTTGGCAGTCTAACTTGTAATCAGCCAATCACTGCAATACCACATGACTAAAGTACTGATAGGTAGGGGTGACTTCTAGAAAACTCTCCAGACCCTTAAATGTTAAAACACCACTAACAAAGGTGATCATTTTAACCCTCTTCTCCCATTCTGTGTGGGAATTGTTGTTTTTCAGAACAAAAATTATTTTAGGTTTTTCTGGTATTCTCCACAGTAAAAGTCGAAATTTGTTGTAAAATAACCACTGTGTCCTTCTCTTCCTATATCAACATAACCAGGTTCTTGCATTTTTGAAAAGCTCTCTGTGAGAGCTTTTGAAAAGCTCTCTGTGAGAGCTTTCAAAAAAAAAAAGAAACCAGATCTTGATGCTATCCATGTAGAAGAAGCAGTTTACACAGTTTATCTTGGTTGTGAAATCTCTTTTTTCAACTTGGCTTTCCATTCCATTGGGCCTATTGCAACTGAGTTGTGTCTGCCATGCAAACATTGGGAAATGCCAGCTGCATCTATTTGTGTCAATTTATTTATTTATTTATTGATGTTTAAGGTCACATATTTATGCACAATGGCTAATCATGACCGTGACAGTTTTACGGGTGGAGGAAGCCGGAGTACCCGGAGAGAACCACCGAGCAACGACGAGCAGCTGCCATCTCCCCAACATCGTAACTCCGCACTGCAGCACAGGCAGGGTTAGATTGGTTGAAGACATGCGTATATCGACGTGCAGTACGCCTTAGTACACGGCGTCATCGTACCCCCATGCGGGCAATGGAGATGAAGTGTCTTGCCCAAGGACACAACGCGGTTGCCGCAGGTGGGATTCGAACCGAGGACCTCTCGGCTTGCAGCCTGCACCTCCACCTACTGAGCCACCGCGCTCCCATCTATTTGTGTCAGTTATCAGTCAAATTAAAGGAGCGAAACACAATTTGACGTTCATGAAACAACAATTGCAATGTTATGGAACGAAATTAGGGCACTTTTGTTTTCAATTGACGCTATACAAATATCCAGTCACGTTATGTAATAGCATCGAGCATATGTGGAGCATCGATTGAAAATCGTTTGTGAACCTTCCTTTCTTCCTATTTCCATTTTTTAAAGCAGTATTCTTTTTTTGCTTGTTTGTTGTTATTGTTATTCTTGCGTAAGTGCATGCCGCAACAACAAAACTCTCCCCCTTTCTGTTTTGATCAACAACTACCAATTATCATCACCAAAGCGGGCGGTGCGATAAACATCGGTTTAAAATCGATGTCTGACCTATTCAACGAGGCACATAACTCTTGGCCCAGCGATTTCAAACTTTTGTACCACACAAACGAGGTAAAACGTGAACCTATTAAGCTCGTCTGTCGTGAAAACAAACAGAAAGCACGCGTATGTGTTTATGTCTTTTGTCTGTACGAGCAATGGCGGACGTTGCCTCAAATGAGATGAACCAATCAACACAGACCAGCCATTCTCGTCTTTTTATATCCGATTTCTATGGATGAGCTGTTCTTGCACGAAATTGAGAGACCAAAATACCAGCTCAGAATCGGTATTTCACATAACTTCTCATATCTTCTCTTATCATTAAGGGGCTGCCTATCCGAAACAATTTGAAATGAGACTCCTGGGAAAGAAAAGGAAAGTAAAAAAAAAATTATATAGCAATGTTATACATCAAAATGTTCATTATAATCCACTCCATATGAACGTTTGAAATGGGAAAAAAATCAGTAGAAACGAAAAATGTGTTTTTTTGATGTGAAGGCTGTATTAGCAACAGAACAAATCATGGCAACGATAATCTAAAGTAATTTATCAACCAATATCAATGGCTAGTAGTTACCAACTGTATGCGGAGGTAATTTTTATGTAAGTACTTTTAGTTGCGATGATCTTGGCAGTTGTTTCGACATTTGCTTCCTGATGGAGAACGCCATTTGTAATTATACCACGTGACCGAAACAACATTTCGGTAATTCAGAAAGCTATCATATTTTGCGTTGTAGCACTGCTTTTCAATTTCCAGAACAGCACATAACGTTAACAACTTTATCTATAATGCTCCTGAACTTGTGCTTGTTTAATAATTTGGTGCCAAATGTTTTTAAATGAGAGATGTTTTTGAGAGTGTGCCTGTGACGTCTGTGTCCCACAGGGGTCGGTTATCGGTCTTCTGCTCTTTCTGCTTTACATAAATGATCTTCCTGACTCGCTGACCTCACAGGTCAGTCTATTTGCAGACGACACAGCAGTCTACCTTACTGTACAAAATCCCACTGACTGCCAAGCCTTACAAGCCGACTTGCTCCGACTCGAGGCGGAATTTAATCCAAGTAAATGTCAAGTGATACATATATCGAGAAGTAAAAACATCTTAAAACACAACTACGTACTTCATAACCACATATTAGATTCTGTCCCGGATGCAAAGTATCTTGGAGTTGACATCTCGCATGATCTCTCCTGGAACAAACATATCAGCAGAATCAGTAACACCGCTAACAAAACTTAAGGCATTATTAAACGAAACATTCCTTCCAAAAACAAAATGGTACGCGAATTAGCATATAAGACACTTGTTCGGCCCCAGCTCGGTACGCCTCAGCCGTATGGTCCCCATACACACAATCAAACATACTTAAATTGGAAATGATGCAAAGGCGAGCTGCCAGATGGGTCAAAATAATTTTTCTCCATATGAAAGTGTAAGTAAAATGCAGTCTGACCTTGGGTGTAGAAGCCTTGAAGAGAGACGTATGTGCTCTAGGCTTGTTATGTTCTATAAAATAATTCACGAACAAGTAGCCATACCACTCCCACCCAACGTTCAACAACCCTCAAGACTTACCAGACACATGCACCCTTTCCACTTCAGACAGATCCACACAGGAGCAAATTTTTACAAATTTTCATTCTTTCCACATGTCATTGTTTTATGGAATGATCTTCCATCAAACACTGTAACACTGCCTGACAAAGAGTCCTTCGGTAAGGCAGTGAGAGATTTAACCTATCCCTGAAGCCAGAATCGATTGTTTTTAACCTGATTTTATCTTTTTAAACACTGTTAATAAAATACTAGTCTATCATCTTTTCTTTCAGACCTTACTATTCTTATTTTCATCTCTTTTCGCACTAACCCCCCGACGTTGCACCTTTTCCTGCTCATAATACCCACAAGGGGTGTGCTGCAGTATTTAAAGAAAGAAAGAAAGAAACAAACAACAAAGATGATTTTTTTAGCACCGCCTTCTCCAATCTCCCAATCTAACAGAAATTGGTACGCATTTTGATGTCGTTTGGTAAAATATCATTTTTTTATGAAATGTAATGAGTAAGAGTCGAATAAATACATTTGGCACTACAAAATTAAAAGAATTTAGTGGATTTGAGAACTGGTAATCGGAATGTTACGAATTATTTCGTCGTAACGCCTTTGTTACGAATGGGCGGAACAGTTTTTGTCTTTTAGGAATCACCGCGAATCTGTTTCCAGACCGTTTCTGTGACAGAGAAGCTTTTTTCCATGAATATTTGGTAAGCATTGGGTGATGAAGGACAAATAGCACGCCTTGATAACACGAAAATCATCATCGGTGAAAAAAGGGCCTTTCGATATGCTTTTCATGTTGAAAGTATAATGTTTACATCTATCTTCCCAGTAAACAGCACCGCATGTTCGATGTTGTTTACATTCAAACGCCTGCCTTGTGTCGGCAGCGGTGTTTGTTTCTACCAAACAATTTTACTCAATCAGATTTCCACACATATCCATTCCGTAAAACACTTTTATGTTCATCTCCTTTTCGAGAGAAGTGGAAAAGTCGTGCACAAACACACGGTGTTCAGTATAAATAGCAGGTAAGTGAATGTCAGGTTCTGTTGAAAGTGAAATCTGTTGTGTGTATTGGCGACTTGTGTATGGAAACCTGATTGCACAATAATCTGAGAAAATCGGTATTCCAAACAATTGTTTGTCAGATGTAGTGCAGTGACCTTAGACATTTACAGTACAAATAGCCAAGCCACGTGCTTTCATTTGTTTTTTCTTCAACTTCAACACATTTTTTTTCAAAGGCAAATTTGGAAGTGATGTGAGCTTTTTAACATACTTTAACCCCCTGCATGCTATTTTTTATTATTGAAACTTAATGGGGAGATAGTGAAAATGTCAAAAAGTGTTTTTTATCAGTTTCTTTAATTCCAATTCACATGCTCTATTGTGTAATCAACATGCATCCTGTGCAAGACAGGATGGGCAAAATAGACTTTACAAAAATCGTCTATGTGTCAAACCAAACATTTTGCTGTATAACACATGCCTATTTGATGAGCATTGACGTAACATTTCATTCAGGAAAAAACACATCATTTGATTGAAGGTTTGGGATTGGCAGCCCCTTAAGCACAGATCTACTATTGGCACAATTTTCAGTACAGCCGCAGCGGGCTAGTCGTATTCCACATGTGGATGCCCACGCATGTGTTTACCAGATAACAAAAATTATCAGCATCCAAAATTTAAGGGGTCGTCCAACGTAACTTTGGGCATTTTTTTTTAATATTTCCACAATGCCATAAATACGAATTAAAGCGGTGAATAACGACATATTATATACCAAAATAATGCCACAAGTATACAAAACCCGAATTTATCCACTTTTTAAAAAACAATTTCCAGCCGCATAAGTAACCGTCAGGATTAACAAGGAATAGATCAGTAATTCGAATGTCTGAGTTGTAAATAAAAGACTCCAGACTCCATACTCGGAGAAAGCATATTTATCATTTCGTCACCAACGTGGTGAGAACGCTCAGGGGAAAATGGATGACCACAAACGCTTGATTCTGTTCGGGTGACACGTTTGTTATGATCACGTGACTTTTGGGAAAAGTTGGGAAATGATTTGATTTCCCACCATCTGCAATCTTCAAACATTTCACTGCTGTTTTTGAATCTGGCAGGCGATGGAATGTACAACTCACGACACATTCAAAGAAAAATATTCAACTGACAATGTGATAATTGCGAGATACAGTCCATAGTAGCGCTGTTGAGATCAGAAACTGTACAATGTGACGCAAGTGTCAGCAAGGGATTAAAACGCCACCGATTCGAACTACTATTATGTAGTTGGTGACGATGATCAAAACATAAAAGTGGAAAATTATATTTGACAACTAAAGTATATTGACATCAAGAAACATTACAGTCCTCACAACTGTATATTTACGAAAACAATAATTTTACTGTCGCCGAACTATAATAGTGACGTGAAGAAGGCTTGATGAAGACTGCTACGAAAAAAGAAGACCAATGTCAAGGAGAATTATCAGAAATGTTTCTTCCTGTTCACCAAATATAGCGAAATGTCGTGCCATCATAAATTTAAATATCTCCCTCGCACAACCTCATAGTGTATAAGATGGATCAACGTCGATTTTGAGCGCTGTTAGCAACTGAAGGTTGCGAAAAGCTATGTGTGTTGACACTCTGCGGATGAAAATAGAAAAAAATTCGCTAGGCGGACCAAAATTCACACGAATTACCGAAATGAGACCACAACGTGTCAGAGGTATTTAGATAAATGAATTTAATAACCAACACAATTCCGATATTGTTCAGGCCGGTAACCATCCGCCTATAAAATTAGTATTGGTAAGCAGATCGGTTATTAATGTTCTTAAATCTCACGAGAAAACAACAGTTAAGCCTCCCCAAACAGCACCTACGGAAGGCCGATAGTTCCAAAACAAATGGAGCATACCAAATCATGTGCATAAATGAATTGGAAACCCGGATTTCTAACTAGGTGTAGCCGATTGGTGAAAGTATTCTGAACGCAGGACAGGTCATTTTTTGTTGTTTTGGCCACACATGAACATTCAAATGACACTCTTGGCAGCTGTCATTGCTCATGCAAGCACAGAAATGGACACATATAATACCAAATGAGGAATTTTGGCAGTTTACCCCTTTTTGGTGTATCAATCTCATCATATTGTACCAATTTGATACAGATATCATGCAAAATGGCACAGGATTGTGGGGGATATGGTCACAGTAGATTCACAAAAGCCACATTGGACATTCTTCATTTTTCATTGATGCACTCTCTCATGACTCCATACTTGTTCGTCTGAACTGTGTGGATTTGACCCTTGGTGAACTTCATAAAAGGCAAGCAAACAGAAGGAAAATGGCAGCCCTTTTGAAATGTGGGCATTCTAAATTACAATTGGTCCCGTGGTTCGTTCCTTGCAAGAATGCTAAAAAGATTTCTCCGAGTCAGTACTAGAAGGATTTCAGAATTTAACAATTCAACAAATTTAAGGTATCGTATTGTATAAAATCTGATCTCTTATTAATGCCATAGCAGACTTTCAGGCAGTGCTTTCTGCCATATGGTAACAGTTCCATGACAAATATTAGTTCACACAAAATCTATGTTTCGTTACAAACAAATTGATATATAATTTATTGGGGTTATTCCTTTCTGACTTTCTCTGGACTTTGGAGAAAATTACCTGAAATTTAACCAAATTTACGTTGGACGTCCCCTTAACTCCCTGCACACTGATGTCAAAATTTCTAAATTTCAGGCAAAAAGAATTCCCATAAAGCAACTAGAAATTTAACCAATTCAATCTCGTTTGACAGAGCTCATTGAGCTCTGTCAAACGAGATTGAATTGGTTAAATTTCTAGATGCATTATGGGAAAATACAGCTTCCTGAAATTTTGGTATTTTGACATCAGAGTGAAGGGGGTTATGGTCCATAGGAACTGGCGAAGTTCCCCAAATAGACAAAAACAAATGGTTCCGAAACACGATAATTAAACAATTTTCATACACACAATGACAGGCAATGGTACTGTTTTGATCTAACGAATATTTTGAGTGCTAGTGTTTCAAACTGAAACGTGATTTTATTGTTGAAAATTAACTTTTAAATTGCAAATTGCACTAACAACAGAACAAAAAGGTCACATACGGAACACATAAATTACTGAAACCAAAATTAATCCAAACCCTGTGTCTACAGCACTTTATTGACAAATGAACTTTGATGTGCTTTTTAAATTATTTAAATCACATTTTTAATCTCCACTCTGAAAAATTTTTTTTAGTATCAATATTAAGGTGATTCTAAACTGAAGATTGTAGTTTGAGTGGACCGATGGAAAACATGATGTTTTTTCATTACTTTTTTCAATAGTAATAGTTATTTAATACATGAATGATTGCTTCCTACCTAATAGATTACAAAAATGTGATAAAAATTGAAAAACAGAATTTACTGACCAAAAAAATGCTTTTGAAAATCCCAAACTCACAGTCAAAACTTAAAATATGAATCTCACATTGAAGGATATGTTTTCTATATGCACTAGAGAACAACAGTTTCCTTGGGCAAGACACTTCACCCCGATTGCCTACATGGGGGCACGATGACGCTGTATATTGAGGCGTACTGCACGTCGATGGTGCGCATGTCTTCAACCAATCTAATCCTGCCTGTGCTGCGATGCAGAGTTCAGAGTTACGATGTTGGGGAGCTGACAGCTGCTCGTCGTTGCTCGGTGGTTCTCTCCGGGTACTCCGGCTTCCTCCACCCGTAAAACTGTCACGGTCACGATTAGCCATTGTGCATAAGTATGTGACCTAAAACACCAATAAATAAATATAAATAGAACAACAGTTGAGTCATAACATTTAAAAAAATAAATCCAATTGTATATTAATTTAAATTTTTGAAGGACCACTGCATGCACTGGTCCAGTCGTTTTTTCACAGGGAACTATTTACAGTTCAAAAGTATGGCACACCACACTAATCAGTAATCCAGTTTACCTTCCCTGCAAATATTAGCCATACAAGTGATATATCTGTTCTGCCCTCTTCCACGCGTAAAACTGTCTTGACATGAGATGACCCTGTTGAAAGTGTATCGTCAAATCCCAATAATAGAAAATAAAAGACTGCGTGGCCACCACCCCCTCCCCATCAAAAAAAAAAGAATTTTTCAAAATTGGAAAAAGGGACATAACTCTGGCAAAAATTGTCGGATCAAACCCTGATTTGACTTGACCTGCATTTTATGTTGATACACCTACAGAACACATTTTATATGATTCTGTCAATGACAGCTCAAGTTATTGGTTGGAAACTAAAAAAAATGAAGTTTTCAAAGTTGAAAAACGTCATAACTTTGGCAAAAATTGTCGGACTGCACGATTCGAACTGGACTGTATTTTATGTTGATACACCTGCATACCAAATTTCATTTGATTTGGTCAACTATAACTAAAGTTATCATAGGGAAACCACAGTTGTACGGATATACGAACGGACGGACACCGGCTATTTTAATAGTCCCAGAAAAATTTGTACAGGGAAAAAAGGTACACATTAATATTGCCTGCAGCAGTAATAGACCAACTCAGCATTTGATGCTGGTTCACATCCCATCCACAATAGAGACCCCTTTAACAGTGGCACATTTCCAGATTGGACTGGAATCAGGCAGCATTCCCAAGCCACCTTCAAGTTCCTCTTGTATTCGGTATTTTTGTCATGAAGGTTTTCTCTTGATTCTTGTGTCCTCTTACTACTATGTATACTGTGAAACATGTGCAGTAAATATTGTAAACAGTGAGTTCAGGTTTTAGGCTCTAGTGTTGACAGACTATGTTATTCTGATTCAGTCTCTTACCTGCAGACTCGTACCACCCACACCCCCAGTGGTATGAAACAGTCATGCATTCTTCTCAACCATTTTGCTTGACATTATGTTTTCATGAAAACATTTTGTTTCCCCAAAACACCCATTCAAGATGTCGAAGTGTCCATTCAAATGACAATCTTTTACCTCTTTATCACTATGTACTTGTATTTAATATAACTGGAAGACAATATTTATGACAACTTTCTTTCAAGTATTTATCTAACACACTGATCAAATCACTATTGTTGCACAGATAAATGACCATTTAGATTTCATTCTTTGTACAAATTTTGCAACACAAACATAGCAGGTGATTATGTTCTTCAACGGTAACTGATGAGCTTACTGGAGCCATTCCAACTGGAGGTTATGAGCTCTGTTTTTAAGGCAGAAAGTGTACATGTATATATTCTGTGAAACGAGAAAACATCTCAGAAGTGCCACCTTTCCTCTGCATTATTGAAATTGTTAATCGTTTGCCTCCCATAAGCAATCCTTACCATTCCAACCAAAGCTTGTTCACATGAGGTGTTGGTTGAGGTACAGAAAATAAAAAAAAAGAAAACCTTTCAATTATATGTTGGGGGAATGGTGCTGCTTTGATATGCCCACTACATCAGAGCTTCGTGTGGCCACATTCTGTGGCCAAATTGAGGCCTTATTCCCAATGGGGTACATGCAATAAAATTCCTAATATCTGGCACAAAACATTATTACTCCTTAACTTATACAGTATTATCAGGTTACAAAACCAGTGTTTTTCTGACAGTTGATTCTAATAAACTGATACCCATTTTAACCTGTATTCTCTCTGGAAAAAAGCTTCCAGCTGGGTTTATGTCTAGATAGCTAAATAAATAATTTCCCCAAGACCATGAAAAAGGCCCCTTTCCCAATTTACCCGGATCAAACCCTGAACTCTACATGTACATGTAGGTTAGATACAGTGTTTTTTCATATCCAGTCAAGTTAATACATTTAAAAAGCTGTGTTTTACCCATGGCCACCAGGTTAAACGAACACACGGGAATATATCAAGAAAGTTTGTTAGACTTTACTTCTTTTAACCTTTTTCTTAATACTGTGAATCCATCCATCCTGTGTTATTAGTAAGCATTTTAGAATACCTTGACCTGTTGAATAATAGTGCTGAATTACTTTTATACATGACAATTTGAAGAAAAATTTCAGTCACCACTATTATTTAAAAGGGCCCAAAGGTGAAAATGTCATCACTATTATTAATTTTCAATAACTTTTATCAAATGTGCAAGACCTCACCATTTTTCAGCCATCACTATTATGAGGCAAGTAAGAGTGTAATGCAAAATGTAAACCAACGGACAGATGGACGGACGTACTTTGCCTGATTTATGGAGTGTATAATGTCTTGTGAAGATTACGTAAATTGATTTTTGTTTGTTTGTGTGGATCTCTTAGACTCTTGTGCTATTCAGAGTGGCCGTGCCATTGACAATGAATTCGTATATAATCTTCTTTGTATTTTGGTTATCTAATTTCTGTTTTTTTAATTCCGTTTTCTGGACTTTTGATTATTTAGAGGCCCTATTTGTAACTTTGTGCAGAGATTTTTTGTGAAAATGCAGATTTATTAGCCAATATTTCGATAAGGCAAAAGCAGTCAAAAATTTGAAGCTCGATTGTGCCTTGTGTGTGTTGCCATACTTCACTTTTGTTGTGAATTTCTGTGCAACGACTGATAAAATAATTTCCTAGAAAAAAATTGCATGTTCATATTTCTGTTATATTTTAATTTGTGATTAGGAGGTCTAGTGAAGTGGATAGAAAGAAAAAATATTATTTTTCGCACTTTGAAAAAGCGACTTACCAACGCATGTGACTTTCCGGTGACAACAACTTCGATCAACAAATACTTGCAGACATTAGTCTAACATCCCACAGATTATTCGAAATTATCGATGATCTTTGTGGATCGCAAACAAATATAATGAAATACATCGTTTACAATGTTTCGCAATGTAAATCACACCAGATCGCAAAATTAGGAGCAGTATTTCTGGAACTCACCGAAACCAGACCGAAACGGAGCCGAATGACAGACCAATAAAGTTGTACCATCAATATTACATGACGAACAATAGTCCCCCCGATTTGCGATTAAAAGAAGTGAAAAAGCAACCAGTTTACGAATATTTCAACAACGAAAGAATACAACATTGGTTTGTAATTCTACTCTATGTCATAGTTTTGTTAATTAAAGATAACTGCAATTTTTGTTCTCTATTGGTAATTTTGGCGCATGAATACAAACTAATGGCAAGGTCGATCCATGTAAACAAATTGGTTGCTTCAGTTGGTGAGGGAAGAATATTTACATAGAACAGACAATCAATGCAATTTGTCTCTATTACTCTGCTTCCCTTGAGATATATCGACAATCAGAATTTCAGCAGTGGCATTGTCATGAGACTTTACGGGACATATGGCGAGATCTTTCGTCGCAATGTTGAATGTTGCCCACAACCTTCAGTGTTTTGAATGTCCCACCGTCAACATGGCGGACACTTTTGAGACTGAAACAACCCAGGTTGATAACTTGCTTAGTCCTATCTTCGATGTGTTTTATTGAAAATTAAGACTCAACTACTGCAGTACATTACTGATAGCTCACGTTGGTTGTTCATTGGAAGGTGAGGCATCTCGCTATTTTTTGAAAACCTGACCACGCCATTTCCGACCTTTTGACAGTAGACATTTTCTGATGTCTCCAAATGACTCGTAAATTTGTGAAATGCATATTTTGCGGGTCCCATCACGTTCTATGTGATATGACCACCACCCCACCCACCCCCACCCCACCCCACCCCAACCCTGGTATACCAAGGGCAAGGCTGTTTCGCTGCCAAGTTATTGTTCAATGAAATGTTCACATTTTTCTATGTTTCTGGCTTCCATGTCGGCCGCCATGACTTTAGAATCACCTAAGATGTGTCACCTGAAGACTGCATAGTTAGGATTCACTGGAGCATTACACTTTTCGTTAGTTCTTTTTACCATCAACTGAACAAAACTTGTCCATCTAGTGTTAGGGACAAAACAATTAGTGTATTTATTCTTGACTAGTCAGCTGGATCGTGTATTCCCATTTTTATGAGAAGGTTCAACATTGTACAACTCTGTCAGTGTTAGATGTTTGGATTTAGCAATCAGTGTCAACAAACATTCATGCATTTCTGTACCAAATACTGGTACATCAGCCAAGGCTTTATGAACAACTTGCATGTACCATTTTCTCTTAAGGGGTCGTCCAACCTAACTTTGGTCAATTTGTTGACATTTTTCCCAATGCCTCAGAAACAGATAAGAGAAGTAAGGAAAGGTAAATTATATATCAAAATAATGAGTAGAGTGCATAGAAAAGGTACATAAAAAAATTTTCAGGAAACAAAGTGAATTTTATGATTTTGAAGAAGATTAATTTGCCAATGGCATAAGTAACGAACCGGTAAAACCACAAAATAATCGGTAATTCGAAAGCCTTGTCCTCAATATAATGATAACATACTATAGACTCGAAGAAAGCATTTTCTTGACACACACTCTGGTGGGTCTTGATGTTTGAATGTAATAACACCAACACAAATTTTGGATGTTCCGGATGTGGCCATGTTTCAATGATGTTTATTCCGGTCATGTGATTACGATGTGGTTCTTGCAGAACTACTCAATTTGGGCAATCGTAAGAATGCAAGGACGTGATCACGCCCTTTATTTGTTCGAGACGATGTATGAGCGGATTTGCAAACAGGTGACAGCAAATACTTGAGCTGTTAATGTCATAACTGCAAAATATGGTTCGAAATTCCCTCTCGTGTTTACAGGCCGTCTCAACTTTTTTGTTGACAAAAAATCTGAATTATTTCGCACTAGAAAGACAACATGAACCACATGTTAAAAAATAACCGAGTGTGTAAAATCGGGACGATACACATAAAATAAGGCAATATTCATAACAAAGTAAGCAGAATGCTTCAGAAATCACTTTTTCACGAAGTTTATTCCAAGTGACCTGTAACTATATTGAGCGTGTTGATTTCCCCCGATGTTGTGAAGTTATTTACTTCACAGTTACCATGGATCTTCGCCACGAACTGTGTTGATGTCGGCAAAGGACCGATTCAAGATGGGCTGAAAATGATGTATTCGCGCTTTTAAATAAGATGCGTTTGGACGATGCTGAGAATTTAGTTTTTTCTTGAAACCAACCGTACTAACACAAGCGTCGATCAGTGTCTTTTGTCATCGTTTGACACTGACAAATGTGACAAATCTCCTTCACCGGAAACTATATCCCAATTTGCATGTCACAATAAACATAACCGCTGTCAGCGTGACCGTGTGGTCAAAACCGAAACGAATTATCAAATCCACGGTAAAAAATTAGCTGCAATTGGCTTTTAAACAAATGAAATACACGAAATATTCGCAATTTCTTCATTATCCATGCCGAGTTACTTTTTAACCACACCACATGCGTTCAGTTTCGTTTGGCGGCATCGAACTGATATTATTTGTGGTAATTAATTGTACGAGAAGGCGAAATAAGCCAAATATTTCCCATCTTCTATAAATTAATTAAAATTGATAATTCATGTTATTTTACTGAAATTATGAATTGATAAGGTGGGTGTGTTGCGATTATTATGCCCCAGACCTGGAAGTTGTAAAATCAAAGGTGCATCTAGGGCCGTGCAGTGGTGACCTCTGTCCTCTTAGTCTTACCCATTCATCATTACATGTACCAACATTCTCCCTTGTATCTCAACCACTGCTACTCCAATTTGAAGGATATTTGGTGTTGTGATCGAGCATCATGGGGAAACAATACCTGTGTAGCTGCTGTAGCATGTGTTTCTTCCCACAATTTTTTCAGAGTTGTGGTACTTTTTCACTCTTTTAGTTACAAAAGTTTGTTTATAGCTAGTTGATTTGTTACAATTTGTTGGAAAGTGCCTGTGGATAGCCTCAAATGTGTTGATACAAAATATTTCTGGTGAAGATTTTGTTCCTATTACTTATCAAGCAACAACCTAATGAATATTCTGTATAAAGTCACCAATCTGATGTTTGACACTTTTATCGGAGCTGTTATGAATACGAAGGCTTATGGAACTCAAAATGTTGATAATGGCAGGACTTTTCTATTCACCCATTAATCGATAAATTAAGTGTTATAGTTGGAAGTAAGAAGCAAGAAAGGTCCAGAACTTAAAGTCTAAAAAGAATGTTTTGCAATGTAACATGATTTTTGCAGATACACTTATTTGGAGGGTTACCTGTCTGATAGTGTTTGGAACATGTGTGGCCAGGATCTTCAAAAAGAAGAAAGAGTTAAACTTTGAGAAAAAAGGCATATGCCTTGAGTTCTGGAGGTAGAGTCATACAAGGAAGACAGCCCCCCCCCCCCCCCCCGGGAAATTTTTTGTGTCAAATGGAGCTCACCTGTCACCTTTTGGGGATTGCTTTGTGTACTGCGTTCTTGAAAAAAAAATATGTCAGACCCTCTGGATGTGCCCTTCTGATCTCAATATGCCAATACAATGTATGACTTTGCAGTGCATTCGACATAGGAGAATATCATAGTTTCTTTCCAAACCACCACAGTGACACATACATCTTTATATTGGGAGACGCTCTTTTGTCCTTCCATACTTCTTCTGGTGGACTCCTTCAAGCTGACCTTTGTTGAACTCCCCATATCAAAACATAAACAAAAGAAAATGTCTGCCTTCATCTTTATATTGGGAGACACTCTTTTGTCCTTCCATACTTCTTCTGGTGGACTCCTTCAAGCTGACCTTTGTTGAACTTCCCATATCAAAACATAAACAAAAGAAAATGTCTGCCTTCAGTCAGTGAGCACTCCACTTATAACATTTGGTCTCAATCTTTATTACTTTCATGAATTAGGACAAGATTTCTTCGAGTATGTACTTCAATGTTTATAGAAAACAGCAGTTATTTAATTTTGAGGCA
Source organism: Pictodentalium vernedei (assembly GCA_031216915.1). Taxonomy (NCBI): domain Eukaryota; kingdom Metazoa; phylum Mollusca; class Scaphopoda; order Dentaliida; family Dentaliidae; genus Pictodentalium; species Pictodentalium vernedei. Next base: position 260,964,309 of record CM062296.1, read on the forward strand.
TTTTATTGTAAAAATTTTGCTCTCTTACTTATGCCATAGCAGACTTTCAGTTGGTGCTATTTACACATGGCAGCAGTTCCATGGCAAATTTCAGTTTCCGCATGTTCTCTGTTTCATTCCAAGCATTTGGGTATATAATTTATTGGGGTTATTCATTTTGGGCCTTTTTTAGACTTGAACGAAAATTACATGAAATTTGACCAAAGTTAGGTTGGACGTCCTCTTAAGGGGTCGTCCAACCTAACTTTGGTCAATTTTTTGACATTTTTCCCAATTCCTCAGAAACAGATAAGAGAAGTAAGGAAAGGCAAATTATATATAAAAATAATGAGTAAAGTGCATAGAAAAGGTACCTATAATTTTTTCAGGAAAAAAAGTGAATTTTATGATTTTGAAGAAGATTAATTTGCAAATGGCATAAGTAACGAACCGGTAAAACCACAAAATAATCGGTAATTCGAAAGCCTTGTCCTCAATATAATGATAACATACTACAGACTCGGAGAAAGCATTTTTTTGACACACACTCTGGTGGGTTTTGACGTTTGAATGTAATAACATCAACAGAAATTTTTGATGTTCCGGATGTGGCCATGTTTCAACAATGTTTTTCCGGTCATGTGATTACGATGTGGTTCTTGCAGAAATACTCAATTTGGGCAATCGTAAGAATGCAAGGACGTGATCACGCCCTTTATTTGTTCGAGACAATGTATGAGCGGATTTGCAAACAGGTGACAGCAAGTACTTGAGCTGTTAATGTCATAACTGCAAAATATGGTTCGAAATTCCCTCTCGCGTTTACAGGCCGTCTGAATTTTTTGTTGACAAAAAGTCTGAATTATTGCGCACTAGAAAGACAACATGAACCACTTGTAAAAAAAATAACCGAGTGTATAAAATCGGGACGATACACACAAAATAAGGCAATATTCATAACAAAGTAAGCAGAATGCTTCAGAAATCACTTTTTCACGAAGTATATTCCAAGTGACCTGGAACTATATTGAGCGTGTTAATTTCCCCCTGTCGCTGCGAAGTTATTTACTTCCTAGTAACCATGGAATTTGAAGGCCGGTATGTTTGATGTCTGCAAAGGACCGATTGAAGATGGTTGAAAATGATGCATTCGTGCTTTTAAATAAGGTGCGCTTGGACGATGCTGAGAATTTAGTTTTTTCTTGCAATCAACCATAGTAATACAAGCGTCGATCAGTGTCTTTTATGATCGTTTTACACTGACAAATGTGACAAATCTCCTTCACCGGAAACCATCCCCCAATTTGCATATCACAATAAACATAACCGCTGTCACGGAGTGTCAGCCTGGCCGTGTGGTCAAAACCGAAACGAATTATCGAATGCACAGTCAATATTAGCTGCAATTGGCTTTTAAATAAATGAAATACACAAAATATTCGCAATTTCTTCATTATTCATGCCGAGTTACTTTTTAACCAAACCACATGCGCTCAGTTTCGTTTGTCGGCATCAAACTGATATTGTTTGTGGTAATTAAATAGCACGAGAAGGCGCAGGAAGCCAAATATTTTCCATCATCTATTATTTAATTCAAATTGATAATTTCTTTTATTTTACTGAAATTATGAACTGATAAGGTGGGTGTGTTGCGATTATTATGCCCCAGACCTGGAAGTTGGAAAATCAAAGGTGCATCTAGGGCCGTGCAGTGGTGACCCCTGTCCTCTTAATCTTATTCTTACCCATTCATCATTACATGTACGAACATTCCCCCTTGTATCTCAACCATTGCTACTCCAATTTGAAGGATATTTGGTTTTGTGATCAAGCATCATGGGGAAACAATGCCTGTGTAGCTGCTGTGGCATGTGTTTCTTCCCACATTTTTTCAGAGTTGTACTTTTTCACTCTTTTGAGTTAGAAAATTTTGTTTATAACTAGTTGATTTGTTACAATTTGTTGCAAAGTGCCTGCTAATACCCTCAATTGTATTGCTACAGAATTTTCTTGTGAAGATTTTGTTCCTATTACTTATCAAGCAACAACCTAATGAATATTCTGTATAAAGCCACCAATCTGATGTTTGACACTTTTATCGGAGCTGTTTTAAAGGCTTATGGAACTCGAAATGTTGATTATGGCAGGACTTTTCTATTCACCCATTAATTGATAAATTAAGTGTTATAGTTGGAAGTAAGAAGCATGAAAGGTCCAGAACTAAAACTCTAAAAAGAATGTTTTGCAATGTAACATGATTTTTGCAGATACACTTATTTGGAGGTTTACCTGTCTGATAGTGTTTGGAACATGTGTGGCCAGGATCTTCAAAAAGAAAAAAGAGTTAAACTTTGAGAAAAAAGGCATATGCGCCGGAGGTAGAGTCATACAAGGAAGAGAGCCCCCCCCCCCCCCCCCCCCCGAAATTTTTTGTGTCAAATGGAGCTCACTTGTCATCTTTTGGGGATTGCTTTGTGTACTGCGTTCTTGAAAAAAATATGTGAGACCCTCTGGATGTGCCCTTCTGATCTCAATATGTCAATAAGCCTCCTTGGGGAAAGCACATGCAATAATGGTTATGTAAGGTTGATTTGATGTGTTTTGAATAACAATGTACTTTTAAGTACATTAGATGGTTTATTGCAGTGACAGGTTACAGTTACCCTTATTTCTTCTCCAACAGATATCATGAGTGTATTGGTGTCCAAGAGTTAAACAAAGCTAATATACTTATTGATAAACCAGACAAATTTAACAATTTAATCACTATCAAATTGATGCATGGGATAAAAGGGGTTAAAGTGCAAGGGGTTTGTATATATATTTATTCAACTACAATGTATGACTTTGCAGTGCATTCTACATAGGAGAATATCATATTTTCTTTCCAAACCATTACAGTAACACATAATTTTGATATTGGGAGACACTCTTTTGTCCTTCCATACTTCTTCTGCTGGACTCCTTCAAGTTGACCTTTGTTGAACTCCCCAAATCAAAACATAAACAAAAGAAAATGTCTGCCTTCAATCAGTGAGCACTCCACTTATAAAATTTGGTCTCAATCTTCATTACTTTCATGAATTAGGAAAAGATTTCTTCGAGTATGTACTTAAATGTTTATAGAATACAGCTGTTATTTTATTTTGAGGTATTTTATTGTAAAAATTTTGTTCTCTTACTTCAGCCATAGCAGACTTTCAGGTGGTGCTATTTACACATGGCAGCAGTTCCATGGCAAATTTCAGTTTCCACATGTTCTATGTTTCATTCCAAGCATTTTGGTATATAATTTATTGGGGTTATTCATTTTGGGCCTTTTTTAGACTTGAAAGAAAATTACATGAAATTTGACCAAAGTTAGGTTGGACGTCCCCTTAAGATGACACGTTATGGGAAAACTATTTTAGAATGGACATTAAAAATAAATTTTAATTAATTTTAAAAGCACCTCAGAGTTCATTTCTTGGTAAAGTGCTATAGATATATGTTTTGGATTGATTTTGGTTTCATTAATTTAAGGGCCTATATAAGTAATGGAATTTTGTTTATTTTGAAATTCTCACCTCTCATATTCCTTAAATTCAGATTAAATATTCACAAATTATACATCGAAATGAAGATTGGAGTGTATAGAACACGAAACACATATGTAATCAACTCATAGAGTCGACTGTAGGCACCACTGGTTCCTGGAAGTCTGCTACCGTATTCGCACCAGAACTGATAATAAAATAATATTTCATCAGAACAACTTGTGGCAAAATGTGCTTCATATATCCAAGAACAAAGCTAGGCATTCAAAACACTTTCGAATACAGCGATAGGATTCCATTTTGGAAAAGGACAACACTGTCTGCATTTTTCATTGAAGATGGTTTCCATGCTCGACAGACATGCGCAAATAACTCGTTACCACGAATTTCCATCGAAAAACAAAATCGTAATTCTAAGAAATTTCAACAGGTATCATGATACCTTGCATTAAATATGGCAACTGCGCAATCTCTATCTAATAACAGAATACTATGAGTTGATTACATACGTGTTTCGTGTTCTATACACCCCAACCTTCATTTTGATGTACATTTTGTGTATATTTAATTTGAATTGAAGGAATATCAGAGGTGAGAGTTTTCAAAATAAACAAAATTTCATTACTTATATAGGCCCTTAAGAGTGCTGTGTGTGAATTTTCCGTTCTGTTGTTAGTGCGATCTACATATTAAGGGGCTAAAAAAAATAATAGAATTTTGTTTATTTTGAAAATCTCACCTCTCATATTCCTTAAATTCAGATTAAATATACACAAATTATACATCAAAATGGGATGTATAGAACACGCAAAACATATGCTATCAGCTCATAGAGTTGACAGCAGGCACCATTGGTTCCTGGAGGTCTGCTATCGTATTCGCACCAGATCCCACAATAAAACAATATTTCGCAAGAACAACTCGTGGCCGAATGTGCTTCAGATGTTCAATAACAAAGCTAGGCATTCAAAACGCTTTCGAGTGCAGCGATAGGACTGCATTTTGGAAAAGGACAACACTGTCTGCATTTTTTATTGAAAATGGTTTCCATGCTCGACAGACATGAGCAAATCATTCGATACCACGAATTTCCATCGAAAAACAAAATCGTAATTCTAAGAAATTTCAACAGGTATCATGATACCTTGCATTGAATATGGCAACTGTGCAATCTCTATCTAATAACAGTATACTGTATGAAGGCGATCTTTTTCATTATTTGATTTTAGACGGCGTTGTTTTTACATGCCTTTTCCGTCCGATGACGTCGACCGGAAATCGAAAGTACATTGAAACGTAAACAAAAGCAAAGGCTTTGGAATGTTTTGAAGAATTTTGATCCCCTAGCTTTGTTCTTGGATATGTAAAGCACATTTGGCCACAAGTTGTTGTTGTGAAATATTAAATTATCAGTTCTGGTGCCAATACGGCAGCAGACTTCCAGGAACCAGTGGTACATACAGTGCACTCTATGAGTTGAATACACATGTGTTTCGTGTTCTACACATCTCAATTTTCATTTTGATGTACATTTTGTGTATATTTAATTTGAATTCAAGGAATATCAGAGGTGAGTATTTTCAAAATAAACAAAATTTTATTACTTATATAAGCCCTTAAAAGTTGATTTTCAACAATAAAATTACTTTTCAGTTTAAAACTTCAGCACTCAAAATATTCTTTAGATCAAAACAGTTTCGGTGCTTGTCACCGTTTGCACGAAAATCGTTTAATTTACTTGTTTTGGAACTTTTTTTGTTTTTGTCCATTTGGGAAAATTCACTGGTTCCTATAAACCATAATGAAGCACCGGGTTGTTCACGGTGGCCGTACCGTACTTCACATACGTGATAAACGCAGATCGTCCATCCAAATTTCATCCACCATTTACATTTTTGCATAATTGTCGCCTAAAGAAAAATGAAAGCTTTCTTACCGCCATTACCAACCTCTTTTAACCATGGTATTAGTTGGTGTAACACCAGAAAGGTTTATACTATAAATATATTGTTTTGTTGGTTCTTGATCATCAGCGCCAACTCTTGGGTTTTTTCAGTGATGGCTGCGCAACTCACTGTAAGCACGAGACGTCCGCTTATTTAACTGGTTGTTAATATTTTGCTGTGTGTTTGCAAAGTCAGACAATAATAAATATGTAAACTTGTATTTGATATGGTTATCTGAATGTGAGGAGAACAGAAGACCTGTCTCATGGGCTCTTGGTGAAGCTGGGTTCGCACAAGTGGTCATATTTTGACGTGGGCACGCAAATATCATGCAAGTTATTATGGCTCCATTTGACACAGTGTTAACACATTAACCCTTTACCTAACATGAAAAGCAGACGACAATTGCCAAAAAAAATTCTTGAATAACTATTTTATTTTCATTTTTTGTCTCAAAAACACAGGTTATGACCCCTCATTGGAACGAACTCGACGCGCTTGTTCCATTGAGGGGTCATAACCTATGTTTTCGAGACAAAAAATGAAAAAAAATATTGAAAATTAATTGGCGATTTTTTAGAATAACGCTAGCCGGTTTTGGCCGTTACGTTGGGTAGAGGGTTAGCAAACCTCGTTTGTGAACAGAAGCACATCTCCAGTACCAGGGGGTTTACAAAGATCGTAGCGGGAGGAGATTCAAGGTGTTCTCTTGTTTTCCTAAAATTTCCGTGACCTATTTGTTTGGGCAGCTTCGTAAAATATTTCGAGTAGACACGGAGATCACTATCCGGCAGCGGATGAAGGTTTTCGTACGATTATGGATCGGCATTTACACACTGAGGACAATACCACAAGGAAGCTTTAACCCTTTCATTTAATTGTCTTTAATGACATCCTATTTGCTTGCATATGATTGGGCGAGGTGAGTCTTTCATTATCCAACGATGTAGTCAAACAGTAATTGCTGCATGCTAACTGTTAGTCAGTATTCACATGAGTTGTGCGCCAATATTGATATGATGGCAACGATTTTAATGTTTGAGACTTCGACCGACAGAGGGTGCAATAAAATACAAACAAACACGCTTAATTACTTTACAACAAACAAAATGAATTATTTGCAGCTCGATCGGTTTATGAATGCGGGATGTGCTTGTTACGTTTTGTATGGAACATCATAAACTTAACACGCCCATCCCACATTCATACTCCAACAAAGCGTCAGACGTTTCATTTCCATTCTTTTATGCATAAATTGTAGTGTAAACAAACACTTGGCCATTGAAAAAGGTCAGAGACATGAACAAAACATAGAAGTGGGTGGTGGTGGGCGTGGGGGTCAGTAATAATTTAATCATACAGCACTATATGGGTATTAGTGCTGCCAAAGGCAATTCTCTCTCTCTCTCTCTCTCTCTCTCTCTCTCTCTCTCTCTCTCTCTCTCTCTCTCTCTCTCTCTCTCTCTCTCAAGCATTGCAGGTGGCTCCTTGTGTCACTCAAGGGATGATATATGAACATTTAGAACTCACCCAGGCCGATTGTATAGCTTCTTTATTTGATGATTATTGGCCAGCCTCTTTCATTATGCCTGCCCCCCCCCCCTCCCCCCCCCCCCCCCCCCACCACCACCACCATCTTTGGCACACATAACATAAGTTGGAAACGAATACAAGAGTTTTTTCCGTTACAGTTCTTTAGTGCATCTCTGGCAAAAAAAGGGCACGCGCTGTCCCTTGTCCTCCTTACCCCCCTCCCCCCCCCTCCCCCCCGCGTCTCGGGGAAAGGGGACTGCCCCCTCAGCTTCCGGCTCCCTCGCCCACCCTTTGTATCCATTATACAATTGAGAGTACAGCATATTAGATAGATTCCAATAGAACAGCTCCCCTCTTTCAATACGGTATGATAGTGTAATAATAGACAATGTTATATAAATATCTCATTTTATTTCATGAGAAGTTCTTGAAGAACGATCCACATACCTGTGTCGTGTAGATGCTTATGTTTTTCTTTATTTATATATTATTCAGCTACAATGATGGACACACATTTTAGCGTCGAGTTGATCGAGATGAACGCCACCCTCCTCCCCCTGGTTGAGTGAAACAGTTTATTATGGCAGACCACGTCAGAGGTTGTGTTTAGCAATGACGTAGGAACCGGGGGACAGTGCGTCACATGCTCCGGCAACTTTTTTCCAAAAATAGTTGACAAAGAGAGGGGTAGATTATTACTTTCATCAAAAAATGTTTACGCCAATTATGACGTAAACATATTGATGAAGATAATGTTGGCCTAATCTACAATCTCTCTCTCTCTCTCTCTCTCTCTCTCTCTCTCTCTCTCTCTCTCTCTCTCTCTCTCTCTCTCTCTCTCTCTCTCTCTCTCACACACACACACACGCACACACACACACACACAACGACTATAGAATTTTAGGCGGATGGTCCCTTGCGTCTCAGCTACAGTCAACTGAAACTTGTGTTTCCTCTTTGGGTTCCCGTCATCACAATCTTATTGGGGATGTGCAGGAATGGGTGCATAGATTCTTTACTCTTATGATGTGACCGCAGATCCATCGTATGATTTTGCTCTTTTACTATCTTTAAAGTTGAGAAAAGCGCATATTGTTTGCTCAGTATTTTACAAATCACCCCTGCCACCCCGCCCCACCCCACGAGCTAAAACTTTCAAATCTACCAGCGTTTTCTACATAAATAACCATTTGGTTTTCCATGGATGTCTTCAACGGGGTCGCATACCACTCGTCGAGTTCGTTCTGTACTATTCGGAAAAACATACAGTCTAACTCATATACCGTCGATTGTAACGTGGGGTTTTTAACCCTTTACTTAACATGAAACGGAGTCGACACTTGCAAACAAAATTCTTGAATAACTATTTTTTTCCATTTTTTGTCTCAAAAACATAGGTTATGACCCCTCTTTGGAACGAGCTCGTCGAGCTCGTTCCAAAGAGGTGTCATAACCTATGTTTTTGAGACAAAAATGAAAAAATAATGAAAATTAATTGACGACTTTTGTGAACAGCGCTGGTCGGTTTTACGTTGGGTAAAGGGTTAAATGCGGAATAGATTACTGGAACATTTTTTTCTATCGTATTTGGTAGAGTGCTGCGAGCGCAAAAGCGACCTTATCTGGCTTGGTTCGCGATCTTCCGAAGGTGATATACCTTCGTGTTGAGTCCAGGAAATTTCGCCCGGATGCCGACCCCGGTGCGATCCACTCGCAATTCTTTGTCCACTTTTTGTCACAGTCCAGTACAATTGGGACCCAGCGAATTTCAAAGTCCGGGTCGAATCGTCTCAGGCAGAGAGTTTCGAATCGAATCGCAGAATCTCACATCAAATATCACAACTTTTCATTTTGCAGATTTATCGCTCCTTCTTACGAACGAATATAGCATATATTGTCTATCTTTAGACTTCCTGTTTGGGCAACTAAATCAAAAATGCGAAATATTTTCAGAAACAGAATCAAAGTAGTGTGGAAAGGAAATTTGATGATTGAAGTAGAGTTCAGTCAAGAGGAGACAATTGGTAGGATTTTGAGAATATTTCGACTTTTCGAAATTTTTGAATCGGTGCCAATCGAAGCGAATTGAATCAGAGGGACGATTTCGAATTGCGATGCTTCGCAAGCCGAATGTTCCGGTAAGAATAAAATCTCCGACCTCTGATTGGACGAGAGCTCTTGTAGTTTTTTCTTTGTTTAGAGCTCGCTAAGCATATGTTTTTGTTTGACGTCACCGCTCAAAATATTTGAAATGAGGATGTCTGATTCGCAATTATTCAACTCAATATCATCTCCGAAGTGGCAGACTATACTTGCCTGAAAATCCAGATCGACTGCACCCACGGGGAGAGGTAGTACCTTTGTGAGAGGACCCAACCTCTCACACTGGTCCTCACCCGAGGGTTCAACCCAACCGACATCAGTCAAAGAGACCATCACGCCGCAACCGGTGACACCTGCTGAGTACCTGAACCTGTTCCTCCTTCAACACGAGTAGACATGTGGAAATTAATCATTTACAGCCAATGAGGGTCGAAAGGGGCTTGTTCCCCATACCGTCCCAGCGCGCCTTCGGCGCGTTAAACCATTCCATTCGGGATTGTCATTTCCAATTATTCAATAACAATCATTTTGAAGATTGTTCACACGTACACCAGTCGATGTTCCGAATGAAGTGTTGATTGAATTATAAACCAGTTTACGATTTGAACTAAGGTGGAATGACCTCGATCTTTATCTGATTTTGCTGATAATATGGCCAGTGAGGTTTTGCACTCCGCGTCTCGGTTGAACGTAAACTCCGAGCCGCAAACCTTAGACCATGTTACAGTCAATTCATCACAATAACTTTTAATGTCCCAATAAGACTAAAATCCTCCTCTGATTGGACGAGAGCTCGCTTAGTGTATTCTATGTTCAAGCTCAAGTGGAAAATGTTACCGTCTGACGTCACAACGCGAAATATTTGAAATAACCATCGCCCGTTTCGCAATTGCTTCACCAACGGAGTGACGAGCAAGACGCTTAATTTTTCTGGATTTTTCACTCGTGCAGCAGACGGTGTTCCGGATGAAGTGTTGTTTAAATTATAAACCGATTTACGATTTGAACTGAGGTGGAATGAGTTTACCTGGTTTATTGATTATTTATCCAGCGCCGTCGTGGGACACACGAGAGGTTTATTTACTAAACCGGTGATCGTTAAAAGTTGCCTTGAACAAGGCAACTTTTAACGATTACATGTTTAGTAAATAAACCTCTCGTGTTTCACGCTGTAGGTTTTGGGCTATGAGTAGTGTCTTACTGGAACATATACGTTATTGTGATGAATTGACGGTAACATGGTCTGAGGTTTGCGGAGCGGAGCGTATGTTCAACCGAGACGTTTCGCGTTAAGCTGCGAGCCGCAAACCTTAGACCATGTTACCGTCAATTCATCACAATAACTTTTTATGTTCAACGAGTAAACCGATCTCATTCTCATCTGTTTGCCACCTCGTGTTACAAACTGCTGTGAAATACGATTTTTATTATTATTTATTTATTTTCATTAATGAAATTTGCACATCAATTCAAACCGCAAGCGTAACATGATGATACTCGAGTCAGTTGTATTTATTATGTTTGCGGTGGTAATAAAATTTCAGTGACTGATTTACGAAAGATTCAAGTGACGAACTATTCATGCCTGACAAAATGTTATAAGGCTCCACAAAGCAGATCATCTGTTTTTAATGCCATTTTTGTAAAATTGCGTGTTGACGGGAGATTTTTAATTTTGTTATTTTTTTGCCACCAAAAGTTCGTGTTCCTGGGTTGTTTTATGTTTTAGGTCTCATGATCTACAGAATCGCATGGGCGGGTGGTGTATTTTGTCCCTTGAGTGCATGAAGGCTTTACAATGCTAAAGCATTGCAATGCCTTGTTGCACTCAAAGGACAAATTTGTCAGTTTTACTAACTTGGGTGAAATATTATACAGAAATCATTTAAATTATATTTTTTATGTTTGCCTTGAATTTTGTAGGAGGGCTTGAGAGACAGATTTTCAACTTATTAGGCCTAAAATATTTTCAATTAAAATTTTTTGTTCAATGAGATTGTATGCTATAACTCTTTACCTAATGTAAAGGTAATATCCAGGTACTGTTGAAAGCGCCTTTAAAGCCTTCAAACAAAAATGAACAAACAAACAAATATCACTGCATCTGATTCGCACTACTTACCCAGTTTCTGCACACACATTTCTGACCGGCTTCGCGTCAGTAAAATCCATCCAAAACCATCAGCATGTAGTCAAAAAATGAATCGTAAATGCGTGTTAGATTTAGGGAAGGGATTGGGCTAAAAACCAAGGTTATTAATTACTTTATTCAGTGCAAGCTGCAGGAGTACCCATCCGTCTTATCAGAGTTTGAAACATTTTGTTTGACTAAAAAATATTCAGTAGGCTAAAAATTTGGCACCACACAATTATTGACTTCAAATTTATTTTTTTTCAATTTTTGCCTCCAAAACATAGCTTATGAGCTCATTCCAATGAGGAGCATAAGGTATGTTTTGGGGGAATACATTGAATGTTTTCAGTTATTTGAGGAAAAAAGGGTAAAGCTGAAGATTTTGGAACTCTGCAATTTAAATAAATAGATTTCCGCAACTCCTCAATATTCTGTGTCATATTTACAATAATTTAGTGAAGAAAAAAAATGGATTAACCCTTTTTGTCACAATTTGTTTTGGACTGTATTACACCTGTAAACACTTTCTTTCTGCCAGTTGTCTGCTTGCATTATCAGTCGCCACCTTCTGGTGTCTTATAGAAGACAATGGCAATACTTGAGCGAAATCACTATCCCTAGGGTTATCATAAGAGGGCACTACTAAATATTGCCCTTACTACACTATTCCTAAAGCACTAAGGATGTCTTTGGGGTTTAATCCTTTGAACTGGAATTTTCTGGTTCTCGTTTTGGAAAATCAGTCACGATACCGGGAAATTTTCACGTTCTCGTTTCCGAATATCAGTCCCGACACCCGGGAAATTCATAGGACAAAACCGGAAATCAAAGGTTGCGTTCCGCAATCTTTGATTCCCGATTCTAGTCTTTGATTTTCCCAGACATTAGCACTGATTTTCAGAACCGGCAACCGGGAAATTCCCGTTCGCGAGATTAAACCGTAGCTCCTACGGCGATGCTGATCTCGGAAGAAATTAATATTGGCCATAATCTCATAAACTTTTCACCTGAACTTAATTAAGCATCCCCTGAAATGTTTCATGACAGTGAAGTTTGTGTTACTGATTATTATGTTTTAACGATTGCTATATCTTGCAGTACATTTCATCTAGAGAAACATGATGTTTCTGGTTGATAGCGTACCCCAAGCACATCCTCTCGTCCACGTGAAGCATGCTTCCCACGATTGTCACAAAAACACTATCATCCACATGCAATATCTGGATATAACACAAGAAAATTTGTCACTTCGTTTATCAATAAATGTTGACATGGCAAGTACGAGTCTGTCAGTGACACTGAGATGGCTAATCGTTGGCATGCATGCTTCAGACATGTCATTCAAAAGTATTGAAATGTAACTTGGCTATAGTCATTCTGCCATCAGTAGACTTGTCCGAAAACACCAACAAACCAACGATGTTAAGGACCGACCAAGGCCTGGACAACCCCACAAAACCTCTCCTTTGGAAGGTCGGAGTCTGGCACGCCTCGTTGGGCTTGAACCCTGTGCTTCAAGTGAAGTTTTGAAACGCCTTCAGCTTCCCCAACCGGCGTTTGTGCAACCGAACTGTCCGAAACCGTCTCAAAGCACTTGGTATGAGGTCCAGAAGGGTCATCGAGCGTCCAGCTCTGTCCGATCAGCATCAAAGACGATGTTTGGAGTGGTGTATGGCACAACAACATTGGAATCTCAGGACATGGAGGAGAGTGCACTGGTCAGACGAGATTAGGCTCCTGCCTCACGTCACAGATGGTCGCATGATAGTGAGGAGGCATAGAAATACAGCTTACGTGCATAGGAACATCAGACCTACAGTTTCTTTCGGTGGAGGATCAGTAAAGATCTGGGGACGCCTCTCTTATGATTGTAAACTTGGTATCATGACACTGTACGTGAGAATCCGAATGGTCATCAGCATCATCTGGGACATTTTCAATCCGGTTGTCGTTCCTCATTTAGACAACCACCCATTGGCTACTCGCCCTATATTTATGGACGATAATGCAAGGCCACATTGTTCTCATGCTGTGAGAGCGTTCCTTCGGAACAACACTATTCCAACACTATCGTGGCCTGCAATGAGCCCCGATTTGAATCCCTTGGAACACATCTGGGACTAACTTGGACGTCTTGTGCAAGCAAGGAATCCAACTTACAGAATTTGGCCGATTTGGATGCTGCATTGCATGAGGAGTGGCAGAAGTTGATTATGGACTGTATCATAAGGCTCACTTGCAGCATTAGGAGGAGGGTTCAGGCTGTCATCCGGGCATGTGGTGGATACACTCCCTACTGATGTCAAACACTGTCTTTGTGTTCAGGAGATCACAAGTTACATTTTTGTCAGTAATTACCGTCATTGTTTCATCATGGACAGTTCCAGGACCATACTTGTCGAGAGAACATTCTTCCATCAAAAACATTAGTGACAGGTATATGTAATTAGCGCCATTAAAAGACTGCATATTTTCATCATTGTATTGTCTTTCATTTGTCAATAGACCATTCTTTCCGCAAACAATCTCTTTTGGCCATCTGAAGGATAGCATGATAGTAATAATGACAAATTCTATTAACACCACTGCAAAAAACAGGGGGTGCTTAATTAAGTTCCAGGTGTGTATAATACGCAATCATTTACATCATTGTCTATGAATTTTTCCGGTATCGTAATTGACTTTCAGAACCGGAAACTGTAGAACCGTGCAATTTCCGTTTCCGGTATTAAACCTTAGATGTCTCTCATTTCCCGTAAATTCCATATCAGGCTCAGCGACTCTCTTGCACGACATGCAAATTACTGACATCGCATATGCCATATTAGGTCACTGATAAACCGTGTAACCAATAAATACTTATCTCTATTCATACATAGAACGACACACACGTGTGAATGGGTTAATCAATATGGCACGAGTGCCAGCGGACCTTGAGTTTTATCCTTCCGCGATGGCTCAAGTGCCATATCGATTAGCCCATTCGCACACGCGTGTCGTTCTGTGTTTATTACACGCCTTCACGTCTATAAAAAACATTATTAGAAGGACACTCGGGGATCCATTTGACAACTATCAACAAAAGAATACATTTTATCGGCAACCAAATTTGCGAGGGGAACCCGTGTTACTATTTCGTCCCCCGGAGTTTGCATTTAGTAAAATGGTCGGGGCCTGAAAAAAGTCCTCGAGATATGAGGGTCGGGCCTACTCGGGGCTGATTTTTAAACATGCCTTAACAGTTTAGTTTTGTTTTAAATTTTTTCGGGGTTGGAAAAACAGCCCCGTCAGAAGCATTCTCAGAGCTGATCTCGGGACCTGGGCTGATCAGCCCCGATGAAATGCAAAACTGGTCCCCTGAGTCCCAATGTGTTCTATGTGCCTCCTGGCACATAGAACACATTGGAACTCAGGGGACAATCTTCAGCTATCGCTAGCGATTCCAACTGTAATTGCGTTGCACGATTTGTAGAAAAAGCCAGTGAAATTTAGCTCCTATTTAAAAATAGTCCGTCAACGATTTCCGTTCACAGATTTTCATTTTCCGCATGGTTTGGTGTTGCTCTAGATGGGGATTTCATTGGCGTGTAATACAACAGGGTTGACGGAACACTCATTTTGATCTCCTGTTTTATCATCAGCGGCCAATACTATAAAACGTTTACAATTGTATTTTCTTGAATTGTATTTTCTGCCTATTAATATAACTGACTAAAATGAATCATTAGCATTTTAAAAGATTTGGCAAATTGCCAACTGGCAAATTGCCAGATCTTTGAAAATGCTAATGGTTCATTTTCTTAACCCATTTAAAATCATAACTAGAAAAAAACAATTCTAGAAAATACAATTGTAAAAGTTCTATAGTATTGGACCCAGGCCTCCTGTCCAGGATCCCTGATTATACGAGAAGAGTTCTGGGAGATTTCGGTTCCGAAGCCACTTCGATTCCTCTTTGGTTTATCCGCTTTTTTGACTTGATCAAACAGAAGAGTAGCTGTTGAATACAGTGAAGACTAACATTATTTACGGTTGTAAGAAAGTGAAATATCTACCACTTGAGGAGTGGTGAGATTCGATTCAGGATTCGATACGAAATCATCAGCTTGCTTCGATTTGGGATTAGATCCTCCCCGACATTTGAGTTCGCAAGGCTCCAATTCTAACACAAACATTCCATCTACATCAGTGTTCATGGTGGATCGAAATATTTTGATGCCATGTGGGTGTTTTAGGTGCCAAATGATGTTTTTTGTTGCCAAAGAAAGATTTTAGTGTCAAAAAATGGCTTTTCGTCATACAGACGAACTAATGTTTGAGGAACGAAATCACCCGGGTTTCGACGTGTGGTTGATGGACATCTCTATGGAGATACGAGTTTGGAATGACTTACAATCCGAGGGAAAAACACAAACTGGAGTGGTATTTCAAAATATTTATTCAGTCCAATACCTCTATTCCATCATCGCCATCACGAGGGTAGAATGTTCCACAGAATGCCTATATAGATGCGATGTGGGGGATCCCTAGCATTGAGATAAAGTAATAAATAATGATCTTACTCTTTACCCCCAATGATATCAAAATTTATTATTTTAATTATTGGGTTTTTTTTCTGAAATCTTTCAAAATATTTCACAAAACCATATCACGTGATCCCTCATTTAAACGAACTCGACGCGCTCGTTCCAATGAAAGATGAAATGATACAGTTTTGTTGATTTCTTGAAAATGTTTTCAATTGCACAGTTTGTATATTACGCGGGTGGATGCGGCCGATTCGTAAGGTAAAAGGTTAAAACTCATTCTGTAATTTCGTCACAATTTGTTGGCTCAGATTTCTACTCGATGCTCAACAAAGACAATACCAGCTGAATTTAGTCCAGGGGCGGACTGGGCCAATAAATGTTGCCGGGGCATGCATCAAGGGGCGGGGGGGGGGGGGGGGGGGGAGCAGGCCGATTTTGCAAATTGAACGGACTCGGCTTCCTTGCATCAGAGCGATCAATGGCAGTCCACATTTTGATGGCATTTTTGTATCATCTTCGTCGATCATTCGACAAAAATGGTTCTACCGGGGAAGGACTCATCGGGACGATCATATTTCGGCCCACTCGGAGAAAATTTTGAGTTTTGAAATTGAAGGGAAACGCTGTTTCCTTGCATCTGAGCGACCATTGGCAGACTAGACTGCTGGTATATCGAAATGGCCTCTATGTGAACTGTGGCTTTCCATTTCGGAATATTGTCAAATCATATCGCCTGTGATGCCAAAAGCCTTTTTACCACTACTACTGACCGTTTCGCATGGAAATACAAAAAATATAGGTAGCAGTTTTGGTATGGAAATGCCGTTGACGGCTTTAGTTTCATAAAATGTTATATCTCTTTTCTTCATAGAACTGACTAAAATTCATTTTTCAACTGAAAAATGCAAATTGAGAGGGGCCAAAGGCTGATCTTGAGTTCGAAGGCTGGTGTGAAATTTTTTATGTTTATCCCTTTACCTAACATTATTACCACTTTAGCGTGCGTTCTCTAGTATATTAACACAATTTTACCTTTACGGTAAAAGTGCATAATACACTGACTCAAACCGGAAGTTGTGTGTTAACGTGGTTAACAGCCCGCTTCCGGCTAAATGTTTCGTTAACAGCCCCGGCTCCGGTTACAGTTTATGTAATCTGTCATACCAAACACGCCACTGGTTCCGAGATGATGAATCGCGCTTAACCGCAATGAATGTTAATGTAACAGGAGGAGAGATAAGTGCGGGAGCCGGGGTTCGAACCGTCGACCTCTAGCACACAAAGCGACCGATTTACCACGAGACTAAGAGATCCGGACCAACCAGGCTGGTTGGTAAATGGCCTTTATACCTCGACCGCTGCATTAAAAAAACGTGAAATTTGTGTGATTTCCCCATTACTTCGGTGATGAAGCATTCGAATTGTCAAGGTGAGTGTAATTAACTCATTACTGTAGGTTTTTGTTAGTAGATTTCAGGAGAAGGCCAACTTTTCGTGGCAAACAAAAATATTTAAATTAAGCTATCATGTGATTGACCACGTGACGTTTTGTTTATCTAGAAACAAACGACACATGTGTTTTGGTTAAATATCATTGCGAAAACTCGGAATGTCACAAGCAAGTGAACTTGATGAAGAACCTTTGGATTCTTCCAATGAGCTCGTTCCAATGAGGGGTAATAACCTATGTTTTTGAGACCAAAAAATGAAACAATCATGAAAATTAATTGGCGATTTTTGAGAATAGCGCTGGCCTGTTTTGGCCGTTATGTCGGTTAAAGGGTTAAAGGAGGATGCATGTCAGAGAGGAAGATGTTAACCTGTTGAGCGTCAAATCAGTCAGTGACATCGGCTACCAACTTTTCTATGCACTGCAAATGGTGTAGTTCATACAGTTTTTATGTGCGCCTGTATGATGTAGAATATGCAGATGTATGTGGTTATTTTCGTGTAGATACTAGATATGATTTACAAAGTTTTGGATTTTTTTTTTTGGGGGGGGGGGGGTAAATACCCCCCTTACCTCCCCCCCCCCCCCCCCCCCCCGGTACCTATGCCACTGGTGTGGAGTTACCAAGAGCTGATATCTCAGCCGATGTGGAACTAATCAAGTATTAACCTTTTTATTATTAACCCAAAACAAATAATTACAAATCAGTACGGAGTTTCCTCTCGTCCTAATTCAGCTATCTGAGCGTCTCGGCTTCCCTTTTGGGGAAGCCGAGACGCTCGGACAGCTGAACTATCTCTTCTCCTATTTCAACAAATCTGCGCTTACAACTCTGATTCTTAGTTGGCACTGAATTTTCTCTACAACTCTTTTCCTTCTTTTCTTTGTCCAACCAATCATTACTTATGGCCATCTTTATTTATTTATTTGTTAAGGTTTAGCGACACATTAACCGCAAAGGTCATATCGTGTCAGTGACAGTTTTGCGGGTGGAGGAAGCTGGAGTACCCGGAGAAAACCACCGAGCAACGACGAGCAGCTGCCAGCTCCCCAACATCATAACTCCGCACTGCAGCACAGGCAGAGTTAGATTGGTTGAAGACATGCGCACCATCGACGTGCAGTACACCTTAGTGCACTGCATCGTCGTACCCACATATGGGCAATCGGGGTTAAGTACCTTGCCGAAGGACACAACGCGGGAGTCCGAATCGATAGCTCAGACGGTCACCCATCCAAGGACTAACCGGGCTCGACGTTGCTTAACTTCGGTGATCTGACGAGAACGCAATACCGCAACGCCACCGCGCCCCATGGTCATCTTTAAAAACTCAGTTTCTTGTAACTCTGTTAGTACACCCGGTCACTCCAATTTTTCTGTTGCGCACGGTGAAAGGTTTCGATGTAAAGAAACCGGTTGCTCCCATATCAGCCGGGCTTGAAGTCATTTCTGCCGATTTTGATAATGGGCAATTCTGGGAAAGAAAATCGTATCTAATAAATAAAAATTATTATGCATTTATTCATCTATTTAGATTTAACGACACTTTCTGCAGCTATGGTCACATCGTGTTGGGCAGTTTCACGGGCGGAGGAAGTCGGAGTACCCGAAGGGAACCACCGAGCAACGGTGAGTAACTGCAAGATTCCTAAACATGATAACTCAGCGCAAGTAGGCTTTAGCATTGGTTGAAGACAAGTGCAACAGCGCGTGTAGTAGGTATGTCTTAGTACACAGCGCCACCGTGCCCCCAAGTGTGTAATCGGGATGAAGTGCCTTGCCCAAGGACACAACGCAGTTACACATGGTGAAAAAAATTATTTTAAAAAATTTAACTTAATGCTACCAAGTTACGTCGATATGGCTGAGTCAGAAAGACCACGCAAATCGTGTCTAACGAAAATAGACTGTTCTTCACACTGTTGAAAAGATGTAATGTCAAGTCACGTCGAACTGTAATCGCGCCATTAGCGTTGTGAAAGGCCTTTTATTTATTTTTTGTTTTTCATTGTCGTGATTTATCTATTAGGCAGGTGGGGCTTTCTTGTTGTTATTCAAATGACAACCTCTTCAAACATTATCTTTCGGTGACATTTTTGTCCAGATGACGTGTTTCAAACGACTGAGCTCAAATTTCTTTATCTGCCGATCTGGTCGAGAGGACAAAATGTGACTTACTGAATCAATGCATCTTTTGACAGAAAGATTTCGTTACAGCCCACAGATTTTAACAAAGAAATATTTTTATAAACCTTCACAAGCGAATAATTTCGACAGAAACATTCTCACCCTTCTAACTGCGAAGGAGTCTGAGTCACTGTTCTCGTACGCTCCTTCCCATTTAGAAATGTGCACTTTATCATTTTTCTGGGTTTTTTTTTTCAGTATCCTCGAAAGTTCTCTTGATGGGGCAAATGTATCGCTGGCGATACACGCAGACATTCGATCATTTATTTTTTATACTTTATCCACTTACATGGATTGAAGTTTTTCCTCTCTCTCTCTCTCTCTCTCTCTCTCTCTCTCTCTCTCTCTCTCTCTCTCTCTCTCTCTCTCTCTCTCTCTTTTTAAGAATCTAGTTCGACATTCTACCTCTTCTTGAGACTCAGCAGACACCTGTTGCATATGTTCTTCTCGTTGAGAACGATAACCATTGTGTGAGTGCAATTCCATCTGTGTGCTATCCTACCCTCCGCTGTACTCACGTAATATCTCTTCCTCGTCAGACGTGCTCTTTTCACCATTCTTTTACGTGAATATACAAAACGGAAGCTTCAAAACAACTAGAGAAGATTATAATATGCAGTACTTTGTTAACAAAATCAGACAGAGAACTTCGACCGGATCGCGACTGTGTCGCGATCCGGTCAAAATTCTATATCCGCTTTCCTCCCCACGTCAAATTTGAATTTTACCTGGCGATAATGAAATGTGAAAACATTGAATCTCAGACGCTATTTGCGTTTTTTTTTACCTCATTTTAAGACACTATGTTAATTGTTTAGAGGGTGTTGCCAGTTATTTCGCAATATTCCTCGCCCATGAACATCATCGGGCAACCATTTTTTGCAATGTTTACAATTCAGATCGCGGCGTCCCGAAGACGCATCATGGAAACATCTGGCCTAAAGAGAGTTACAGAGTGAGATGAACTCCAACGCAAATAATTCCCTACAACTGTTAAAACACTACGAATATAAACTGTGCGAGTCTGTTGTTGTCAAAGCCAGAACAATACGGTGATGGGGTTTATTAACATTTTTTTTCAAAGGCGAAGTGGATATTGAATTAGTTGTTGCATCCAGATAGAAATTTGCATTACCATTAGAAACACAACAGTGGGTAAGTAGGTAAAGGTGCAGGCAGCATGCCGAGAGGTGCTCGGTTCGAATCCCACCTGCGGTAACCGCGTCGTGTTCTTGGGAAAAACACTTCACCCTCATTGCCCACGTGGGAGCACGGTGGCGTTGAGTACTAAGGCGTACTGCGTGTCGATGGTGCACTTGTCTTCAACCAATGCTAACCCTGCTTTTGTGGAGTAAGCATGTTTGGGAGCCTGACAGTTGCTCGCCGCTGCTCGGTGGTTCTCTCCGGGTACTCCGGCTTCCTTTACCCGTAAAACTGTCCGACACGAGAGGTGACCCTGGCTGTCGTTAAACCCTATAAATAAATAAATAAATAAATAAATAAATAAATAAATAAATAAATAAATAAATAAATAAATAAATAAATAAAAACACAACTCGTTCGATAGGGGGTCAGTAGGTAGAGGTGCAGGCTGCAAGCCGAGAGGTCCTCGGTTCGAATCCCACCTGCAGCAACCGCGTTGTGTCCTTGGGCAAGACACTTCATCCCCATTGCCCACGTTGGGGCACGGTGACGTTGTGCACTAAGGCGTAGTGCATGTCGATGGTGCACTGTCTTCAACCAATGCTAACCCTGCTTGTGTGGAGTTAGTATGTTGGGGATCTGACAGTTGCTCGCCGTTGCTCGGTGGTTCTCTCCGGGTACTCCGGCTTCCTCCACCCGTAAAACTGTCGAGGTCATGATTAGCCATTGTGCAGAATATGTGACCTTAAACACCAATAAATAAAATGTTGATTGTCTCCCCTTGGAACAATGCGTTCCTCGGACGGTCCACCTCGAACCAGGTCATCGTTTTTATATAGTTAGGCTTTTCCCTCTGGAAAAGACTATTGTTTTTCTACGGATTATTATTTTTTTTGGGGGGGGGGGGGGGTTGGGGGGGGGGGGGGGTTTCCACACATTTTGTCCGTACGATTCAGAAGCCATTTTCGAACCGATTTTCACGAAATAGAGGGGCACAAAATCTAAAAATGTACCGAAGCGGAATTTTCGATTTAACCCTTATTTCGTCGGAATTGGCAAAAAACTGCCAAAATTGGGGTTTATCGGCACTTTCTCGAAACACGTCTTGTAGATTTTTTTTAAAACCTTCATCATTGATAGACCTGTCTGTGCCATGACCTTTGATACACATGACATATCAGGCGATGCATATGGTAACCCTCCACAGGCTGCCAAACATCGAAATTTTGATGAAATGGTCCGGTTTCAGGCCCCCAGAACACCCAAACGATACACGAGAGATAAACATAACTTCCTTTATTGGAAGTGGAATTCACCGGAGATCATTTTTGTAAGTAATAAGGGTGTTCAAAAAAGCAAGCGTTAACCCGTTTGGGGCTGGTTAAACAGCAATACCCCCATAAAGCTAAAAAATTCAGGTTTTCCGTGGATTTCTCTAAATGAGTCTTGTAGATTTTCAAGAAAAAATTGTCACTCCCAGGCCTTGATGTGACAATAGATGCTGCGTGGACAAAATACTGCGGTGAGCATTTGTTAACCCTCCACGGGCTGCTAAAAGTCAAAATTGTGATAAAATGGGCTGTTTTTGGACGTCAACAGCACCCAACGGGTACGCCACAAAGAAAACTATAAAGTGCTTTCTTTTATCGAGCGTACAATCTATATGGAAACATTTTTGTAAGTAGTAAGGGTATTCAAAAGTCGAAGTCTTAACCCATTTTGGCAAAGCTAAAGAGAGAGACCCCTTAAAATCTTAAAATTCCCATTTTCTGTGGATTTAGCTAAAAATATCCTGTAGGTTTTCAAGAAAAAAATGACTACTCGCAGGTCTTAGTGTGACATTACAAGCTGCATGGACAAAATATTCCGGTGAGCGTTTATTAACCCTCTGCAGGCTATCAAACATCGTAATTTTGTTGAAATGGGCTGTTTTCGGACACCCACAGCTCCCGACGTGTACCTGAGAAATAAACTTAATCTCCTTTGTCGGAAGTGGAATTCACCAAGGACCATAGTGATACCCATCAAAGGCTTAAAAATTTATGTTTTCCCTGGATTTCTTTACAAACATCTGGTAGGGTTTTCAACAAAAAATGGCCATTGATAGGTCTTGGTGTCACATTACCACTTCAATGGATAAATTATTCTGGTAAGCATTGGTTAACCCTTTATGAACTGCTAAAAGTCAAAATTCTGAAAAAATAGTCCATTTTTGGACACCAACAACATCAAACAACATCAAATGAGAAGGCAACAGAGAAAAATAACTTCTTTTACCGGACGCAAACCTGCCAAGGAAACATTTTTGTAAGTAGTAAGTGTATTCAAAAATCAAGGTCTTAACAACCCATTTTTGGCTAGTTAAGGAGATATACCCCTAAAAGCTTAAAATTCCAGTTTTCTGTAGATTTCTCAAAAAGATTTTCAACAAAAAGTTTGCATTCGCAGGTCTTGGAGTGACATTACAAGTTGCATGGACAAAATATTTCGGTAAGCATTTGCTAACCCTCCAGAAGCTGCCAAGCATAGACATTTTCAGAAAATGGGCTGTCAATTCCATGGTGTCCAACGCCATCGGTAGATTTATCCCAACAATATTACCGATCTTACCACCCCCCACCCCTTCCCCTCTCTCTTTCTCCAACCAAACACACATTGAAAGGTACGTCTCACTTCATATTCCACACTACAGTGCATGATAATATTTGCACAACGGCCAATCATGACCGTGACAGTTCTACGGATGGAGGAAGCCGGAGTACCCGGAGAGAACCACCAGTCAACGACGAGCAGCTGCCAGCTCCCCAACATCGTAACTCCGCACTGCAGCACAGGCAGGGTTATATTGGTTGAAGACATGCGTACCATCGACGTGCAGTACGCTTTTGTACACGGCGGCATCGTGCTCCCATTTGGATAATTGGCGTTAAGTAGCCCAGTTGCCGACATGGGGGCACGATGACGCCGTGTACTAAGGCATACTGAACGTCGATGGTACATATGTCTTCAACCTCTGTAACTCTGCTTGAGCGGAGCTTGAACAGAGTTAAAATGTTGAGGAGCTGACATTTGCTCGTCGATGCTTGGTGGTTCTCTCCGGGTACTCCGGCTTCCTCCACCAAAAAAACTGTCACGGTCACGATTAGCCATTGTGCATAAGTATGTGACCTTAAACACCAATAAATAAATAAATAAATAAATAAATAAATAAATAAATAAATAAATAAATAAATAAGGGTATTCAAAAAATCAAGCCGTAACCCTGTTTATAGGATTAAAGACAGACAGCCCATGCCGTGTACGCTGCCTACATTACTTGTAAAATCGACACCCCCACTAAATCTTCTTCGAGGTGCGGTGTCGGATCGACCACCTGACGGTTCTGACCTCATTAGATAACACTTCTTCGCTGTGTTTAGCAGCATGGATTTCCCTAAGAAGCAAAGACAAAAATACGTCTGCGGAAGATAGTGGCAAATATTTTATTTAATCTGTATTTTGTCCGTATAGAAAATGTCTCGCCCACATATACCTAAACATGATTCAATGATACAATTGGACATATTTCTCTCGTAAAACCTGAAAAAAGACTTGATTTATTGCATTTTAGAATTGCGCGTGTATATTCTTAGAAGATTCTCTGTATGTTATTAATATACGGCGTCAGTCTTTGATCTCGTTTGGGACGATCAGTGATTAGCACCTTTTCGACAAAAGCCATCGAAGTTGAAAATAAAAAAAAATAATCAAATTTCACTAAAACCTTTTGCAGAATCGTGTTTTTCAGAAAACTCTTTCGCGATTGTGTGTGTAGTTTTCAAAATTCCGATCAGTAATCACGAAATTATAAATATATTGTTGTCAATAACAAAATTGAAAGCGTGTCCGTCAAACTTGCATGACGTCACCACTCGACTCGGGTGAAATACTGCGGAGAGTAAGAAACGCTGATATCGCAGTAGGCTTTAAACTGTCCATGGAATGGTCCTAAAATCAGGTTTATATTTGCAGCTTTACTACAAATAGGTTTCCCGTTGTTTCTTGTTGAAATGTTGTTTCCGTCAAGGCCAAGTACCATAGAAAATTTGGAACCTGTGCAATAGGATTGGACACCTGCCCCATGAACAACTGCCTGCTATTAAAATTAATTAGCGGGGGCATCTGCCCTCCTCCCCCCCCCCCCCCCCCCCCCCGCTGTTTATTTTACCTAGGACACCTGTCCCCTGCTGTTTCTTTTACCTAGGACACGTGCCCCCCCCCTGCTGTTTTTACACCAAGTACACCTGCCCCTCCCCATTGACCTTTCTATCTTTAGAAGCACCCGGGCCGACGGGGAGAGGGCGTGGTTGTGAGCATGGCTAGATTTCGCTGTAAATTGGGGTTGAAGGAAGGTACCCTCAAATCTCGGTAGAAAGTGGCGAAAATGACAAAAGGCTACTTCAACGTATGGTAACGCTATAAACTACAGGCGATCTTGGCGATGTACAGACGAAAGATCGTACCTTGGAGCCGGTTAGGCAATTTGGCACAAAAAAACTCCGGCTTTATACTTAATCGCTGCTCTACAGTAGTCTACAATAGTGCCCAATTCCTTTCCAAACTGATAGAGTCGGGACGAATAGTACTCTCACTTTCCACGCGATGCATGGTGTTCTCCACGCGGTATCGACACTTGCAACAGATGCCAAAATGTCGGCCAGGGTGCGTAGAACAAGTTCTGAAAATCAGAAGTCGCTGCCTTCAGCGGTCTGGACACGGTTCGTGTTTGTGTGAAGTGCAATTTGAATGTCTAACTGGCAAATTTTCGTTAATCGTTTCCCGCCAAAAAACATACTCACCGTCGATTTCTTTTCACTTCAACTTCTGCGGATTATCTAAGGTTTAAAGATAGTGTCAGGATACCCCCCCCCCCCCCCCCGCCGCTGCAGCCCCCCCCCCCCCTCCCCCGCACTTCCCCACCTTGGCGGCGTTCTGGGTCGAAAGTCTCGAAAACGGCAAGAGGCTACATTAAAGTATGGCAACGGTATAAACTACAAGTAGTAAGGACGATATTGAGACAAACAATCATACCTTGGAGTCGGTAAGGCAATGAGGCACCGAAACCTGGGACGTTATGCTCAATCGCAGCTCTACAGTCGCCTACAACACTGCCCATGTCCATTCTAAACTGACAGAGTCGGGACGAATAGTACTCTCACATTCCAAGCGATGCGTGGTGTTTTCCAGGCGGTCCGGACGCTCCAAACAGATCCCTCTTGTTTAGCCATTGTAATGGAACACTTCTGTAGGAGTTTGAGCAACATTTATCAGTGGAAATCTCTGCCCCTTCACTGTGAGCCTTACTTCTTCTTTTTTCTTCTTCTTCCTCTCTCTCTCTCTCTCTCTCTCTCTCTCTCTCTCTCTCTCTCTCTCTCTCTCTTGCCTATTTTTATTTGGTACATTATTTAATTGCTACCATTATTACAATAATTATATTATTAAATGTTATATGTAATGGAGAGGAGGGTTTGCTAAGTGTTGAGCACTTGTCCTCCAATCCTTTTGCTATGCTTTTGTTGGCAAATAAATATGTTTAAACTAACAGATCCCAAATTGTCGGCCAGGGTTCGTCGAACAAGTTCTGAAAATTTCAAGTCGCTGCCTCCAGCGGTCTGGACACGGTTCGTGTATGTCAGAAGTGCTATTTTAATGTCCAATACCAGAAACCCAATCACCGCCAATTTCTTTTCACTTTAAACTTCTGACGAGTCTCTTTGGTTTAAAGGTTGTGTTTGGATCCCTGGGTGGCGGTCTTAAAGAAGCAACTTCCTTTTACAGCCAACTCTCCACCAGTCACACACAATTGTAACATTTAAGTGGACTTACTCCAGAGAGGGGGGGGGGGGGGGGGCACTAAAGGAGTCTGCGCCCATTCACGACATCTTTTTTCGAACTGGCTTGAAAAGGAAGGACCAAATTCAAACAGTTACCTCCTCTTTTCAAAACGCTATATCCCAGCCAATTCTAGGCAGATTTCCATGAAATTTTCACTCGTTGTTCATGGATAGTTGCGGCATCACTTTCCATGAAGGGCGATACGAGGGGGGCGCGGTGGCTCAGTAGGTAGAGGTGCAGGCTGCAAGCCGAGAGGTCCTCGGTTCGAATCCCACCTGTGGCAACCGCGTTGTGTCCTTGGGCAAGACACTTCACTCCCATTGCCCACGTGGGGGCACGGTACTAAGGCGTACTGCACGTCGATGGTTCACCTGTCTTCAACCAATGCTAACCCTGCTTGTGTGGAGTTGGTATGTTGGGGAGCTGACAGTTGCTCGCCGTTGCTCGGTGGTTCTCTCCGGGTACTCCGGCTTCCTCCACCCGTAAAACTGTCACGGTCATGATTAACCATTGTGCAGAAATATGTGACCTTAAACACCAATAAATAAATAAATAATAAGAGCGATACGAATTTCGCATTTCGTCACGTCGAATTCGAAAAGAGCGTATGCGCATGGCTTTCTCTGAAAACATCTTGTAGATTTTTAGTAAAAATGGCCATTCGCACTTTTGGGTTTGGAATTGCAAGTTGCATGAATAAATATTCCTGTTAGCACATGTTAACCCTCTACAAACTGCCAGACATCAATATTTTGGATACATTTGAGATAAAATGGACCATTTTCAAATAGACAGAGCACTCAGTGCGTATGTGTCAAACAAACATAACTTCTTTTGTCGGCCATTAACTTGTGGGACGACGATATTAATATTAACCCACTCCACCGGTAATGATGGTTTTACCTAAACAATTTTTTTATCAAACTGAGTCATTTGAGATCACCTTTCTCATAACATCAATGAAGGAACTTCAGTGAGACAGTTAAGAACAATTCATCAGACACTGTGGGGGCATGAAAAATCAAGGAATCTCATCGGGAAAAGCCATGATTCTCCAGAATCATAAAGTCTAGTTCTGCTTGATTTGGTCTATATTTCTATTTATACTTCGCAATGTTATTTTAAGAAATGTCACACAGCTTGCAAAGGTGTGTCGCGACCAGAGCGTAATCTGGTTGAGAAAGAGACCACTTTTGTGATTACAGTACTCTACTTACAACTTTAGTTTGATATTTTGGCGACAGCGTACATAAACATTATGCTTGTTACTGAATCCAATGCCGTACGTTCATTTGTGTCTGCTTTGTACTGTGTTATTCTCAGTAAACATTATTTAATTATGTTCTGAAATAAAGTGTTTAAACAACACTAAACTACCTTAAAATTAAATTACACAGAAACAATCAACACCGTGGCAGTGTTACCCAACAGCCCCCCCCCCCCCCCCCGCCCATAATCCGGAGACACAGGCAGAGCAACCTTGGCTCATCCACACACAGGTAGGGTCACAATGGCTCATCCTCTATCGCACCACCAAAATAGATGCCCACACCTGAAGCATGTCGGCGAATCTGTTTGCTGCTATTTCCCTTTATTATCAACGCGACTAATTTACAGTACGTGGAGAGTGTATTATTACTAAATCACCCGCAGAGTGGAGATTCCACCCGAGTAATAATTGCAAATT
This sequence comes from Pictodentalium vernedei, assembly GCA_031216915.1. Lineage (NCBI taxonomy): Eukaryota > Metazoa > Mollusca > Scaphopoda > Dentaliida > Dentaliidae > Pictodentalium > Pictodentalium vernedei. Next base: position 260,992,411 of record CM062296.1, read on the forward strand.
TGTTGCAAAGCATAACCAGCACCAGCAAAGTTTCAGCCAATGGACCTTCGGGTTAAACCCGGTTAAAATTTGACAGTTATAGCTTGGGTGATAACTCCACTCGGCGGGTGATTTAGTTACAATCCACTCTCCACGTACTGTAAATTACAATTCATTTATTTGGAAGGAGAACCCCGAGTATGTGTGGGGTGGGGATAGACAACCCATATCTATCAAACATCAAGTACTTCCATCAATAAACTTCGGAGACTCAATTCCTCCTTCCGCAAGTGAACACAAACATTTAGGCTTAACACTCCAATCCAACATGTCTTGGGATCGTCATTTCAATTTAATATGTCCTCGTGTTGGTTCTAAATTATCATAACTTAGGAAATTAAAATTTATTCTCAACAGGAAGACTTTAGAGTAAATGTATGGAGCATTTATCCTGTCCATATTGGAGTACGCCAGCCCCGTTGGGGGAGGAGCACCCCAGTACCAGCTTAAGCGTCGTGATGAGTTACACTGCGAAACAGCGCGTATGGTATCATGACTAACAAGGTCTGTTTCAAAAGAACGCCTCCTATTAGAAGTAGGTTGGAGTCCACTTGATGAGAGACGTTACACCCAAAGAATGGTTCTGTTCTATAAAATTGTTAACAGTCAGTCCCCTGAATACACCTGTCTGAACTATTGTCCGCTCGCTTTAACTTTGCGCAATGCCTCGAACTTTATACCAATAACCCTACAAACTGAATTGTTCAAAAAATCTTTTTTCCAAGAAGCATAGCTGACTGGAGCAACCTAGACAATGAAATAAACATTTGCCCTTCGCAGAAAACTTTTTAAAAATGTATAACACCCCCTAATATGCGGCCTCCAAAGTATTTTAATGTAGGTAAAAGAAAATGCAGTATACTGCACTCCAGAATACGGAGCGAATGTAGGATAAAATCAACAGGAAGACTTTAGAGAAAATGTATGGAGCATTTATCCTGTCCATACTGGAGTATGCTATCCTCGTTTGGGGAGGAGCACCCCAGTACCACCTTAAGCGTCTTGATGAGTTACACTGCGAGGCAGCGCATATAGTATAAGGACTAACAAGGTCTGTTCCAAAAGAACGCCTCCTATTAGAAGTAGGTCTGAGTTCACTTGATGAGAGACGTTACACCCAAAGAAAGGTTCTGTTCTATAAAATTGTTAACAGTCAGTCCCCTGAATACCTGGCTGAATAATTGCCCACTCGCTTTAACGAACTCTCCAGACATAATTAACGCAATGCCTCGAACAATCTTTTGACTTGAAGCTGAACCAACTTTAAGATCAAGATTATTGGTACTTTCATTCTGTCTGGAATATCCCATCTTTTCTTTCTCATCATTTAGAATGATGAAACAACTCTTCTGAATTTGGATTGAAGATTTAAGGTCATGGCCACCGCGACATTTGCCTGTGCCAGAGCGACCTAAAAATAAATACTATTGTTCCATGTCCGGATTATATAAGAAGTTTTACTTGAAAATGTTCAAAGAGAATTTCAGTTAAGAAGCGGAACGGAAAGTCGGATAAAAAATCGTATTTAAGATCAAGGACTTAGAAGTAGGGACAACACGGGGTAAAAAACAATCGACAGAGAAAGAGTCATGGAAGATGGTAACCTAATTGACGAGAGGGTATCAAGTCAAAGAGGTCTTTGGGTGGCCTGCTGAGTGGTAAAGAGAAGCCAGGTTTTGAAGCGTACCTTGATGGCACCTTTGAAGGGTCACTGTTGTTTAAGCTGAGGTCGCAGTCCCGGGAGCTTAAGTGAAAAATTGGGGAAAACAGTGAAAGGGAGTGACAGATGTGTAATCTAAGCGTGTGGTAATCCTGGAACACTTTCTACTAGAATGTTCAAAATACCAGTCTTACAGAATAAGATTGACTGGGAGTATAATGGTGGTGCGGGATAGGACAATGAAGGACATGTAGTTAGTGGAGCAGGGGGAGGGGTCGTTGTGGGGACTTGTTTTTTTTTTGTTTTTTTTTTTTGCTCTCGATGACAAACACTGACAAATATGTCCCCACAAAATCGAGAAAACAAACCTTAAACAATTGTTTTCTTTGTGAGGACCTAGCGAAAATAAAGGAAATCCATGACGGGACGCAAACACTATTTTCTAAGGTCTCACAAAGTCGGGAAGACAAGCCCCCAAAACACACATCTTCAATCTTCTTTAGCCGCTTTTTGTTTCTATTGTTCTCGGTGACAAACAAGTTTTTACAAAATCGGGAATACGAACCCTAACCCAATGTTTTCTCGGAGAAAACAAAGGAAATATTTCTGGGAACCCACACATTGTCTGGGGTCTCACAAAATCGAGAACACAGACGTCTCTACACACACACATACACACTCACTCCCTCAGTATTGTTTAACCACTTTTGTGGGGACGCGTTTTTTCTTTTGTTCTCGTCAGCAAACAAATTCCCCTAAAATCGGGAAGACAAGTCTGAAATCACAGACGACGAACAAACGAGAAACTCCTGCAGAAATTAAAGATTTCGAAGCATTTAAAATTGAACACAACAGACCGCTGCAGAATTGTTGTGGCGCGATATTGAATTGCAAAACGACTCATTATAGATTGCATAATTTTATGGCTAATTAGACAGCCAGGTCACCTCGGGTTGGGCTGTTTTACAGGTGGAGGAAGTTGAAAGTACCCGAAGAGAACCACTGAGCATCAGCGAGTAACTGTCAACTGTCAGACTCCCCAACGAACTAACTCCTAACAAAACAAACAGGGTTAGCATTATTTGAAGACAAGTGCACTATCGACGTGCAGTACGCCTATGTATACAGTGCCACCGTGCTCTCACGTGGGCAATCGGGATTAAGTGCCTTGTCCAAGTGCACAACGGAATTTCCCCTGACGGAGAACGAACCGTGAAGCTTTCAGTTTGAGTTCCAATTCCGTGACCGTTGAGCAACCGCCCCCACCTGTCATCGCTTATAAGAAAAACAAAAGCTTGCGTAACGTTCTAAACTGGAGCCCATCAATGAATAACATCAATCATAGGCAGACAGTTCAACCAGTTCCTGAACTCAAAACTTAGTTTAAATCAAATTTGTGTATTCTTTGGACATGTTTGAAATCCGCTAGGATTCAATGCATACAACTCAGAATTTGTTAAGGGGCATCCTTACTCATCTACGAAAATAAAAGATAAATGTATTATTCTAAACACTCATCATAGTAGAAGCAGACTCTCTCCTGACCCTTTCGCTGGCTGAGTGCTAGATTATTTTTGGAGGTCTGAATAAATTATTTAAAATTTGTTTTATTACAAATTATTGGAGAGTGCCCACAGGCACTCTCCAATAATATGTCATGGAACAAATTTATATAAACAAAATATTATTTCTGTTTGACTGAATATGAATCACGAGCCAGGAAAACGCAGGCTTTTGCTCTGGTACGCTCACTCATTTTTGAAAGCCCTGATAGTGGCTTCTAGCACTCGACCAGTTAATTTGTTTTGCATGTGTGCAGTTATCAGTGGTCAATCTTGGGCTGTGAGAGTCGACCATCTCCCTTTCCGAGGATGTCAAACATATTAGTCTCTTTTTGAGATTTATGTTGAAGTCTTCCTGGCTTTATCATTAGAATTCAGATTCAGATTCAGATAATTTATTCACAGTATACATAAATAATGGTTACAAATAAATATATTTCATAAGTTTAGTAAATAGTATACTGTAGGGGGTGACATAGCCAGATTGGCTGTCTACCTGTCACCCCCTGGAAGGAAGTGTAGTTGCAGACAGACTGTGACCTAATGGTTAAGGGGGGGGGGGGGATGTGTATGTGACGCTAAGTTGGAACTGGGGCCCGAGTTTCTTCATTGCTAAGTTTTATTTGCAGATGTTATCCGGCACAAAAGCCAGTTGGAGATCGGTGGTACATTGGTACAAAACTAGCCGCTCATGGAGATCACCCATCTACTCAGTGCCAGGTCCCACCAAGTACACGATGTCGTTCGGAGAGTGATAAAGGGATAAATCTATGTAAACTGAACGTTAATGTCGACTAGCGCACTCGGAGGGGTGCGGCATCTGGCATATCAAAGAGACAGGCTGCTGCGCCATCGGAGTGAGCCAAAGTGTGATCTCTGGCCTAAATCAGGTCAGACCTCTCTTTAGAGTTGAGAGAAAACACGGCGCAGGTGTTTAAAAGGCCACCGCGGCTGATTAAGACATTTACCTTGTTACAACAGCATGCATTACTGCACCACCAATGAAAAGCAACTCTCGTAAGGCAACTCGAGCCGATGTATCCACAAACAAACAAGCGCCTACTCAACAATGCTGGACTACCTACAAGAAAGCCCGCAGTTTGGGTTTTTCTACGCGGTGGGCACAGATAATACGGTGTGGAGTGGTGGAAAGACCCCTAAACTGAACAAAATGCTCAATAGTCAAGCGTATGTTTCGATAAGAGTAAAATGCTCGCCCTCTGATTGAGGAGAGCTGGCGTAGTTTCTTTTATGTTTAAATGTTACCGGATGACGTCACTACGCGAAAAAATTGAAATGACGTCGCCCGTTTTGTAATTGCTTCATCAACGGAGCAACTCCCAATCTGCTCCATTTTTCTGGATTATTCACACGTGCAGCAGACGGTGCACCGCATAAAGTGTTATTTAAATAACAAACCGATTTACGATTTGAACTAAGATGGAATGAGTTTATCTGGTTTATTGATTATTTATTCAGTGCCGCCATGGGTACACGAGAGGGTTATTTACTAAACATGTGATCGTTAAAAGTTGTCTTGCAGAAGGCGACTTTCAACGATCACAAGTTTAGTAAAAACCCTGTCGTGTTTCACAATGTAGGTTTTGGGCTATGGGTAGTGTCTTATTGGAACATATGCGTTATTGTGATGAGTTGACGGTAACATGGTCTTATGTTTGCAGCACGGAGCGTATGTTGAACCTCGACGCTTCGCGTCTCGGTTGAACATAAGCGCCGAGCCGCAAACCTCAGACCATATTACCGTCAACTCATCACAATAACTTATAATGTTTACAAATAAGACCACATTCCGTCTAAACTTTCTAGATGGATGGACAAGAATATGGAGAACGGCCAACTAGAGGTCGGTTGATATCAATGTGGCAAAGCATGACCGAAACTGTTGTAGCTCAATAATGGTGTGAGGTGGATGTTTGGATGACCGCACAGACCCTAGTTTCATCCAGAATGAGAATCTGAAAGGAAAATGGAAGAGAAATCAGGTTCTGGAACCTTTTTGGGCGACCGCATGGAATTGCAATAAGCGCAGATTTTATCCTAATGGAATATAATGATAGGCCCCCATCAAGCCATATTGGCGACCCATTAAGTGGGTGGGGAGGAATTGAGTGGAATCACTGGCCAAAATGCTTAATTTAGCCTCAGCCCCATAGATTATGCATGGGGCAGACTCCAGACTACAGGTGAGCCCCTTTCATCCAACTTAATGCCCAACAAGAAATCGGACAAACTCTAAATCACTTGATGGTAAATAGGACAATCTGCCACAACGGACATTCTGACGAAATTGGTTCAAAAATGAAAAAAACATGTCAGAACAATCCTGAATGTCGGGGGTGGGGGGGTGTATACTTCATACTAAAACTGCTTTTGTTGACATGAATAAATCGTTTGGGATAAAACGGGGTTTTTCCGTAGGTTGTTTAAAATACTATCGCACATTTTCCCCCAAGTTACCTTTTACGTCAATGAGCAGGGCTGATCCTTAGCAAATTGTGAATAGTATATATACACCTGGAACTTTATTAAGCACCCCCTGCATTTTGCAGTGGTGTTAATAGAAACTGCCATTACTTTCATGCTATCTTTCAGATCTCCAAATGTGAGTGTTTGCAGAAAGAATGGTCTACTGACAAATGAAAGACAAAACAATGATGAAAATATGCAGTATTTTAATGAGACTAATTACACATATCTGTCACTAATGTTTTTGATGGAAAAATGTTCTCTCGACAAGTATGGTGCTGGAACGGTCCATGATGAAACAATGCCAGCAATTACTGACTCAAATGCAATTTGTGATCTCCTGAACTCAATAGCAGTGCCTGACGTCAGTAGCGAGTGTATCCACCACGTGCCCGGATGACAGCCTGGACCCTCATCCTAATGCTACCAGTGAGCCTCCTGATACGGTCCAGAGGCAACTACTGCCACGCCTCATGCTATGCAGCTTCCAAATCGGGCAAATTTTGTACAAGCGGATCCCTTGCTTGCACACAACGTCCACGAGAGTCCCAGATGTGTTCTGAGGGATTCAAATCGGGGTTCATTGCAGGCCAAGGTAGGGTTGTAATAGCGTTGTTCTGAAGGAATGCTCGCACAGCATAGGAACGATGTGGCCTTTCATTGTCGTCCATGAATACAGCGCGAGTCGCCAACGGGTGATTGTCAAAATGAGTCACAACAACCGGATTGAGAATGTCTTGGATGTACTGTTGACCACTGAGATTCCCACGTACAGTTACCATAGCAAGTTTACAATCATGAGAGAGGCATCCCCCAGATCATTACTGATCCTCCACCATAAGGAACAGTAGGTCTGATGTTCACGGGCACGTAAGCAGTATTTCTATGCCTCCATACTCTCATGCGACCATCTGTGACGTGAAGCAGGAACCTTCTCTCGTCTGGCCAATGGACTCCACGTCCTGAGATTCCAATGTTGTCGTGCCATACACCACTCCAAACGTCGTCTTTGCTGCTTATCGGAGAGAGCTGGACGCTTCTGGATCTCATACTCGGTGCTTTGAGACGGCTTCGGACACTTCTGTTAGAACCAAAGGCCTTTCAAAACCCTTCTTGAAGCAAGGGTTCACGCCTAACGAGGCATACCAGACTCCAATCTTCCCGAGGAGAGATCTTTTGGGATTGTCCAGGCCTTGGTCGGTCCTTAACATCGTTGGTGTGTTGAGGTTTTCGGACAAGTCTGCTGATGACAGAATGATTATGGCCATGTTTCCCTTCAATAGCGTTGAATGACATGCCTGTTGCATGCATGCCAACGATTTGCCATCATAGTGCCACTGACAGACTCGTACTTGGCCATGTCAACATTTATTGATAAACGAAGTGACAGATTTTCTTGTGTTATATCCAGATACTGCATGTGGATGATAGTGCTTTTTGTGACATTAGTGGAAAGCATGCTTCACGTGGACGAGAGGATGTGTTTGTGATACGCTATCAACCAGAAACATCATATTTCACTAGATGAAATGTACTGCAACACACAGCAATCATTCTGTCTTCTCTCGCCTTCGTACGGGATTCCACGAGATTGCGCGAGTTCACCGAGAGGTCATGTGTTCGTTCACATTCTTTCACACCACAGGTCAGGTCATCGAATAATATCTATTATTTTTCATACAAACGAAAGTTCTTTTCTACGTTTGTTTACTTGAGGTAAAGTATTCAAATTATATACTATTCAAATATTCATATTATCGTCAACAAAGGGAAGATAAAATGGAAGGACAGGATTTTTCCGGAGAACTCAGGGGGGGGTCGGAAAAATTTTTTCCGACACGTATGCCGGGGTGGGTGGGTGGTCAGCCACCTCGAAAAGAAATTTTTTCCGCAACTGAAAAAAAAAATTTCCTCAATGTTATTTTGATGTTTTTTCATGGTTAATCAGGGTTAATCAGTGGTTTCAAGTAATTTAAGGTATATAAACTATTAACAGACACTATACTGGGCTCTACAGGGGTAATAAGGCTTTCTATACATGACAAGAAGAGTGTCCCCTCATATAAGTTCTCAACATCAATTTCTCCCAAGTAGGCAGATACGGTATCTCTTCGTGAAGCTGATGGACATCTATTGAGTCACTCCCAAGAGATATCCAAGAGATGCTCAAAAGAATCTAGTGAGGTCGCTTTTCATCTTGATGCATAACACCAGATTAATTAATGAGTGCCATTTATAAGACTAGAAAGAGATATCATTCATTGAATAATGTATTGAAATAAACATAGCTATCGGATACATGTTGAATTCTCACAACAGATTATTAAACAAAAAATATCTCAAACACATTGTCAAACCTATGGAACATAACTTAAAACTCTCTTTTTTGACAGAGAAAAACTCAGTCATAACAAAGTGTAAAAAATAAAATGTAAAACATAAAGATATGTGGAAATCTCATCACAGAAAACAAAAAGGAATAAGAGAAAAACTCAAACATAACAAAATGGGAAAACAAAAATATAAAATAAGTAAAACAGAGTAAAACACAAATAATATGTGGAAATCTCATCACAGGAAAAGGAAGAAACAGTCTCTAAAAATAATAATAAAAAAACAGTCTCTAATAAATAACCGACTCGCTCGAAAGAACCCTCTCATAGTTGATCACTCAATGCACTCAACTAAGATGTCAAATCTACTTGACAATCCATCAAAGTAAAATAAATGAAACCTATCCCAGGTAGTAATGACAGTATACTGAGTGTGCAAGGTCAGCTATATGATCAAAATTTTGAATTCTCCTCTGAGAAAGATTGAATATGGTGTGGCATATGATGCTAGCACAATTGAAGAATGATTGAATATCCTGAACATGATCAAACATTCTGGTGATGCACATTCAGAAAACAAAAGTAGTGATCTATGTGTGTGTCTCAAACATGAGATGCTCAAAGCTTGCTCATGCGTAGCTTTTCAGCTTCATTGATTGAGCTATCGCACACAGAATCCTTATGTTTGTTCTTAAAATGTGTGGGCAGGTGATAACTCCAATATACAACATCACATTGATCACATTTAACAGGTCGATTTGTACACGGAGCGCTGTCTTTAGAAACAGATGCTGGCTTCAAGCTGAATTTCGTGTAGAGAACACAATTTGAGAGTGGGATATCAGTTCTGTGGGAAGATTTTTTCAGGTCTATTGAACATCCAATTTGGCCACAGAATCCACACACATGGTCAGGTAGTTCACCTTTGATGATGTGCACACCCGTATGTAAGCGACATGACTTCTTGCTCAACTTTTTTCGACAAACTTTACATAATGTTCCTTCCTGTTGGGGATGAGGTTCAGTTGGAATGAAGAATAGTGGTGTCCCAGTCCTGTCCAAGTATGGCCCATCATCACAAACAATGTGTGTTTCCGTAGACCCAATGGATTCGAATAAATCCTCCAATTTATCTTTATTAAAGAAAAATGTGACACTTTCTCCATCGACCACTATTTCTGGGGTGGTTACATGACAATCCTTCATTGTGCAAATTATTTTACTCCCACTTTTTTGAGTGTTCCAAAAAAGACCATTATCGCGTTCTTCTAGGACAAGAACACGTCCCGACAGCTCCCCATTCTCATTTTTGTCCAAGAAACTCTTGGATTTCTTGTCTTTGTCAGTAATCTTGTCTATGACGAAAAGACTGAGACACTTTCCAATTAGTTCTGCTTGGTGTTTCGAACTTGTTTGTGTGATACATACAGCTACATCCTTAACGGTGAACTGCTCAGATGAACATGCTAGCGAAGACGAACATGGGCCGACAGATGGAAATTTAGATAAACCCTGTACTCTTCGAAGGCGGTCTCCCGATTTGCACACACCGACATTTTGTGACATCATCTTAAGGACAGAGGCTTTAAAGACCGTTTTCCCATCAATTTCAATTGTAGGAGATAGTGTATCATCACTCTGTAGATTGTTTTCTAGATCAACCATGGCATCAGAATTCTCTTCGTCATCTTCACTTTCCAAACTTGAATGTACAACACCGGTACTTGAATCGTGGTCTTTTACCCCAACTGCTGTTCCATTGGGTTTCATGATAGTTACATCATCTTCGATTTCTCTGGTGATGTACTCAGGGAAGGTCGAGAGTGCCGAAACAGCCACAGCTTTCCCATTCTCCCAGATGCTCCTCAAATCAAGAGAACCACACAAAAGGTTTCCAGTCCAGTGTTCAGGTCTGGTGTGATCAACTGGCCCACTCAGTCTAGTTGTTTTGGATTTCCATTCTGGATGTTTTGAGTAGATTGCCTCCATCACAGCTGATCTGTGGAGTCTCTGCTCCAATTGAAGTATATCGCAGGCCCGATCGTGGGTCTGGGTTCGAACACTTGCAAATAATTGTTCTACCTGGTCGCTACCCAGTTGGTACAGGTACAATGGTTTGTCAGGGTGGAAAACTTTAAATTTAGCCGCACAGAAGAACGCATCCTGCACATTCGCTTGAATATCGTGGTATAACACATTCGGAATGAGTTTGTTGTTGCAACGGTACAAGTATAAAAGTGTGTGAGCAAGAGCACTGATATCCACCAATGCCTCTTCGATTGACATGGATGGTTTTGCGAAGAAGGAAAGTAGACCGTCACATATGACCTTCATCGCTTTCAATGCAGGAAGCATCTCTACCATTCCAGGTGTCCAGTTCGATGGATCCCATGTTGATGTGAAAACATTTATTAGCTTTACCGCAAGTGGTACATTTTGTTTGTCCACAGGGTTTAGAATTGTCTCCGTGTCTGCTTGTGAACGGTTTTCTAGAAGAAGGCGAATAACACTTGTGTTCATGTTGATATTATGGATGGTGACTCCACCTGATAAGATATTGTTTCTCATTCGCTTGATTATATGTTTTGGGTCATAGTTTATAGTTATATCATTGGCTGCTGTGATTATGTCGAGATGTTTGAGTTGATGAAGTTCATTGTGAATTCTTGAACTGTCATTCAAGTTGTACAATAACATTGATTGGAGTACATTTCGGCGAACACCATCTCCATCTGTAGCAATGTTCATCAAAGGTCCGTTTGAATCATCCCAAGATTGAATGGTCATGTTGAATATTGATTGTTGTTGATCTGCAGTTTTATGGTTGCAGATGGGCAACACCAGGATTGGTCTGCCGTGGTAGTTGGAATCACTTATTTGGGAAAGCGCGAAAACACACGCCTCGGTCGCAAGATGAATTTCATTGTCAGCAAGCTTTGTTTCCAGGTTTGAGATGGTGTGCATGCTATTGAATACAATATCAGCAGGTTTTGCATGGTTTGCACAAAAACCTTGAATTTTATTGGTGGAATCCTCCCATCTGAGGCGTTTTTCAATCGCTATCTCATCCACCTTAAGGGACCATAAGCAAACACTTCCACCAACAGATTGTTTCCCTGCTTTGACATTCTCGGAGAGCTGTAGGCGCATGTTGTCAAGAGATGATGCGCATAATTTGTTCTTATGCAAGTTATATTCCTTTGAAATGACTCTGTATGTGTGCGAAAGACTTGGGAGTCCAGATGTTTTGTGCAAAATATTCAGTAGGCGTGGACCACCAGCAAGAAGAATCATTCCAGCTATGTCGAAATCATTTCTATTGTAGCCTTTCGGTGAGTAGAGCCCACCAACAGCTGCCGCCAATTGTTCTATTATGAATCCGGCACTACGTTTTTGTCTCATACACACTGCGAGCAACTGCTTTATCCTTGGAACATCATGTTCAGAGATGAGTTTTGCCAACTTTTTGAACATGGATAATTGATTTTCAACATACAGCTGGTGGCTGTGCGCTGAATGAGATTGAAGTCTGATTTTTGAAATGGCTGAATTTTTCTCTTCCAGTTTCTCGACAAGCTGATCATGATTGAGGTAGGAGTTATTCATGTGGCTGATTACCGTCACTGACTCCATCGCTCGATTCACCAGTTGTTTTACTCGAGTATTATACTCCAGTTTCAGACAATCTTCACATGTTTTCTGTTCAGTTACGGGATGAAGAATCAGATTCCTTGAAAAACATGCTTTTGAATACAAAGAACCATTAATAGGGAGGAAGTCATAGTCTGAAGACTTGTGAATTAGGTATGGGTACTTGCTATGGAAGTTAGACCCAAGAGCTGTTTGAAATCCGGCACATGTGGAGCGTTTCTCAATTGTTGTTATTTCAACATCTTCATGTTCCACCACAGGAGTTGATTCAGATTGACTGCTAGTAGCTGCATGGGGTGCTTCCTCTGATGATTGTGATACAGACTGATCCAGAGAACTTTTTTTCACTCTTCCGAAGAAGTCTGTGACAAGCTTAGTGCTAGCAGGCCGTTTTCTTTGACATGAATTTTCATGTCTGACTTGATTTGTGGTGTTATCGTTGGTGAAATCTTTTCCACAATATTGACACTGCCTTCGCTGGTCAGACATCTCTTCTGAAAAAGACAGAGAAAGAAAATATTGAGTGTATTGTAGTGTATCCAGGTATATCAGGCATACAGGCTATGCATATGAAGTAGGAGTGTATTTCGGGATGTCCAAACATGATTCTACATATGCGAGTTTATACATACATACATGCATGTACATGTATATGTAAATAAATTCATAACGATTCAGAACGATTGGTCAAATTCACCAAGTGTGACAGAATGATATTGGATTGATGCCACATGACTGGAATCCTACAAGTTAAGTAATAACATTCACTGCAAAGTGTTCACAAGACCAGTCTTAAATCTATAAAGAATCAATAAATTCAACCATTTGGTACACTGAACAATGGAGCTGTGAATGAGTGAATGCATTTAGTTAATACCAAGAATGAATCATGCACACATAACTGACCAATTAACAAACATTTTCATGGACAGGGACAAAAGCTATCAAGCACCCAGTGAAGCAGTACCCCACATTTTCTTTGGCATCTAAATGTTGTATTTTAGAGTGACAAATTATTTGTTAGTCTTGGATCCAGGATAGACAACTCTATCCCCAATAAATACTTGAGATGAAAGAGGTGGGCTCAAGTCACTCATATGGTGTATTTTACTGGTTTTTTTAGTTTTTGACTCTTTCTGAATGTGACAATAATGTGTTCCTACAGTGTGCATACTTCATTCCCATGAAAGTCTACTAATTAATGAAGAAACTTATCCATCATTCTCATTTTGAAGAGTTCTTTTGAGTGAATACACATTGGACAGTATTTGAAGGGTTTTTCCAAGTTTTTATCAGGTTTTTCTGTTAAAGGGGGGTGGGTGTCTAAAATTCTGCGAAAAAAACTTCCGTGAGCGGAAAAAAATTTGACGGTAGGGGTGGGTGGGTCCCAAAAGGGTTGCGAAAGTAAAAACAGGCATACGTGTCTGAAAATTTTTTCCGACCCCCCCCCTGGAGAACTGGTGAGAAAATTTCGCCATTGTCCAGGAATCTGTAATCAGATTTTTCCAGATTTCATCTGTGTACGACAACCCGTAATCGGGTGAACACAACATCTTGTCTTTGACTGTGGATGATCGGGAACGCAGGATCGAGGTGTCCGATGCACAATTGCACAAGAATTTGCGCCCCATGGCGGCGACTCATTCTTCCCCGACACCGTTTTTCCAGACAAAGGGATTCCAGGACGGCGCCATTTTGTCGCAGCTTACTCAAGCGATTTCGGGACTGCAACAAACTATTACAACTAAGTTTGACACGTTAGCTGCTGATATTACGGGATCGCCTTCGGCAAAAACATCACGGCTTGACGATGACGAGGATCATAGGTCTACGGCCTCAGATTCGGGGGATGAAAGCCTGACGGAGGAGCGAATCGATGAACTTCTCCCCTCTAACAAAATTACAAAACGGCGCCGGGACATGAGTTCGGATCGCCAGTCAGAACCACTGGCCAACCAAGACAGCTATGTTTCGTCGATCGATTTAAAAGGACATGGAGTTTGAGGAGGAGGCTGGTCCAGCTCTGGATGCTCAACTGGCGAAAATTACCAACAGTTTGACTGACAAAAGCCTCAGTGAAGACCGTTTAAAAACTGTTCAACAACGGTATACCCGACCTCAAAACGTCAACAGTCTTCTGGTCCCCAAAGTTAATAGAGAAATTTGGGGCAACGTTAAATCATCAACACGCCCCAGGGACGTGAAGCTTCAGAGGGCCATGTTAAAACTGACGCAGGGTACTTATGTAATTCTTCAAGTTCTAAATAATTTGGTGAAGTGGACATCTCAACTGTCACTGCGGAACATTGAAAACAACATTAAAATGTTGGTGGACTCTGTCATCGTATCCCTTTTTTTACATCATGCCTCTGCCAAGGAAAGAAGTGTTCAAGCGAGATCTGAATAGTCGGTATGCTCGACTTTGTTCGGTGGTCAACAATGACTCACAGATGTTGTTTGGCGAAGATCTGGCAAAGTCCATCAAAGACATTAATGAGACAGACAAAGTTGGTAGTGACGTCACAAACTGCTATCACAAAGGCAGCAGTTTCCAATTCAAAGGCAACAGCAAATTCGCTGGCAAAGGTAAACGGCATTTTTTCGGAAGGACGGCCACAACACCAACCGAAAAAAGCCTTACCACAAAGCCGACAAACGCTAGTAAGTGAGCCACAAACACATACCAGTTCTCCCGCCTTGACGATAACGACTTCACCCACAAACCGGGTAACGCGCGCGGAAACAATAGAACAAGTAAGTACCAATTTTCTTTCTTGGTCTTTATTTATCAGTGGTCTGTTGCAACCTAAAATGCAATACGACGCAAAATGTAATAAAGTTATTGCAAAGTCGGTTGTGTTCGCCGAAATTTATTGCAAACTCAGTTGTGTTCGCCGATCAACAATTTTGCATCCTAAAATGCAATACGACGCAAAATGTTAAAAAACAAAAGCAAAGTCCGTTGTGTTCTCCGATCAACAAATTTTGCAACCTAAAATGCAATACGACGCAAAATGTAATTAATTACTTGTAAAGTCGGCTGTGTTCGCCGATCAACAAATTTTGCAACCTAAAATGAAATACGACGCAAAATGTAAAACACTTATTGCAAAGTCGGTTGGGCAACATAGCCGACTTTCCAATAAATTTATTGCATTTCAGGTTGCAATGACTGGCGAACATTACCGACTTTGCAATAAGTCTATTACATTTTGCGTCGTATTGCATTTTAGGTTGCAACAATGGTTTTAGATCCTAGTTGCAGGGCCTAAATAATTTCAGGGCCGGTCAGCTGAAGTTTCATGTCCACAATTGGCGGAAAATCAAAGCTGACCATTGGATTCTGAACAATATTACAGACATTAACACTGAGTTGTCAGGCTTACCGAACCAAAGTTCTCTGCCACGGACAATTAACTTCAGTCAGCAAGAACAAGGGGTTATTTCTCAAGAGATTAAGAAACTTTGGGCGAAAGGCGTTATAAAATCAGCAACGTCCGATTGCATTGGGGAATATATTTCAACTGTCTTTATTCGACCTAAAAAATGGGTTATTCAGAATTGTTTTGAACTTGAAACAATTTAACCCTTTACCCAACGAATCGCCCGCATCCGCCCGCCTAATATGCAAATTCAGCAGCTGAAAAAATATTATTTTTCGAAAAATTTTAACAAAACCGTATCATGTGATCCCTCTTTGGAACGAGCTCATCGAGCTCGTTCCAAAGAGGGGGTCACATGATATGGTTTTGTTGAAACTTTTTGAAAAAAATTAAAAAATGATATTTAAAATAATAAATTTTTATATCGTCTACGTTAATGAACATGAAATATTTCAAAAGGCAAAATCTACAATCTGCCCTCAGTCTCATGACACCTGGCTATTACATGGCGTCTGTTGATTGGAAAGATGCGTATTATTCCCTACCAGTAAAGGACAGTAAGCAAAAATTTTTGAGATTTTTTGGGGGAAGGAATAACATACCAGCTAAGTGTTCTCCCAAACGGGTTCTCTTCAGGACATCGTATTTTTACAAAACTTTCTAATGTGCTTTATTCTTATCTTCGATCTCTTGGTCATTTAAATGCATCTTACACAGACGACTCCTTTCTTGTGGGTGAAGATAATGAAGATTGTTGCAATAATATTCGGGATACCGTTAATCTGGATCTCAAAGCCGGATTTATGATTCACCCTGAGAAATCTCATCTGGAACCCTCACACACACACTTATATACTTGGGGTCATTTTGGTTTCCACTGCAATGACTGCGTCACTGACACCCGAGAAAGCTACTGAAATTCGAACGTTATGCATTCAGTTATTACGCAGGGATAAGTCTACAATTCAGAGTGTGGCTGAATTGGTAGGCAAAATGGTTGCAGGTTTACCGGGGTTTCAGTTCGGAAAACATTTTACCGTAATTTAGACAATGCTAAAACTCATGCACTAAAACAGGCACGTGGTAATTTCAGCCATTTAATGAACATCTCTCCGGCAGTCCAGGATGACCTGAGATACTGGATAGACCATTTTACAAAAGCCAATTCCCCCGTTTCCCATGGCAACTCTGAGATCATTCTGCAATCAGATGCTTCAAATTTTGCATGGAAAGGTGTTTTTGGAACATTAAAAACGGGGAAGGTGGTCAGAAGAGGAAGCAGGCCTACACATCAATGTTAAAGAGCTTTTAGCAGTTTGGCTAACTTTGCAATCATTCTGCGACACGTTCACCAACAAGCATATTCAAATTCAGAGTGACAACTTAACCACAGTAGCATTTATCAATAACATGGGTAGAACCAAACATACTTGTAATTGTCTGGCTTAAAAAATATAACACTGGGCTTTGAATAGAAATATGTGGTTATCGGCTACTCATATCCCAGGTGCTCTTAATGTCGATGCGAATCACCAAAGTCGACTTTATCACGACAATACTGAACGAAAATTAGATCCACTCATTTTTCACAAACTTACTCTAATATGGGGCATCCTCGAGATTGACCTTTTTGTATCCAGACTAAATTATCAGGTGCCGCAATATGCTGCCTGACAACCGAACACCTAGGGGCAGTTGCCATTGATGGATTTTCCTTCCTATGTTATCACACGCTGATCTACATCTTTCCAACATTTAACTTGGGAAACATTTTGCAAAACAGTGACCGGGACGAAACGGAGGCTTTGGTGATGCCCCCCTTTTGGACCACACAATCATGGTTCTCAAAACTCACCAGAAAACTTATAGACTGCCCTTTTATTTTAAAATACACAATGACACTGTCCTATAACAACGAACGTCACCCGCTGACGAAGATGTCATGAAAACCCTCCAAATTATGAACATTTGGACACGAGCTGTTGACATCCTCGCGTCTTCATGGCAACACTCAACAAGCAAACAGTATCACCCTTACATCGATGAGTGGCAAATATTTTGTAGCAAAAGTGGTGTCAATACACTGTTACTACCTATGTGAATGGTCTTAGAATTTCTTACCGTCTTATTTGACAAAGGTTTGCAATATAGTGCAATTAATATAGCTTCCAGCGCCCTGTGAACTTTTTTACTAACTGGTGATGGGAAAACTGTTGGCAGCCACCCTTTAGAAATGGGTTTTCTTCGCGGAGTTTTCCAACGCAGACCAGCTATTCCCCAAAATTTGGAGGTCTGGGACGTACAACCAGTTTTGAACTGGATACAATCAATCACTATTATTGACAGCCCATCGCTAAAACTGTTAACCATTAAGCTAGCTGTTCTCTTGGCCTTATTAACAGCACAGAGGGTTCAAACGTTACATTTATTGAAATAAGAAATATTATACAGTTTGACACTTGCTATCTAATACACATTACAGACTTAGTTAAACAGAGTCGAGCGGGCAGACACATCAGGCCCATAGAACTTCATCGCTTTCTGGATAACGACTTGTGTGTATACACCAAGTCGTACATTAGCTATATACACCCATGCAAACCATTCACAATCGACTATTGCACGTTGGATCAAAACAGGACTTAAAATGGCTGGAGTGGACATGTCATTGTTTGCACCACATAGTACAAGGTCGGCCTCTTCCTCATCAGAGGCACACAATTTGGTGCCGATTTCAACTATACTGTCCACTGCAGGCTGGTTCCGAGAAACCACCTTCATAAAGTTTTACAAAAAGCCTATTACCAAGCGAGGAGAATTTGCATCCTCCTTGTTATCAGCATTCAAGCAAAATTAGGTGGGATATAATATATAGCGTCAGCAGATGCAAAAATTGAAAACTATACATGAATTTATTCTCAAAAACTGATATAATTTTGTCAGGTCTTTCTTGAGTTTTTGCTTGTTTTTGTTTTTAGAAACTTCGAGGACTGTGTTAAACATCTCCTGTATGGAGACGGGAGAAGACAGAATTGTCTAGTTAAACGAAACTTGCCTGAAGGGTAAGGCGCAGTTTGAATGTAATTCTGTCAACGTATGTCTTGGGGAGGGATAATACGGTCTCCCTTCCCGACCTCATGCGTGTCATCCATATCAGTACCATGAGTCATAACAACAACTCATGCTACTGAATATAAACACATATGAAACATACACTTACAATAAATTGCCAGTTGATGTCCGATTATGCGTGTTGCCGTCCTCTCGTTACGTTAACGTATGACCTCTCGGTGAACTCGCGCAATCTCGTGTTAAATCCCTCCCTACGATAGACGAAGACAGAATAACAGCCAGGTAAGCCTCGTCTAAATAGACAATTAAAACATGATAATCAGAAACAACAACTACACTGTCATGAAACATTTCGGGGGTGTTTAATTAAGTTCCAGGTGTATATATTAACCATTTACCTAACGTAACGGCCAACACCGGGCAGCGCTATTCTCAAAAATCGCCAATTAAGTTTCGTTATTTTTTGTCTCTAAAACATAGGTTATGGCCCCTCATTGTCGTCTGCTTTTAATGTTAGGTAAAGGGTTAAGAAAACAATATGTTGGCAGCATATTACAAGAATAAAACGGTTCAGAAGGACATGTCTATGCCAGCGCGTTTTTTTACCTTACATACACAGTTCTACATCCCTCCCTCTCCCCTTCTCCCATGGAGAAATATACAGGCACGTGCCAGTCTTCATCTGAGGCCAACCTCAGAACTTTCCCCGTACTGTGGCCAGAGCGTTTCGCTCATTCATGCAGCTGACAGAACGAGAGTGAACCAAGTAATCTGAGAACTTTATAGATGAATACTAGATTTCAGTCATCGCTTTGTCGCGTGCAATGGTCTCGTGGTTTATGTGTTGGACTCCTATTTGTCATGCGTGGGGGGGGGGGGGTGCGTGGCGAGGTTGCCGTGGGTTCGATACCCGATGGGGCATCAGAAACCGGTATTCTAACATGACTGTTTCCTTCAAAAGACTCATACAGACTGGTATCAATCTCTGTCTGAGGTCAAACACAACACTTTCGTCGTACTGTAACCAGGGCGTGGCACACGTCCACGCAGCTGACGAAACGAAAGTGAACCAAGTGACTCGAAAACTTCCGCTAAATACACGACTCCAGCCATCCTTTTTAACGGCGTGTCACAATTGGTTGTTTAGGTGTTATATTATGTATTTATTGGTGTTTAAGGTCACATATTTCTGCACAATGGCTAATCATGACCTCAACAGTTTTACGGGTGGAGGAAGCCGGAGTACCCGGAGAGAACCACCGAGCAACGGCGTGCAACTGTCAGCTCCCAACATACTAACTCCACACAAGCAGGGTTAGCATTGGTTGAAGAGAGTGCACCACCGACGTGCACTACGCCTTAGTACACAACGTCACCGTGCCACCACGTGGGCAATGGGGGTGAAGTGTCTTGCCCAAGTACACAACGCGGTTGTTTATGTGTTGGAATCTCTGATTTCCAGGCAGGGTTGCCGCGAGTTCGATTCCCGGCGGGGAATCAGAACCAGCATCCTAAATTCCCTCCAAACATGATTGTGTCGTTCCAAATACATACACAGCAGGCCCGTGCCAGTCTTTGTCTGAGGCCATACACAGCACGGGAGCGATGTGTACTAAGGCGTTCTGAAATTGCGTTCAACAGCTCGTCTCCTGAGTTTCAATTGGAACTCAGGAGACGAGCTGCTGCCTCTAGTTGTGTAAGGTTAGTAAGTCGAAGAGGCTTACAGCTGCCCGCCGCTGTCTGATGATTCTCTCCGAGTAATCCGGTTCCCTCCACCCGTAAAACAGTCCGAGACGATGTATCCCTGGCTATTGAAAGTATCGTTAACCCCCAATAAAGATAGAACGCCAGTTGGCATTCCTCATTGAATAAAAACAAGAGGAATTTATTTTAAGCAAAATATCTTTTCTTTTAGTGAACCATGCACATCCAAAAAATAAGAAGCCGTTTCAGAATGCTAGCAGCACCTTTTGGGGCCCGAATGTGGGCTTTCAAAACGAAATTACTTTATACCCACCCAACCGGTCATTTTTGCGGTACCCTTGACTTTCATATATGATCACAACCGAACAAAATCCTACGCACGAGAGGTCCAACGGAGGTGGGATTTTGTTTGGTTGGATATTCAACCGGGGCGGACGTGACAACTGTTAATTACTCCCAGTTCCTTTTTCGATATTTACTATCAACCGATTTTATCGGTTGATTACGAATGTCGAATAAGGAAGTGGGAATAAGTAACGGTTGTAACATCTTCCTTGTCTGGTATTTTGCGCATATCAAGCTGCATGGTCATTCATTGCGCAGGTATGCAAAAAACCTTCCTTAAAACTTCACGTTCTATTTAATTTCTATTACCGTCTTGCGCGAAGTACAAAGAAGTCACGTCATTACGCGTTCGCCTACTTTCATTTCAACTCGGCTGTCAACATCTGAACCATTCATGTCATCTATAAAAAGAATATGATTAATAAACAACCTTAATAAAAACAGGTTGTGTGTGTTCACTGTTTTATATTTTTCGCCACTCTGTAATCGATAGTAGGCCTATCGTTAGGAAGAATTCACAGGAACAGTACATGTAAGTAAAATACGGATAATCAAATGCCTATTCTACCGAGTTATTTTATATATCACCCAAGGTCCGTCCCCCCCCCCCCCCCTCCCCCGCAAACACCGCAGAATCTCATTTGCGTAAACATCGAATCTAAAGCCCCGTTTATTCGGCAACATTTGCATACGTACGTATTTTTTGCATATGTGTAAATTTGCTTATGTGAGGAAATTTGACTGTATAGACGCATTTACTCATGTTCAGATTTTAGTCATAAAATCAAATTTACACCTATAGTGACCAGTTGCAGATTTGCTACATCCTGTGAGTAATGCATTTTAGATGAGTATTTTTTACTATCGTGTGCAAATTTGGTCGTATGGACATGCAGCAAATTTACATATTTCCCAATTGATTAAATCATATCTATTTTAAGTGCTTGCCATCAGCAACACTTCACTCTGATTGGTCAGATTTCCATTAGTTGATGGGTGGAGTTCAAACAGAATACACAGTCAAAGATGCCTAGCAGAAAACGAACACATTGACCTGGGTTTCCTTTTGATATCTCTGGCATTTGAACAACCCAGAGTCAGAGCTACACTAAGGAAATAGGGAAACTTTCTGCGCCTTCAGAAATTTTCCAGTCTGACTCTTTCTATGGCTATGACGGAAATGAATGGTTTTGAGAATTTACTACAGATTTACTTCAGGCACCACAACTTCGTATGAACGCATCGCAAAAATACATTTGCGATCGTGTGTAAATGTGCATATGTGTGCAAATTTGCATATATGCAGTCTTTCGCCGTATGAAGAGCATATGATGCAATTTGCGGCGGTTCTTCATTTCGCAATTTTTAATCATGAATTCACCCCAATCGCCCACGTGGGAGCACGGTGACGTTGTGTACTAAGGCGTACTGCACGTCGATGGTGCACTTGTCTTCAACCCATGCTAACCCTGCTTGTGTGGAGTTAGTATGTTAGAGAGCTAACATTTGCACGTCGTTCCTCGGTGGTTCTCTCCGGGTACTCCGGCTTCCTCCACCCGTAAAACTGTCGTGGTCACGATTAGACATTGCGCAGAAATATATGACCTTAAACACCAATAAATAAATGAAAAATCATGAATTGTAGATTCAATGGTGTTGGAATCGGATCACGATTTGATCGCAAAAGATATCGCTTTTGTGATCACAATGCTGAATGCCATCACTCATCAGTTAATAGTACAGAAAAGATGGAAGACATAAAATTCAACAAACAGATCTGGAAGATCAGTAATACCTCAATTC
Source organism: Pictodentalium vernedei (assembly GCA_031216915.1). NCBI lineage: Eukaryota > Metazoa > Mollusca > Scaphopoda > Dentaliida > Dentaliidae > Pictodentalium > Pictodentalium vernedei. Next base: position 261,014,450 of record CM062296.1, read on the forward strand.
TGCAGCCCTGGAGGTCCCCAGGGACATGATAAGGGGATTTTGGATATCCAACTGCACACCCATCGCCAGCTGCCGCACATTTAATTTTTGTACCCAGAAAAGGGCCCATTGGTTTTAGTTCGAGTTCGATCCGCGGCGTCGCGTTGACGACCGATTTGGGTGGAGGTGGTCAACGTTCTTTGTCGCGGTTGTGACGGCCCTAGTACCGACTGGTCAAAGATTCCAACTTCATCATCAAGGCATGCCTTCGTTGAAGGCAGGCCTTGATGATGTAGTTGGAATATAGTCCGTCGGGAATACAATTCAAAAACTAAAGACTTCATTGAAATTTATTTTTTGAACCAAAAAATATACATGCAGTAGTCATGGAGCAATATCTTATTTTATTTATTCATTTACTTGGGTTTCACGGCACTTTCGACGGCCAGGGTCACCTCGTGTCGAAAAGTTTTATGGATGGAGGAAGCCGGAGTACCGGGGGAGAACCTCATCGCAACGGCGAGTAACAACCGTCAGGCACTCCAACGTACTCCACACAAGCAGGGTTAGCATTGGTTGGAGACAAGTGCACCATCGACGTGCAGTACGTTTTAGTACACAGTGTCATCGTGGCCCCAGGTGGGAAATCGGGATTAAGTGCCTTGCCCAAGGACACCCGGCGGGGATCGAACCGTTAACCTTTCGGTTTTAAGTTCATTACCGAAACCACTGAGCCACCGCGTTCCCTTTATGTTATTACGATGTGCCTTACCGGTAATCCAAAATGGTCATCCTGGCCCCACAATAGTCCAAATCGTGTACTATAGACCTCCTCTTGTATAACCGACTGTGTGTGTGAAGTGAGTCCAGGTATCAAATCTAGAAGGTAGCACAGTGGCTCTGCAGTTAGGACATTGGACTTCAAATCTAAAGGTCTACGGTTTTATCCCCGCCAGTGGCAACTGCGTTTGTCCTTAGGCAAGGCACTTAAGTGGTGGAGCGCTAAATTATTTTCGGGCGTCAAAATATGTTAATATGGAAATGCATCCTTAGAATTCATGAGAGAGTGCCTATTGGCACTCTCTCATGAATTGTAACAAAGCAAGTCTTTAAAGTTTAAATAATTTCACCCCAAAGATATATGAAGCACATCCACAGAATTCGAAGCCTTTATGCTGAGGGACCCAGTCTTTTTGTAAAGCCCAAATATGGGCTTCTAGCACTCTGCCAGGCACGTGGAGTGAACGAAGGCGTACTGCATGTTGATGGTGCACTTGTCTTCAACCAATGCCAGCCCTGCTTGTGTGGAGTTGGTGCGTTGGGGAGTATGACAGTTGCTCGCCGCTGTTCCGTGGTTCTCTCTAGGTACACCGGATTCCTACACCTGTAAAATTGTACGACGTGAGGTGATCCTGGCTTGACAGCAGAAAGTATTGTTTAACCCTTTACCCAACGTAACGGTCAAAACAGGCCATCGCTTTTCTAAAAAAAAAAAAAATGGCCAATTAATTTTCATTACATTTTCAATTTTTGTCTCAAAAACATAGGCTATGATCCCTCTTTGGAACGAGCTCGTTCCAATGAGGTCATGAATTATGTTTTTGAGACAAAAAATGAAAAAAATTAGTTATTCAAGAATTTGTTTGAAAGCGTCGTCTGCTTTCATTTTTGGTAAAGGGTTAAACTCCAATAAAAAAAAATTAAATACAGACTCGTAAGAAAGGACATGATGACAGATCGATATGTAAGACTCCAATACAGATAAAAATGTTCCGATTGGAAAAATTATCACCTGGTCGCCTACCCCCCCCCCCCCCCCTCCCCCTCCTGTTTAGTGACGCCCCTGAGTTCGATGATGGGGAAATTGTAATACTTTGATCTCGTTCGATACCGATTTCGTGTTTTGTTTTTTTTTGGATTAGGCCACAGGTCAAGATCATTGCCACAAATTCCAGAATACTGGTTTCAAGGCAATAATTTGAGCTTTTCCCCGTCTATATTTCTAAATAACAATAATAAGCATAATAAGCATGAAATCACATCATAGCAAAAGGGATGGTGGAAAGTGCCGCACGTTTGTCTGTATAGAGGGCATCGAATTGTGCCTCAATCTTCCGCAAATTTAACCCTTTACCCAATGTAACGTCCAAAAACCGGCCAACGCTATCTATTCATAAAAATCACCATTCAGTTGTCATTATCTTTTCATTTTTTTTTTGTCACAAAAACATAACTTATGACCCCTTATTGGAACGAGCTCGTTGAGCTCGTTCCAGTGAGGGATCATAAGCTGTATTTTTGACACAAAAAAATGAAAAAAAAATATTGAAAATTAATTGGCGATTTTTTAGAATAGCGCTGGTCGGTTTTGGCGGTTACGTTGGGTAGAGGGTTAACAAACCTCGTTTGTGAACAGAAGCACATCTCCAGTACCTGGGGATTTACAAAGATCGTAGGGGGAGGAGATTCAAGGTGTTCTCTTGTTTTCCTAAAATGTTCTGTGACCTATTTGTTTGGGCAGCTTTGTAGAATATTTCGAGTAGACACGGAGATCACTATCCGGCAGCGGATGAAGGTTTTCGTTCGATTATGGATCGGCAGTTACACATTGAGGACAATATCACAAGGAAGCTTTAACCCTTACAAGCTCGTTCCAGTGAGGGGTCATAAGCTGTGTTTTTGACACAAAAAAATGAAAAAATGTTATTCAAGCATTTTGTTTGCAAGTGTCTGCTTTTCGTGTTAGGTAAAGTGTTAACCCTTTGGACCCTGGATGTATCTTCAACTTCAGTCCAATGGAAGCAATTGGAAGAGTCCATATTTATTATCTGGGGGTAGATCAATTAATATTTCCAACATGCAGACACTTGACGCTTTGCAAATAACGCCTTGCTTCACTCAAGAGACGATTTTCAACTCTAGAAAATATTGATTGGTCTATCCCATACTTTAAGTTGGCAGTCATCCTACTTAATGAAAGTATGAAGTATCCTGTTTCTGGACCAGAAAAGCGGCTTCTCGGGTTCATTTATTATTAGTATTAGTCAGTATCCAAAAAACTGCCAGCGAATCAGCCTTGCCGAGATTTGATAAAATAAATTCAATTACATGTAAATGAAGACCAGAAATCATTCGCGAAGTGATTGATCCAATTTAGGGATAAAGTTTGTTAACCCTTTACCCAACGAATCGGAAGACCCGCCCAAGTAGTTTACTTACTGAGAAATGGAAAATAATTATTTTTAAAAAAAAATCAACAGAACCATATCTTGTGAATCCTTATTGGAAAGACCTCGTCGAGCTTGTTCCTATGAGTGGGTCACATGATATGGTTTATTGAATTACTTTTTTTTTAAGTTGAAGTGAAAAATAATTAAAATAACAGATTCTTTCTCTTCTTCGTCTGCTGGTCTTCTATATTCTCCCATTCCCTTCCCATTACGAAAACTCGAATACGAACTATTCCTATCTCAATGTTGTTTGGCATAACGAAAGACAGTTACTAGAACTACATGTATGTTTATCTGGCTCCAGAGGCAGTCTGTGTAGCCGGGAGCGTGGTGGTTCAGTAGGTAGAGATGCAGACTGCAAGTCGAGAGGTCCTCGGTTCGAATCCCACAGTAGCAACCGCGTTGTGTCCTTTGGCAAGACATTTAATCCCAATTGCCCACGTGGGGACACGGTGGTTCTGTGTACTAAGGCGTACTGCACGTCGAAGGTGCACTTGTCTTCAACCAATACTGACCATGCTTGTGTAGAGTTAGTGTTTTGGGGAGTCTGACAGTTGCTCGCCGTTATTCAGTGGTTTTCTCAGGGTACTCCGGCTTTCTCCACCCGTAAAACTGTCAGACCCTGGCTGTCGAAAGTGTCGTTAACCCCCAATAAATTAATAAATAAATAAATAATTCTTTGTGGCCTTATGATGTCTTCTCTTCATTCCCCTGTCCGCACGATGACTCGAATACAGATATTCCTATTTCCGTGATTTTTGGAGCATACTGATAGACAGTAGCTGGTACTTTGCCATCTATGTGTTTCAAACTTCTTAGGGTCACAGAATTTTCACAGCCTCAAATGTTGTTCATAACAGTGAATACGTGTTCAAACAGTAACACAAACTCATACCTGGCTTATATCGTCATGAATATCGACTTTTGATAAAGTTCTCTCCTTGAAACAATTTGACGAGCGAGAAAGGTCCAATAAAGAAGAAACGTAAGTTAGTCCAGGCACATTAGACATAAAAATGAGAAAGTAAGGAAAAAAATCGGAGAAAGCTGATTTTTTTATATGTTTCCGGGACACACATTGCGGATAAAGTGTGAAAAGTCCCCGCGAATCCGAGTTGAGCTTTTTTAGTTATAGCGTTTTTTTGACGAAAAAAAAAATTTAAAAAAAAATTCGACCCAGCTCCATATTTCTCATTCTTATTCGCCTTAGTAGGGTGAGAATCATAAATATCGTGCTGAATTATATTGAGAATACATATCCCCAACAGAAAATGCCAACTTTGTACCAATCCTCACACTCAATTCACGAAAAAGTACAAAATTACGAAAAAAAATTTATTGTTTTCATACACACAACGGTACACAACGTCCATTAAATCAAATCTACGACTACTTTGGGAGTTAAATTATATATCAAAAATTGCAGAAAAGCAGTGGCTTTATAATGATATATAACAATAGTCATTTATTCCATAATGAACTGGTGAAACGTGTGAAATATTAACCATACCCCCTAAACTCAAATTCAAACGGCATCGACTTTTCTCATTCAAATACCGTATTATACGTTTGTCCAGTGACGTTTGACCAACCACTTTATATCAAAGCAGTGGAGATTGTGTCTTCGCCAGATAAGTTGACAAAAGTTTTCGTTAGACTCGGCGGCTTCCATATGATTATGTCATATTTAGGGGCAATTGGTTCGATCATGGCTGGTAGCGGCTTGGATGAACTTTGGGGGACTGTTTATGCTGGTGGGTCAATCCATCATTTGATCAGTGGTCACGCATATTCAAGAGCAGTTCGTGCCCATGTGCTAACACAAATTGCCATTACAAAACTTGTGTTTGAAGAAAGCCGAACACTAGATAACATAGACTGCACAGAAGTCAATGAAATATTCTATGGACTGTACAACAGCTGACGCTGTCAATCAAGAAAGTGTCAACCATCTACTGTCAAAATTACACGAACTGCTCCAGAATACGTCCGTAGGACGCACAGGAAAGCTTTGGGTACAATACTACGAGCAAATAGGTCTTCTCCAGTTGTTCTTGAGAGCAGAGCGCACATGCGACTGGGAACTCCACACATATTGTGTTCGCAATATGATTCCAGTATTTCAGGCAGGTGGTCATTTTGCATACGCAAAAAGTTCTCATCTCTATTTGCAGCAGATGAATGAGCTAACAGAAATAATGCAACAGGATGATTTGAAGTTGTTCACTGAGAAAGGTTACTTTGCCATAAGGCGCTCAGATAAATTCTGGGACGGGATATATTCTGATCAGACCATAGAGCAGTGTTTAATGAGAATGTTCAAGCTCCCTGGTGGTCTCACACATGGCAGGGGAATAACCGATAGCACTGTTGCGAAATGGGTACATGGACTACCTCTTTGCCTTTCGATATGTAATGCTCTCGAAAATTTTGTTCATGTTCACACTGGTCATGGCGAACAACATCGGGATCTCCGTCAAAGTTCACAATTGACTGATGCCAATGATATCACCAAATTATTGAACTGGCTCAGAGTGCATTCCCCCTTTCAAAATAGAGATCCACTACAATTAGTCTCTATAGCGACCGGGCTTGTGGCCGACGAAACTGTGAACTGTGACCAAGTTCGCAAAATTGGTGAATGTTGCGTATCGAATGTTGTAAGCAAAACGTTCAACAGCATCAAACTACGACGTGTTGACACTGTGAAGTCTTTCGCATCGATGGCAAATAGCATCAAAGTCCGTGGAAGTAAGGTAGTGATTGACCCCACAATTCTGTTCAACCGCATCACATGTGTTATTCAGTCACAAGCAGAGATGGAAGAGTATCTCAAATATGAACTCGCCCCGAAACCACCAGCATTGTTTGATTCTGCTGGAATGAGGAAGACACAGAAAAGCACGCTCGGTAAGATCCTCAAAACATACGGTTCCGAGCAAACTAAAATCCCAGAACATTCTCTGTTTGTTGTAGATGGTGGATTTTTATTGAGGGCAGTTGTATGGCCTAAATAGTCGTCATACAAGGACATATGTACATCATATTCCAATTGTCTAGTGAGACATTTTGGGGCGAACGTCGTGGTTGTTTTTGATGGTTATGCTTGTACAATGTCGACAAAGGGCATGGAACAAGCCCGTAGATCTAAAGACAGGTATTCCATTGATATCAATATCTCACCTGAGTTACCAGCCACCACACCCCAATCCGATTTCCTTGCAAATGCCAAGAACAAAACCCAACTGATCGATCTTCTAATGCAGGAGCTATCTGCTATCAATATTCAGTCCAAGCAGGCCGAGGCTGATGCTGATGTACTGATAGCCGAAACTGCACTTGACATCGCTCAAGATGACAACAATGTTGTCGTTGTGGGAACAGACACAGACTTGTTAGTCATTCTTACCTCTCGAGTTCAATCGGGATGTAATATTCACATGATGTATTCCATTACCCCAAACTTACTAGTTTCAGTTAGTGAAATAGCAACCAAAATGGGTGACCATAGAAGCAACCTCCTTGTAGCACATTCTATAAGTGGTTGTGACACTACTTCTGCACTCTTTCGAGTTGGTTAGAAGAAAGTATTCAGTACAATTGTCTCCGATGTTACTAGCGACTCACAACAGTATGTCAACACAATTTTGGCGGATGACAGTACACCAAGTGCAGTAGCCGCTGCCGGGGAACAACTTCTCCTGATCTTATACGGGAGTAAAACTGTTTCCTCTCTCGACCAATATAGATATGTCACTTACAAGCGTTATGTAGAAAAACTAAACTGAATAAACCCATCGACCTAGCCTCACTCCCATCAAGCAGCGATGCTGCACAACAACATGTCTACAGATGTTATCTCCAGGTCCAACAATGGCTGGGCACTTCGCTTCCTCCGACGGATTGGGGGTGGTCGCTAGACAATGGACTTCTTGTACCGACTGCAGCCACAAAGCCATGTGCCCCCGATAACCTACTGAATCTGATCAGTTGTGGTTGCAAGAGTGCTTGTACAAAAAGGTGTGGGTGTAAGAAGGCAGGACTCTCTTGCTCAGGTTTGTGTAATTGCAGTTCGGATTCTTGTAACAACCACAGAAACACTGTCCTGTCGGAAATTTCTGAGTTCGATGAATAATATGTATATAGGTCATGTCATTTCTATATATAGCGTTGATAATAGTCAATGTAACTTAATCCATGTTGATTGATTTGTACATTCTGTAAATATTATTTATTGATTTTTGTACATTCTGTAAATATTATTTATTGATCTAATGCTGCCAGACACAGACGTGTCTGTTCGGTCCCAAGCCCGAAAATAGTTGAGTTCTCATGCTGACGAATTTTATGCCAAAAGGGGAACTCGGCCAGAAGCAGAGGGGGTCTTCCATAATGTCTATTTTGTAAGCAATGATAAAAGTCTTCAAATGGTGGTGGATTTTTTACCGTCTGTCCAACTAACATCTCGTTCTGTACTACGACCCTTTGGGCAAATCCGTTAGGAAAATCGTCATTTTTTGCGTAAATCCGATACTTTTTTGTGAATTTTCAATAATTTTTCGCAGAAATTGTCACAGAATGCACATTTTCCTCTAGGTAAATGTATATTAGACATTATGTAGCTCGAAATACGCGTAAACAAAAAATACAGTTGGATCAATTCGAGGTTACAAAGTTCGTGCGATTTTTTTTGATTTTTTTCAAACGCGTTTTCGAAAAAAGGCTGTAGAAAAAAAAGCTCAACTGGGATTTTAGGGGACTTTTGTCTAATCGTTCAGTGACGAGCAGCTGCCAGCTCCCCCAACATCGTAACTCCGCACTGCAGCACAGGCAGGGTTAGATTGGTTGAAGACATGCGCACCATCGACGTGCAGTACGCCTTAGCACACGGCGTCATCGTGCCCCCATGTGGACAATCGGATTTAATTGCCTTGCCCAAGGACACAACGCGGGAGTCCGAATCGATCGCTCAGACGGTCACCCATCCGAAGACTAACCGGGCTCGACGTTGCTTAACTTCGGTGATCTGACGAGAACCGGTTACCAATTCGTCATTACGAATATCTCTTAGCATCACACCTACTAACACAAATTGTCCATTTGTGCTCTTTGTTTAGCGATTGTATTTTTACGGTAATTTGCATGTTTATATTTTTTTTATCAGGGGTGGGGGCAGTAAAAGAAATGCAGGCAGGTATGAGGGTATCAGAGAAGGTCGGATGCAGTTTTGTTACACCCGCTTGCATTTTTTTTACATTCACTCTAAAATTCACTTTTAAAGACAAAATTCGGCGTTTTATGTTGATTAATACATATATTAGTTCAATACAGACCATTAGTGGGCAGTAGCTAACTACTTTATCACCTCTTATTGTTCATAGCACCAGTCCGATGAGGTTAATTTATCGGACCTTATTCTTATATGGTCTCTTATAGCATTAATTGGGGCGCGGTGGCTCAGAAGGTAGAGGTGCAGGCTCCAAGCCGAGAGGTCCTCGGTTCGAACCTCACCTGCGGTAACCGTATTGTGTCCTTGGGCAAGACGCTTCACCACCATTGCCCACGTGGGGGCATGGTTGCGTTGTGTACTAAGGAGTACTGCAGGTCGATGGTGCACTTGTATTCAACTCATGCTAACCCTGCCTGTGTGGCGTTAGTTTGTTGGGGAGCTGACAGTTGCTGGCCGTTGCTCGGTGGTTCTCTCCGGGTACTCCGGCTTCATCCACCCGTAAAACTGTCGTGGTCATGATTAGCCGTTGTGCAGAAATATGTGACCTTAAACACCAATAAATAAATATAGCATTAACTTGACTTAATCTAAAAAGAATAAATTACTAAGGCCACACAAAGTAGACCTTCTGTTTCTCAGGCCATTATTTGTAAAATTACATGCGGGCGAGCGGTTTTTTATTTTATTTTTTATTTCAGTAATTACTTCTTTGCCATCAGAAGTTCATGTTCTTGGTTGAAGTTTTAGGCCTCATAATCTACAGAATAGCTTGGGCGGTGGTGCATTTTATCCCTTGAGTGCAAGAAGGCTGAAATGTAAAGCATTGCAAAGCCTTCTTGCACTCAAGGGACAAATTCATCAATTTTTTTAACTTGGGTAAAATATCAGACAAAAACCTTTAATTTTTACTTTTTTTAAGTGGCCTAATATCGTTTTTTTGGGGGGGGGGGGGGGAAACTCTATATTCGGAATTGAATTATAAAAAACTTTGATATCTCATACGTTTTATGCAAAAATAGCCGTTTATAAGTCACAATAAACACAGTATCAATAGAAAATTTAGTGGGAGGGAGTGTGAGAGGGTGATTATTATAAAAATGTACTCACAAAAATAAAGCAGCTGAACCAAGCTGAACTTTAGTTTACATTGTTTTGGTGATTGCTTCGAAGACAATTCAGTACTAATTGGAAAGGAGCCCAGCAGAGTCTTTTGCTAGAGCTTTAATGTGACATTTCAATCTCTAGTATTTTAGCAGGTGTCATGTCGAAAACGCATCCATTTTTGTAACCAATAGGTGAAAAAGGTGATAGTTTGGAAATATGAACTGAAATGTAAAATAAGGATAAATAGAGGATTAAGGGAGGGGTGGTCAAAATTTGAGAGTGATTTTTTTCTGTAAATTTCACTCCAAGAGTTATATTAATGGAAATGGCAGAATCTGTATTATATGTCACGATGCGTACACTGTTGATATAATTAACAGAAAAGGGAGCTCGGTGGCTCAGTGGAGATGCAGCTGCAAGCCGAGAGGTCCTCGGTTCGAATCCCACCTGCGGCAACCCCGTTGTGTCCTTGGGCAAGACACTTAATCCCAATTGCCCACATGTTGGTACGGTTGCGTTGCGTACTGCACGTCTCTTCAACCAATGCTAACCCTGCTTGTATGGAGTTAGTACGTTGGGGAGTCTGACAGTTGCTCGCCGTTGCTCGGTGGTTCTCTCCGGATACTCCGGCTTCCTCCACTCGTAAAATTGTCCGACACGAGGTGACCCTGGATGTCGAAAGTGTTATGAAACCCCAGTAAATAAATAAATTAACAGACAAAAGTTACAGATCATCAAAAAATGGTGAAAATGACGTTTTTGTAGTTGTAAATGGGTTTAACCCTTTACGTAACGAATCGGCCGTATCCGTCCGCGTAATATGCAAATTGAGCAGTTGAAAAAATAACATTTTTCAAAAAATTTCAACAAAACCATATCATGTGACCCCTCGTTGGAACGAGCTCGTCGAGCTCGTTCTAACGAGGGGTCACATGATATGGTTTTGTCGAAATTTTTTGAAAAATTTGTATAAATGATGTTTAAAATAATAAATTTTGATATCGTCTGCGTTGGGTAAAGGGTTAACCACTTTAGCCATATATGGGAGGGGGGGGCCTCTATGTGCGCCTGCATGCGAAGAAGTTTAATCAAATTTATGACATTCCTGAAACTCTATCATCTGATTAATTGTTGGAAAGTGCTCTCTGAGCTCAAGGCTGCACGTTGAAAATATTGGTTAGTCTTTCCCCAAGTAAGGAATATAGAATCTTCCAATTGATGACTCTCAGCTGGTGTTGAAGATACCACCAGGGATCAAAGAGTTATGATGGTGGCTTTACTGCTTCACTCAAATCATTTCTGTTTTATTCAGTTTGCCTTCAGTGATCATATGCCCTTCGACTTTCTCAATATTTCGAAAAACGCTGAGTTTTTTTTTAAAGTGAAAAAGGAGGTTTCTTGAGAATGTATTACCGGTAATCCGCCTGAATTTTCCACGGCTGCCAATTTGCTTCTAAAATGGCAGCCATTTTAACACATTAAAACACAGTATTTGGATTATTGAAAGTTCCCATCTTGGACTTTTAAGGTGGCACATGGCTACTTTGGAGCACATTTAGTGCTCATTTTCGAGACGTGTTTTAGGAACTGTGTTTGAGTCAGTTGGAGTGTTGATGTTACATGTTGGTAACGTCTGCACCCATTGTACTTTAATTCGGTTTGACGCTTGTACTATTTCATCCCTGTGTGTAGCCCTGTGGCGTTTTGTTCTGTGGTTGTGTTCGCCTATTCTCGGGAGTTGGAAGCGAAGAATAGTTCGCAGTTTGTAAGAGTGTTAGATTTTATGGCTGTTACTGTTTTCGGCATTTTGTTTGTTCCTCATGCTCGTAACACTTTTCCTACAACATTCGTTCTTTTTTTCAAATTCCACAAACCATGTAATTTCTGCCTATGAACTGAATCAACCAGTTAAACAGATTGCACATTTGCTTTGGTCCTGAGTCATATTTATCACCATTGCTTAATTCTATAAAGTCACTGCTAGTCTTTCTTATGAGATCGAGGGAGTGATGAGGGAACCTTCAAGGAATAGGTGAGAAGAGAGAAAGTGAGAGGAGAGAGAGACAAGGCCAATATTGCCTTTACCAATATATTTTTGCATAATAATACCACCACCACCAGAGAATTAGACTGAGGGAGTGGGCTCACAGGCTCACATGTAATCACTTGGAACTTGTTTTTGCTGTTTGTTTTGCTTTGTTTTTTGAGTTTCCGTCATTGTAATCTTAAAGGGAATATTAGTTTAGGGATGCATTAGTCCCAAACATTCCTACCATGTCACCAAGGCTCGTGTTCCGCCATTTATATCTCGTCCCTTGCGAGAATCAAGGGGACCATCTGCAGTGCAAAAGCTTTGCAGATGGCACCCTGTTCCACTCAAGGAACGACGTATATCACTGTGTGGCGTCCTTTTATGACCGCCCCACCCACCCACCTTAAGTTTGAAATGTTCCCTACACTCCTGAATCAGTGCACACTTTTATAGAAATATTTGGTGTCATCCCAACAAGACTAATCCCAACAAGACAAATTGATCAAATATCCCAACAAGACAATCCCAACAAGACGAATCCCAACAAAACCAATCCCAACAAAACGAAAGATTTTTTTCTCATCAAATATTGGGGAAATTTACTTTAAAAAGAACGTGTACATTACAATGTATGCTATTTTAAGTATTTTAGGGTTTTATTTTATGCACATGTTTGGTAGTTTTGTTGATAAAAAAAAAGATACAAAAAAACTGTAGCAAATAGCGTCTTGTAACAAAGCGTGGCGCCTATGTTAACTAGTAGCGTGCTAAGTTTTTTTGTTTTTTGTTTTTTTTTGGGGGGGGGGGGTTGTCAAAATTGTCTTCATATATTATTGCCTTGTTACAATTAATGGGAGAGTGCCTATAGGCACTCTCTCATTAATTGTAACAGGGCAAATCCACTCAGACTTAAAAATATCACATCAAAAAATTAATTGAAATACATCCACAGAATATGAAGCTTTTTAGCTCTGTTACCCACACTGCAGGATAAAGCCACAAAATGGTCTTCCAGCACTCAACGAGTTAATTGATATCTCTTCGTCCAAAAGTAAGCCGTGTTTGCAGCTTACGATGGAAAACCTAAAAAATGAGTTATAAAGTCATTTTAATTAAATTCGTCTTGTTGGGATTCGTCTTGTTGGGGTGACCATTTTTGACATTCGTCTTGTTGGGATTCGTCTTGTTGTGAATAAACCGAAATGTTACTTTAACGAGAGTTTTATATCATTTTCAGTTTAGCTAATTGGTAGTACAGATATGAAGCTGTCAATGAAGATCCCAGCAATTTTCATCGTTTGCTGTATATCTTTGTCCACAACTTGTTCGTTAACGGAACATACTAAATATCCAGACGAGCAAAGGTTATACAACTCTGATGTAATATTGTATGGTCGTGACGTGCAACACGTGCAACTCTTTAAAGACAATAAAACAGAACGTGTCAACAGTTTATTCAGAGTTGATTGCATTTTTAAATCTGATGGAAAGGACTTTGACAAGAACATAACAATCAATCGAATATCTCCGCGAAGCTCTTGTTCTGGAAGCATAGATAAGTTTCAAGAAGGTCGGGATTTTGTCGTTGCGTTGAAAAGGAAGAACAATATGACCTTTGACCTTCATGAAGTCAACGAATTACAGACAGCAGTGTTTCCCGCTTCAGATTCATTGTTTCGATCAATCAGAGGTATCTGCGGATTAACAGAGTGGAACGATTTGGACGGAGGGTCGTCTTGCCCAACGGTTAATAAAACATCAACATGTACTAAGTACCCAATGATCGGGCAGGCTTCGTCATACAGCAGCTCATTTTATGTAAGAGTGGCTTCCTTGCTGACCCTGGCATATGTCTTTATGTAAATAAACCTCACCAAAAGACTGACAGTATTGTGATCACTAAAATGTTGTTTTCTTCTGCCATCTGATCGCGATTGGATCACGTCACGCTTACCCCGATGGATCCACGGGGATGACGCGAAGATGACCGATGTGTTTGTTGGGTGGGGGGGGGGGGGGGGCTGTAAACCTGATTTGTCCACACTAAATTGTAACACAGATGGATAAAATTGTGACAAGGCCTCATAGACTGAGTGCTGCTATAACTGCCGTATTTATGATTATTGTGTACGAACTTATGCACATGTCACAAGACTAAAAGATTACTTAGGCCTAAAAAAAAGCTAAAAATCGGTTTCTCATACCCTCCCACATGGTCCTTTTGGCTGCCACATGCTCTCTTTTTCTAACCAATGCAAACTTAAAAAAAATAATAATTAAATACTTTATGCCTGATATTTTACCCAATTTAATAAAATTGATAAATTTGTCCCTTGACTGCAACAAAGCTTTGCAATGCTTTAGCACTCAAGGAACGAAATATACCACCACCCATGCTATTCTGTAGATTAAGATGCCTAAAATATAAAACAAACACATAACATAAACTTTTGATGGCTAAGAAATAATTACAAAAATAAAAAATAAACTAAAAAACCGTCCGCCCACATGCATTTTTACAAAAATGGCCTCAGAAACAGAAGATCTACTTTGTGGGGCTTTACCTACTTACTGTAATAATCGTTACATAACTTCTTAGCTCACCTGGCCTAAAAGGCCATGTGATCTTTTCGCATCACTTGGCGCCATCCGTAAACTTTTCACATTTTCATCTTCTTCCTGTAACCGCTGAGCCTGTGTGAACCAAGCTTGGCAGGAATGGTTTATGAGAGATCCTCTACAAACGATCCTCATTTTGTTCCCGTCTGATTAACACTTTACCCAACGTAACGGCCAAAACCGGCCAGCGCTATTATAAAAAATCGCCAATTAATTTTCATTATTTTTTCATTTTTTGTCTCAAAAACATAGGTTATAGCCCCTCGTTGGAACGAGCTCGTTGAGCTCGTTCCAACGAGGGGTTATAACCTATGTTTTTGAGACAAAAAATGAAAAAAATTACCTATTCAAGAATTTTTTTTGCAAGTGTCGTCTGCTTTTCATGTTAGGTAAAGGGTTAAAAACATGGCAGCCAGAGGCATTCTTTGATTCTGGTTGATGGATTTTCTTCAAAAATCTTCTCCTCTGAAATTGCAAGGCCAAATGTTTTGAAACTTCACATAAATGATGAGTGGGATCCCCTCTATCAACGATCTATTTAATGTTGATTGGGCCACAAACATGGTCACAACTGCGGCTTATAGTTACTATAGAAACCCTGTGGGAAATCACATTTTCATATTCGTCTCTGGAACTACTGAACCGACGAGAACCAAACCTGGCAGAGATAGTCTATGGGATGTCCTCTACAAAGGATTCTCATCTTGTTCCCGTGGGTTTGGAAACATGGCCGCCAGAGGCATTCTTTGATTCTGATTGGTGGATTTTGAAAAATCTTCTTCTCTGAAACTACAGGGCCAAATGTTTTGAAACTTTGCATGGTTGTTGACTGGGACACCCTCTACCATCGATCCTCATGTAATGTTGATCAGGTTGCAAATATGGCAGCAATTACAGCTTATAATTACTATAGAAGCCCTATGGGAAATCACATTTTGATCTTCTTCTCTGGAACTACTGAGCCGACGTGAACCAAAATTGGCAGGGATAGTCTATGGCAGGTCCTCTACAAACGATCCTCATTTTGTTCCTGTGCGTTTAAACACATGGCCGCCAGAGGCATTCTTTAATTCTGGTTGGTGGATTTTGAAAAATCTTCTCCTCTGAAACCACAGCGCCAAATGTTTTGAAACTTTGCATGGTCGATGACTGGGACCCCCGGTACCAACTAACCACCTTTCACGTTGATCGGCTTGCAAACGCGGCCACAATTTCGGCTTACAGTAACTATAGAAACCCTATGAGAAATCACATCTTCATCTTCTTCTCTGGAACAACTGAGCCGATGTGAAACAAAACTTGACAGGAATGGTCTATGAGAGGATGGAAATACGTGGCCGCCAGAGGCTATATTCTAATGTTTTACCCAATGACCCTCCTGATGAAGATCGGTACTTTCAGCAAAATACTTGTTTTTGAGAATCTGGTAATGGTTGATTCCAGTTGTCTCCACTGAGAACTGGGAAAAACCACAAACACATTGTGTATACAGCACAAGTCAAAGTAAGTTGTAGCATAACCGCAATAAACTAAGTATACTGCTGCTCCTGCACTGATAAGATCAGAATATGACATCATTTTCTGGAAAACTATCAGTGATATTTTTCATTTGGACTAGAATCAAAGATATCAATTCTCTCTTGCTAATAATAACGCACTTTCTCAAAACACTAGATTTGATACTTGCACTTGTATCATACACAAATGGAAGCCAGTAGTAGCCGATTCGGGCTTCTGGAGCCCAATCCCAATAGGGCACGCGTTAATTAACTAGAGGCGCTAAAGAGCCTGTTATCGTTCACTTTGCAGAACTACATATGAAAATGTGATTTCCCATAGGGTTTCCATGGTAACTATGAGCCGCAATTGTGGCCATATTTGCAACATTACACGAGGATCATTGATAGAAGGTGTCCCAGTCCTCAATCATGTGAAGTTTCAAAACATTTGACCTTGTAGATTCAGAGGAGAAGAGTTTTCAGAATCGACCAATCAGAATCAAAGAATGCCTCTGACGGCCACGTTTTTTATCCAACAGGAATAAAATTAGTAAAAGTTGTAGAGAACCTCTCTTAGACCATGTCTGCCAAGTTTGGTTCACAATGGCTCAGTTGCGCCAGAGAAGATGAAAATGTGATTTCCCATAGGGTTTCTATAGTAAGTATAAGCCACAATTACAGCCATATTTGCAACCCGATCAAGATAAAATGAAGATCATTGGTAGAGGGTATTCCCATCATCAGTGACGTGCAGTTTCAAAACATTTGGCCTTGTACATGTAGTTTCAAAGGAGAAGATTTCTTGAGAATCCACACATTTATGAATTCTGTTTCAATAAAAAGTCAGTAAAAGAAGATTAAATATTTTGAAAATTCATTTAATGACATATCATGATTGGGCCGTGATGCGGTTGAAATTATGTGCACACTTTCAATGATGCAACATTGTACAATGTCAAATGAAGAAAAAGAAATGCGAGAACACGGAATCTGAAATGTTATCTCGTTTGTTCTTCTTGGTTTGGTCTTCATTTCAAAACACAGGGTCGTCGCTGAGGAAGATTTAGACAATACAACTAATAATTGTTCCATTCGGGACATTTTCAGAATTTAAGGCATGCAGTAACGAACAGGTGGTATTTCATTACCATTGTTGTGTAGAATAGGGGTGGATCCGCCGTAGAAAGTACAGTTTAACCCTTTACCCAACACAGACGATATCAAAATTTATTATTTTAAATATCATTTTTTCAAATATTTCATAACATTTCAAGAAAACCATAGCATGTTACCTCTCGTTGGAACGAGCTCGACGAGCTCGTTCCAACGAGGGGTCACATGATATGGTTTTGTTGAAATTTTTTGAAAAATTATATTTTTTCAACTACTGAATTTGCATATTACGCGGGCGGAAGTTACCTTCAAAATACCTGTTCTGTACTACAGAAAAATGGACAGATGGAGCGCTTGGGTCGCGATGTCGGTCTAAAAATTAATTGACTGCCACCCCCCCCCCCCCCCCCACCACCTCCTTGTAACATTGCACAATGAAAAAGAAATGCGACATTGAAAACCAGTTGTTGCTGTTGTTGTTGTGGTTGTTGTTGTTTTTTTTTCAACCAGTGATTACATTCACAGAAATCTCCACCCACTGATGTAAGTGTGTCGCGAGCGGATCCCAGACTGATCGAAAAAGATACCACCTTTCCGATCAAGGCACTGTACAAGTCACCTGCATCCTTAAACAAAGGAAATCAACTAGAAGGACTGCCGTGAATTTTATGAACATAATATAATAACGCAGCAAACCACGATATATTACACAATATACTGAAACAGATTTACTTTATCAGAATATAGACCTTTTATATTATTAGTTACACAGTTTGTTGGTGGCCTAATATGGTATATATGGTGTCAGTCAATTTCATATTGGACGAGAGCGAATCTCGAGTCGAATATGGAATTAACTGACACCATATATACCATATTAGGCCACCAACAAACTGTGTAACGAATATATCTTACCGACTGCTGCATCGATGCACAGAGCTAATAACAGCAGCGATCAAAACTAAATGAGAGAATTCTCACAATGTGTTCACGTGTCTTTGCCTTGTTACAATTTATGGGAGAGTACAGGCACTCTCCCATAAATTGTAACAAGGCAAATTCACAAATACCAAACAGTTTCATTTCGAAGGTAACATGACACACATCCACAGAATATGAAGCCTTTTAAGTTGCCTAATCTGCACTTCAGACCAAATATGGGCTTCCAAAACTCAATCTTTCAACTTGAAGCGTTTATCGGCTGCCGCCATTTTGAATAATCAATGAACAAAGGGGGGATTACCCATAGCTGTCAGCGTATATTGATGTTGACAGGCAGTATATGATTTTATATGCAGTCTGCATGTGAAGTCTTTGAACCAATGAAATTCCCAGACACTTGTAGGAGGTAAGTACGGAAGCGTATTGCTGCCACGTGGAAAAAATAAATAAATTGTTTCGTTTAAACGAAAACTTTTTCGTTTAAACGAAACCACTTTCGTTTAAACGAAAACTTTTTCGTTTAAACGAAACCACTTTCGTTTAAACGAAAACTTTTTCGTTTAAACGAAACCACTTTCGTTTAAACGAAAACTTTTTCGTTTAAATGAAAACTTTTTCGTTTAAACGAAACCACTTTCGTTTAAACGAAAACTTTTTCGTTTAAACGAAAACTTTTTCGTATATACGAAACCACTTGTTAGGGCCGTCTTCTGCTTTTTAACATGCAATATCATTACATTCTTTAGGCACGAGTGATCCTATGGGAGGTTTGCTGGAAGGTGTTGGAGATGGGGTGGGGGCTCATTTTTTATCTGGGAGGAGAAGCTTGCCTTGCCTTCCCACCCGTCCGGGGTGCTTTTAGGGTAAATTCCACATATTTGGACCTACGGGGATACAAAAGAGACAGTGCGTGCATGCGAGGGGAGAGGGTGGATGGATGCGTGTGTGTGATGGACGTGGTAGGCAAATCCTGTCAAATGAACATGAAACCCACATCATGCACGGAGAAGAGGGGCATAATGTATAGACAGTGACAAGACACTATTAGGAGTTAAGTTTCCGCACACCTGTACAACATCCTATAACTTTGTCGGACATTATTATGTCCCTTGCCATCGTGGGAGGGGATATACGAAGGGGTTCCGTCAGGCCTTCTTTCTTCCAAATATGGGTTCTTCTTCACTACGGGGGCACCCTCTAATTTCCAATGCAATCGAACATGCCCTTTATAGGCCCCTAGCACTCCGCGCTAGAATGAACAGGAATCCTGTTCGATTATTTTCTGTCATTGTCGGGTTTACAATGCACCGCAGTATGTTGCCACTTCCCCTTCCGGCTAGCCCTTCGGGATATTCCCACGGCATAGTGACCCCCCCCCCCCCCCCCCCACACACACACACTCGGAATTCTCCCTGCCACTGGGCCGGATTCTCATACATGGTGTTGGTAAGTAGGTCTAGTGGACCTGTCTGTTGGGAGGTCAAGACCATATGTTTTCTCACAAAAAATAATCCGTGCGCTTGAAAGAATAATCCGTGCAAACAAATTAACAATCTGCGCGCGCGGATTATTATATCGTGCGCACGGATCATTTTGGGTAAAAAAACATATGGTCTTCTCGACCCCCCCCCCCCTCCCCCCCCCCCCCCGCCCACTGTCCGAACATTCAGACCCACAAAGCAAACTAACCAACGCCATGCAAGGGAATCTGGTCCAGTGGCGAAATTAGAATCCATACTTGGCTTGGGGGGGGGGGGGGGGGGGAGGATTGCAATTGGGGGCGGGGCGGGGAGATGGGGCGATATGCCGCAGGTGGGTGCGAATGCAATTGGGGATGGGGGTCGATATGCCACAGGTATATCCCGAAGGCCGGAGAGGAAAGGTATAGGCCGGTGTATCACCCCTTCCATTTGGGGGACCCGGGCAGTGGAGACTCCGGAGACTTTTTTCCGCAATGGGGTGGGGGAGGGGTTGTGCAAGTAGGGCACATGCTTTCCATTAATAGGGGGGGGGGGCATAAAGTATCATATCCATTACATTCTTGAAGCAGGAGCAAACGTAGGAGGTTTGCTGGAGGGTTTTTTCGGGGTGGGGGATTCAATTTCTATTAAATCGGGGAGGAGAGGCCCACCCCACGGGGGGGGGGGGGGGATTCTATTCCCAGATAAAAAAATCAAATGAAATCTTCTGGTGCTTTTAGGTTCAATCTTCACATTTTTGGACGTCGAAAATCGAGAAACGCTTCCCATATTTAAAAAAAATACGTTTATGAACGTACATGGCTCAAAAGTATCTGCATCCGAACTTGCAAATGGATATGTTCATCAGCTGAGTTTTGTATAGAAATAAAGAAAAGAGAATCAGTGTGTGTGTGTAAGAGAGGCGTATGGATGTGTCACTGATGGACAGGTGGAAAATGGGGGAGGAGCAAAGTCAATGTTTTGGGGCAGATGCCCTACCATACCCCCCCCCCCCCCCCACACACACACACTGTCTCGGCGCTACTGGATAAGAGGCCCCTTCCTTGAAATATAATTATTTAACTCTGTGGGCGATTCTCATTCTGTGCCTCCTGAGGGGAAGGTGAAGCCATTGATAGGTGTCCGGATGTCCTCCCTTGGTAAAATTTTCAAGCAGTGAAGCGTTGAGAGCAATTCTGAAGCCTCCTGAAGAATAATGAGGCCATTGGACCGGTGGTAGTCTGGGTCTATCGAAAATGTCCTTAAACTTCGAAGCACTATCAAGGGTTTTGGAGTCTCCTAAGGAAAGATGGGGGTTGGAAATCCTTAGTAGCTGTTTGAAATTTATTTCGAGGTGGGTGGGTGGGGCGGGGCGGGGACAATGTAGGCCTAATTATTTGGGGCGGGTGGGGTGCGTTTCTCCAGACCACAGCCACTGATCCCATACTTCCCAGTCTTTCCACCTTGGAGTCCAAGATTGTGCCTGTAGCGGATAAGCATAGGCCTATATTGCCGTCCGGGCCAAGCTCAAGTGACGCCCCATCCTCAATCTCCATGCATTATTAAGCATTTTTTATGGCTGGCTTTATAGGCTCAAAAGACATCTGAATTTCATGTCTTTACTAACATCTTTATGCTCCCCCTCCCCCTCGAGATTCCTCCCATCCCCGCCACGCACATACACCTGCTGACAGCAACCAACGGGTGTGGGGTCTTGTGCAGTGATGTGGGGTCTTGCGCATATTTCACTTCGTCCTAGGTTATCGGCCATCTTTCATCTTTGGTGGCACGTAGGTGTATTGCATGTTAGAAAGCAGAACATGGGCCTAACAAGTGGTTTCGTATATAGAAAAAGTTTTCGTTTAAACGAAAAAGTTTTCGTATATACGAAAGTGGTTTCGTTTAAACGAAAAAGTTTTCGTTTAAACGAAAAAGTTTTCGTTTAAACGAAAGTGGTTTCGTTTAAACGAAAAAGTTTTCGTTTAAACGAAAGTGGTTTCGTTTAAACGAAAAAGTTTTCGTTTAAACGAAACAATTTATTTATATTTTCCACGTGGCAGCAATACGCTTCCGTAGGTAAGATATATATATATTGAGCCAAAAAAGAAAGTCAAATAGAAACAAACGTGAAAAAATAGCATAAAGCGTGAAATATAATAGTTCTAATGTTGCATGTTTGTGGACAAGAAGTCGTGCAAAGAGTTTAATGACATGTTGTTGTCCACTCAACCGGATACAATTTTGCTACGGATTTTCAAAATAGCACGTGCTATCTGAGAATGTCAAACTGAATGGGTGTCCAACGATTTTCATTGTGTTATGTACGTTGTGCTAGAGAGCCTGGGTTATTGAGAAAACACGCTAGTTTTTGTCTTCCGACATTTTAAATGAAAGTGTCAATGACACTGTAGCTTAACTTGTGTGTTTTGTTTGATGAAAAGGATAGTGTTCAATGTTTATGAAAGGATTATGAAATAAGACAAGAATTGTGATAATTGGGAATATGTTCATTTCTGTTCCCTGTATGTTATGTTTTTGATAAAATAATATCAGGTGTACACTGTACTAAAGAGCTGAGGGGTGGGTTAATATGACCTCAGAGTTAATGTATGTGGCCCTCACAGTTAACGTATATCAACGAAAGTTACCAAGTTACAGTGAAATTATTCCAAAACGAGTCATCCTATCAAGTTACATTGAAATCCCTTCATAAATATGGCCTGTAGACTGTGCTAAATGTTTTCGGGCTTCGGGACCCTGTAGCCGTCAGTTTCCCAATTGCGTCCAAAGGGGACGTTCTCATCTAGACATTATATGAAGTCAACCTACCAAGTTACAATGAAATCCCTTCATAAATATGACCTGTAGACTGTGCTAAGGGTTTTTGGGCTTTGGGCTCGGGCAGCCATCGTGGTAGAATAATCGCAACCAAAAGCGGACATTCTCCTCTTGACATCATCTGGAGTGATCCTACGAAATTACAATGAAATCCCTTCATAAATATGACCTGTAGACAGTGCTCAAGGTTTTCGGGCTTCGGGCCCCTGAAGCCGTCACAGTTGACCAATCACGACCAAAAGGGGATGTCATCATCTAGGCATTATATGGAGTCAAACTAGTAGGTTACAATGAAATCCTTCCATAAATATGTCTTATAGACTATGCTAAAGGTTTTGGGGTTTTGGGCTCGGGCAGCCATCAAGACTGAATGATCGCGACCAAAAGGGGACGTTCTCATCTGGACATTATTTGGAGTCATCCTACCAAGGTACAATGAAATCCCTTCATAAATATCACCTGTAGACTGTGCTAAAAGTTTTCGGGCTTCAGGCCCCTGTAGCCGTCACAGTTGCCTAATGGTGTCCAAAAGGGGCTGTTCTCATCTAGACATTATATGAAGTCAACCTACCAAGTTACAATGAAATCCCTTCATAAATATGAACTGAAGACTGTGCTAAAGGTTTTCGGGCTTTGGGCTCGGGCAGCCATCATGGTTAAATGATCGCAACCAAAAGGGGACATTCTCATCTGGCCATCATCTGGAGTGATTCTACGAAGTTACAACGAAATCCCTTCATAAATATGACCTGTAGACTGTGTTCAAGATTTTCGGGCTTCGGGCACCTGTAGCCATCACAGTTGACCAATCACGACCAAAAGGGGATGTCATCATCTAGGCATTATATGGAGTCAACCTAACAAGTTACAATGAAATCCTTCCATAAATACGACCTATAGACTATGCTAAAGGTTTTTGGGCTCGAGCAGCCACCCAGACTGAATGATCGCGACCAAAAGGGGACGTTCTCATCTGGACATTATTTGGAGTCATCCTACCATGCTACAATGAAATCCCTTCATAATTATGGCCTGTAGACTGTTTTAAAGGTTTTCGGGCTTCGGGTCCCTGTAGCTGTCACAGTTGCCCAATCGTGTCCAAAAGGGGACGTTCTCATCTAGACATTATATGAAGTCAAACCTACTAAGTTACAATGAAATCCCTTCATACATATGACCTGGTAGACTGTGCTAAAGGTTTTCGGGCTTCTGGCTCGGGCAGCCATAATGGTTGAATGATCACAACTAAAGGGGACAATCTCACCTGGCCATCATCTGGAGTGATCCTACGAAGTTACAATGAAATCCCTTCATACATATGACCTGTAGACTGTGCTCAAGGTTTTCGAGCTTCGGTCACCTGTAGCCATCACAGTTGACCAATCACGACCAAGAGGGGATGCCATCATCTAGGCATTATATGGAGTCAACCTAACAGGTTACAATGAAATCCTTCCATAAATATGACCTTTTGCCTATGCTAAAGGTTTTGGGCTCGGGCACCCATCAAGGCTGAATGATCGCGATCAAAAAGGGACGTTCTCATCTAGACATTATTTGGAGTCATCGTACCAAGTTACAATGAAATCCCTTCATAAATATGACCTGTAGACTGTGCTAAAGGTTTTCGGGCTTCGGGCCGTCACAGTTGCCCAATCAAGTCCAAAAGGGGACTTTCTCATCTAGACGTTATATGACGTCAACCCACCAAGTTACAATGAAATTCCTCAATAAATATGACCTGTAGACTGTGCTAAAGGTTTTCGGGTTTTGGGCTCGGGCAGTCGTCACGGTTGGTAGATCACGCCCAAATGGGAAAATTCTCATCTAGACATCATAAGGAGTTATCCTACCAAGTTACAATGAAATCCCTCCATATTAAACATGACCTGCAGACTGTGCTAAACGTTTTGGGGTTTCGGGCTTGGGCAGCCATCAGGGTTGACAGATCATGCCAAAAGGGGACGTTCTCATCCAGGCATTATACAGAGGCATCCTACCAAGTTACAATGAAATCCCTTCATAAATACGACCTGTAGATTGTGCTAATGGTTTTCGGGTTTTGGGCTCGGGCAGTCATACCGGTTGACCGATCGCGACCAAAAGGGGACGTTCTCATCTAGACATGACCCCAAACCTGCATATGAAATTTCGTGACAACCAGACAAGAACTGCGGGGTGTAGCCCGAGCTAAAGGAAATGTGAACAGACTATCAGACTCACAGACTCTCAGACTTCCGCACGCGTGATTGCAATATCTTATCTTGACTTTGTCAAGTTAAGCTAAAAAATGCCAAGGTTAACCGGAAATCAGAGGTTGCGTGCCATTGGTATGCATAAGGTTGGGATACCTCCAGATGAGCTTGCTGCTGAGTTCGGAGTCACTGCGGCCACTATTTACCGTCTCTTTGGAAGGTATAGAACCACTGGATCTACTGCCGACCGACCACGTTCAGGTCGACCAAGAGTTACGACCCCTGCACAAGACCGAAACACCAGGACGTCTCACTTGCGGGATCGCTTCCTTCCGGCGACGAGGACAGCAGCGATTACTCCTGGTAGAACTAACAATAGACTCAGTGCACAAACTGTCTGCAACAGACTCGCTGAACACGGCATCCGCCGTAGCTGTCCATACCACGGACCAATCCTTATCCAACGTCATCGTACCGTCAGAATGGAATGGGTACGCCAGCGTGTTCGCCGGACTCACCAGCGTTGGAGCGCAGTTCCTTTTAGTGATGAATCACGATTTGGTCTACGGCGCGCTGATGACAGGCCAAGAGTGTATCCCCGACAAGGAGAACGGTTTTGTGATGCTTGCGTGTGGGAATGTAACCGTTTCGGCGGGGGTAGTGTAATGGTTTGGGCAGGATTTTCCTGGCACCATCGAACGCAGTTGATCTTCATCGATGGTAATCTGAATGGACAGCGATATAGGGAGGAAATTCTTAACGCTATTGTTGTCCCGTTGTTCAACGCTAACGTCGGATTGCAGTTATTCCAGCACGACAATGTCCGATGTCACGCGGCGCGTATCTGTCGTGACTTTCTGGAGGAGCAGAGCATCGGACTTCTTCCCTGGCCCCCCACTTTCGCCAGATTTGTCAGCAATGGAGCATGTTTGGGATCAATTGGACCGTCGGGCACGACTTCATGATGTTCATACGTTAGGCGATTTACGGAATGTTCTAAGGCGGGAGTGGAACGCAATACCACAGGGTGACATCCAGAGACTTAGCAGGTCCATGCGCCGTCGATGTCTTGTCATCTAAGAGGCAAACGGTGGGCTATCACGCTATTGACCGCATGTGTGAACTTTTCATTTTACCCCATGTCTGAATTGCGACGTCCTGATGTGACGCTGGCAACAGTAAGAACATGAAATTATGCAAATTCATACAGCTAGACTCGAAATATGAATTTACAATAAATTGTTTAGGATTAAAGTTGATAATACTAAAAAACAAATACTCCTCGAAGTTTATTATACTTTCTTTTTTGACTCAGTATATAAAAATATATATATCGCCAGGCATCGAACTGTGAAGTTTTCTGGAAGGTGGCCTCGACGGGAGTCGATTCCGGGTCCACGAAACCCAATCGCCTGGCCATAAATGCTCTGCTACCATACCAACTGAGCCAACGACTACCCCAAAAAGGGTTGCTATTGACTCAGCCGGTATGTTAGTTTACATTTACAACTCGACCCGAGACCGATATTCGAGAATTGACAACTAATGAATTGTTGGAATTGTTTTCTGTGATGATTCGTAATTGTCTACAAGTAGCCTGTATTTTTTATTGTGAGATTTACCAGTGGATCGTTTGCTCCAGCATCCTGTGCAACTGGAACAGATTACTATTGTAATGGTCTATGGTCCCAGCATTTCAACACGTGAATCTCAATTAATGGAAGATCCGTGAAGATACAACGGCTTGAATTTAATTTATATCGCCTTTGTCAAGCAGGAATTCCACCAAGCATGATTGTGGAATTCCTGCATGACATTTTTTGTTTCGTTTAAAAATATCGAGTGTGATCTACATCACTGCATTGCAATGCTAAAGTAGGTTTGGTTGAGCATCTCGTCCCTTGAGTTCCAATGTGTTCTATGTGTCAGTAGGCACATAGGACACATTGGAACTCAGGGAACGACCTGTGTGGAGTTATATACTCTCTCGCAGAATTCTTTCAATTCTTACGCGGGTAGACATCCCAATGATTCAAGATTTGATTTTGCTTTCGTTTTGAAGGACGTAAAACCGGGAGGCTGCACGAGGCCATGTGCCCCCCCCCCCCCCCCCCATTTTTTTACAAAAATTATCCAGTGAGAAAGAAAAAGAGAGAGAGGGGGGGGGGGAGAGACATAATGCTAGAAACAGAGACACAGAGAGAGATTAGGCAAACATTATCTTTACAATTTTCCTATCTAATTGGGAATTAGCAGGAATTAAAACACCAGTTAATATGTGACTGAGGATTCCCTCGTTTGATTTTTCTCCTACACGACCTATAAAGTCTAGTACATTTGGGGCTCCATATTTACCAAATTCCCCCACATTTAGTAAATATCAAACCACAAATGTGCCCTTTCCCAATGGAGATGATGCGTTTGCTTTGTGTCTTTTATACATACTATGCCATTAACGTACACTGGCTACAACTGATAACTATAAATGTGTGGGTGCCCTTCATTGACCCCCCACCCAAACACCCACACACACAAGTTCGAAATGCTCCCTAGGCCACTGTTTCGTCCAATCACGCACATTTTAAAGGACAACTATTTCCGTAAATATTTTCAAGACCAATAGTTATTAAAAGAAATGCAGAACTTAACAAGATGGAAACGCTTGGGTTCTTTCAACTTAATCGGCATCGAGGTTGCACGGGGATTTTTCTGCGGTGGACCATTAAAATTGTAACCCTTTACCCAACAAAACCATTTCATGTGACCCCTCAATGGAACGAGCTCGTCGAGCTCGTTCCAATGAGGGAGTCACACGATATGGTTTTATTGAAATTGTTTGAAAAATTTCATAAAATAATATTTATAATAATAAATTTTGATTTCGTCTGTGTCGGATAAAAAGCTTCAGCGTTGGAAGGGTTAACCTTTTTCCGGTGGGAAGGGTCCATGTTCATATTTCGGAGATCCCTTCCTCAACTGAATGTCACGGGAGCATAGCCAGGCTATATTTATTTATTTATTTATTTATTTATTTATTTATTTATTTATTTATTTATTTATTTATTTATTTATTTATTTATTTATTTATTAGCGTTTAACGAACAGCACTTTCTACAGCCACGCTCACCTCGCGTCAGACAGTTTTATGGGTGGAAGAAGCTGGAATACCTGAAGAGAACCACTGAGAAGTGAGCAGCGGCGAGCAACTGTCAGACTCCTCAACGTACTAACTTCGCACAAGCAGGGTTAGCATTGGTTGGTCGAAGACAAGTGCACCATCAACGTGCAGTACGCCTTATTACACAACGCCACCGTGCCACCATGTAGGCAATCGGGATGACGTGCCTTGCTTGCCCAAGGACACAACGCAGTTACTCCTTGTGGGGATCAAATCGTAGACCTTTCAGTATGAAGTCTGATGCCATAAGAACTGAGCCGCGGGAAAAACTATAACAAAACGACCTAAGAAATATTAACCCTTTACCCAACGAATCGCCCGCATCCGCCGCGTAATATGCAAATTCAGCAGTTGAAAAAATATATTTTTCAAACAATTTCAACAAAACCATATCATGTGACCCCTAGTTGGAACGAGCTCGTTCCAACGAGGGGCCACATGATATGGTTTTGTTGAAATTTTTTGAAAAAATGTTATTTAAAATAATAAATTTTGATATCATCTGTGTTTGGGTAAAGGATTGAGAACAAGTCTTGTAGTAGAGGCGTAGTAGGGTTCGACCCGGAAAAAATTTGATACAAGCTGATTTTGGTGTCATTCGACGCAGAATTTATTTCGGAACAACATATCCAAAATCCGCAAAAATTCGCCTTGGGGAAAATTTTTCATGTCAGATTTCCCGTCAGGGGGATGTTCGTGAAGGGGGAAAATTGTGTTTCCGGCCGTTTATATGTCACAGATTGAGTTTTATATATTATTTTGTGTCGCAGGCGACCAGATACAAATGTTACTTATATTGAGAGGCAATTGCCTGATGAAATCCTCACACTTTTTATGAGGAAAAAGGGTTAATAACCCCAAAAATCACATTTTTTTTCTCAAATTTTCACTCCCGATTTTAGATACTTCTGCACAGAATACAAAACTAGAAATGGTTCTTTGATCGATGTTTTCGCATACAATGAGGTGCAGATAATGTTGACTGGTCCAATATAATAACAGGAATTTAACTACATGATGAGGTCTAACAAGACATTTGTTGGTGTTCTTCACGGTTATTCATTGTCGCCAATGTCCTCCCCGATCTCAATCGGCTCGGCATTGAAGCAATTCTCACCCCGACAGTCTCCACAGGCAGACAAGCATTTGAGCGCATTCTTTCTACAAGAACGTATGTTTGTTCCGCATGGCTTTTTGGATGTCATTTTGCATTTGCAGCGGATAACTTTGAGAAGAGCCTCAGGCGCTGCGCCCAGGTCAGTCATCACAGGTATCAACTCATTCACACGACTTTCCACTCCTCGGGATCTAGGGCATCGTTATCCAATAGTTTCCAAACCATTATTTGTTGGTGAACTCGCAGGCTGTGGAAATGTGCTGCACGCTCAGTCGGGGGAAGTTTTTGTGGTTCAATTCCCGATTTGCTGGAAGTGACCATTGTCATAAATTTTGAATATCTCAAACCATTCAAAGTGTCTGAATGTTTGCCAGAGTACAACATAACGAACAGTTCAGTCCCCATTTTCCCAACCTCTGTCTGAGAAATGGTACTGTCGTGCATTGCTTCTGATATATTTTGAATAGGCAATGACTTCTCTAACTTCTTGAGAAGCAACGTTTTCCCGTGCCCAAACGTTGCTGATGTGACATCACACCCACTCCATGCATGAATGAAGAGGAGGTTCTTCTGAGTTGTTTCTCCAATCTTCTCTACTATATCTGCGATTTTCCATGCATCTCCACCCCTGTGTGACTTCCGTGCTTCTGACCGGAAATAGATATCAGACCAAGTACGATCCCAATGGTATACGGACATAACTAGTACATCTGTATCATCTGCAACAATGACAACTGTTTTTCCCTGGGACGAAAGTTGAACTGCATTGTCAACAATGTTAGTGTCAGCATCTCCAGAACTGCATTCGACAATATGCCCAGCCTCTCTCAGTGATGTGGAAAGCATTTTTATAAACTGCATTTTATTATTTCCATTCGATAAGAACAGTTCCTGATTTTTGTGGGCAGTCGTGTTGTTTGTCAAACGGATATCAGCACAAACGTGGAGAGCTCTTCTTCTCTGCTCCTGAGTCTTGGTTGTTGGTCGTTGGGTGTCGTTTCGTTATGCCGATGTGCTTAAATAAACATACCGAGATTGGGATTAGTGAAAGGTGCTAATTACTTTTACTGGTCACTTTTACCCAGGATTTTAGATGAGAAAAAATTACAAAAAAATTACTTTTACTGGTCACTTTTACCCAGGATTTTAGATGAGAAAAAATTACAAAAAATTACTTTTACTGGTCACTTTTACCCAGTAAAAATTACAAATAACGAACATTAAACATTGCATGAAACATGGGCATTAATTAAATTCTCTCAAAAAGGACTGGCCTTGGCCACGGCATCAAAAAATTGTAAAATGTTCATTCTACTTTCTCTGTATTCTCTTTGGTAATGCCGGATGAAATGTTCAATTTTTCGGTACTTTTTTCGTCGTGGGCAAACTTTACCACCGGCACGGAGTTGAAGTATTGTTGCTTCTGTGTAAGCCTGTTCCTGTTGAATAAAACTCACAACAGAGTACAAATTTGGATTACTTCCATATATTTTGATTAACTCCTTTAACCCAGAATGAAGTTACATAGGCTGTGAACTTTACCACTCGCTGGTCAACATCCCTAGTATTTAATTCTTCTTCCCATGCACTCAGTACTTCAAACCAAGCATCGCTGACTTCTGTCACTGCCACAAATGGAAGAGCTATGGCTCGTCGAACTAATGTTCTGACTGCGAGAACTATGTATGAGAGGGACTATGGAGATGTTCCTTTTTAAACCTTTTCCATGATCCCTGTTCACCCTAACGGGTATTAACGTCCCGTATTCAACAATATGGAGATGTTCTTTTTTAAACCGCCTCCATGACCCCTGTTCACCCTGACATGTATTCACATCCCGTATTCACTAAGAAAAAAAACCGACTAAAATTCTGGGTAAAAGTGACCAGTAAAAGTAATTAGCACCGCTCACTAATCTCGATCTCGGTATGTTTATTTAAGCACATCGGCATAACGAGACTAAACCGGCGTGGTGTACTAAGACGTACTGAGCTTCAATGGTGCATGTGCCTTCAACCAGCCTTCTAGTGTTAATAAGCTGACGATTTTGACGGTTGCTGGGTGGTTCTCTCTGGATTCTCAACCTCTACTGTCCGACACAACACGACCTTAGCTGTGCTGCCAATAAACCCCCCTTAAAAAGCTCCACTTACGAAAGATGCGACTTCCACCCAAAGCACTGCCATAAAATTAAAGTAGAAAATATGCTTTCGTTGAAAAAACCGCCTTCCACCTTGTATTGTATTACTGAAATCCCCCGTTGACTTTTTGGAGAACCCTGTGTGATCCGTGAAAATTTACAATGATGTGGCGTAACTATACGCTGTCGTACTATCTGGACTGATGCAATAACGGTCTGTCAACGATCGCAGTTGGCGTAAAGTATTAAAAAAAACCTGACGCAATTGGCACTGAACCGCGTGTCAAACAACATTGGCCAATGAGAATCGCCATTAGATTACTATTTTAATCTGTAAAAACAGACCAGTAATCTTAGGAATAATCTGTAAAAACAGAATCCCTTTTAAACGGTTGGAAATTTGTAGCCGTTTTTATTTTTCGAATTGGGTGTAATGTACTATTACATAGTTTTAGAGTTGCCTCCCTGGCATTACTTGTACGATTAATAGTTAGTTTGCAGCTCCGCTGTGTGTGGTTTTGAATTCCTTCCATGTCTCCTTTTCGTTAACCAAACATTTTCCACTAGCGCCGAGAGAGAGGGAGTGGGGGAGGGGGGGGGGGCAACTGCCCCGGGTTCTGGAACGGTGCCTGGAATTTTGGTATTTTAAAAAAAGTGTAGATTGACCTATCCATGCATCTGAGCTGAAAGTTGTGGGAAGGCGTTTGGCATAGACCTCAGATGCTGGTGAAAGTTGCATGAGTACGGAGTTGCAGTACCGACCAAGTTCCATTCACATAAAAAATCCACTTGTTCCAGTTTGCTGGTTTTCCACCTGTCTTTCCTACATCGTGATGGTCACGGAGAAAAAATGCAGGATGTTATGTTGTGGACAGACATGCTAATGCCTGTAGGGTTCTCACGAGGATCAGATTCTCAAATAGATCTTATATAGGCAAAATGATTGGTGATTGTTTGACGTTTCATAAATATGCAAAGCTTTCGAATTACAGACACTATTTACCCAGGCTCCGGGTGCCAGATATGGTGACATTGACCGTGTTACCAAATCTCTGCATGCCAGTATTCTCTTTCAATCTTCCTCATAAATGACTTACAGATCAAATGTGAAGAAGATCGGTTCATTAGGTCAGCTCAAGTTATCGTATGGAAACCAAAATACAGTACAGTCGCCGTGGACTGGTCACGTTCCACGCGTGGGCAATATTTCCACGGACGCAATAATATTAGATTCCAAACACCAATTACAGGAACAATTATCAAAAATGTAATTAATGAAGCACCGGGTACAACCCGGTGCGTCATTAATTAAAATTTTGCTGATGATGATTTTTACTACCTGGTAAACACACGAGTGGATATACCTGCCCACGTGTGGATTACGACCAATCCACGGCGTCTGTATTGTAAGTATGAATGAAAGTTAGGACAGATCGACAGACGGATAAACCATATACATATGACCGGTTCCCAAACCACGACAATAGCTCATATTGATTTCGGAGTCGTACGTTCCCCAACACCAAACACTGTACCTCAAGGCTCAATCTGGGTGTAACATGTGATAGATGAGTGAAAATAGTTGAAATGGGGGTTTGTATTTGGGGTTCTCGTTGAGATGGGGGTGGGCTTGGCCCCTATGCCCCCCACCCCCCACCCGTAACTCCGTCACTACCTCAATATGTCTCTAAATACCGCTATTTGGGGCAAATTCTCAAAGGTTTGGGAGGATGTGTCACCGACCCCATCAACGGGAGGGGACCGTTCCCTCCATAGCCACCCCAGCACAAAACGACCAGCAATTTCAAGGAAGACAACAGTAGTAGCGCATGTACCCGAACGGGCCTCATTGGCAGGACCCCGGAAGTGACGTCATGTCACGTGACCTGGTGACGTCATGTTGTGTTGTCATGGTAACCCGCGTGAGCGGCCATCTTGTGACGTCATCTCCATAGTGATACGTGGTGTGAGTGCGCATGCGCAGCGCGTGTTGTTAGGGTGACACGTGTTTCCGTCGGCCATTTTGTGTACTGGAGGCCGCCATCTTGGTTTCTATGGTAGCACGTGATTGCTATGTTACCCAATTTTTCTGCAATGGGGCGGGGTATGTTCGGAGGGTATGTTCGATTGTAGAAGAGTATTTTCCCGATTCGTAGAATTACCACAAACAACCCGACAATCCTTCCAAATCACCAAAATCTACCCCAACGTTTACTATTTCGAATTCTTTCAGAATTCTCTGCTTTTATCTATATATGCAATAGTTATCGTTTATCTGGCCATGTTCCTTTATTCTAGAGTATACTCCAGTAGCGTAGAAGAGCCTATCAACTGGAGCAGTTTACCTTATTATTGCTATATTTAGCTATTTCTGGTCTATTCTTATTAGTTCTGACCCTATTCCAAGTACTCTTGTTGTTTCATATATCTAGATTATAACTAACCAATCAGACTGCTTGATTTCCCATAGTCTGTATGCAGGGTTATCTCCCTTGTGTATAACAAAAGCAGTCCCAAAGCCAATAAGCTATCGAGCAGTTACTGAAAGTCATTGCTCGAACGACTCTAAGCCCATCGAGCAAATGAGCTATCGAGCAATTGCTCGATAGAGTGACTCCTCGAACGACTCTTCGACTCATTTCAGTATTTGAGGATACCCATGACCCGGTATTGTATTATTTGAGGATACCTATCCCAAATATCCCTTATAAGCTAAAGAGCCAAGAGAGTAATTGCTCCATGAGCAATTGCTCGAACGACTCGAAGCTCGTCGAGCAAATGAGCCTTAGAGCAACTGCTCGTTCGAGTGACTCCTCGAACGACTCTACGACTCATGTCAGAAAAAAAGGATTCTAGGGCCTAAAGGGATTCCGTAAGTAGGGCTTTTTCCCAAATAAGCCAAAGAGCCAAGAGAGTAATTGCTCCATGAGCAATTGCTCGAACGACTCGAAGCTCATCGAGCAAATGAGCCTTAGAGCAAATGCTCGATCGAGTGACTCCTCGAACGACTCTTAGACTCATTTCAGTATTGGGGGATACTTGTTGGACTTTACATCCCGGTACTTTTGTTGGGGTAGTAGATAAAAAAAACAACAATATATATAACATTTCATTTTTATTCAAGTATACAATTCAATGTCTCAATGCATTTCTCTTTGTAGTTCTTCTTGCATGGGCTAACCATTTCATCTTCTTGTGGGTTGGAGCTTCTTCCCATCGCATGGCTAGGTTCTTGATAAAACACATTCTCTCATTTGATAACTTGGCTTTGATGGTTGCTTTAATTTCCTGTCTGGCATCTTTTGGTTCCTCTTTCTCTAGCTGTTTCATAGTAGTAACTTCAGTCTTCTTAGTAGTAACTTCATTTGTGGTTTGAGTGGAAACATCCTTCGTATCTTCAGTAGTAACTTCATTCGTGGTTTGAGTGGAAACATCTTTCTTGACTTCAGTAGAAACTTCGTTCTTAGTGGTAACTTCATTCTTTATGGGAGCTGGCATCTTTTTCTTGACTCCAGTAGAAACTTCGTTCTTAGTGGAAACTTCTTTCTTTGTGGGAGCTGGCATCTTTTTCTTGTCTTCAGTAGAAACTTCGTTCTTAATGGAAACATCTTTCTTTGTTTCTGTAGAAACTTTGTTCGCAGTAGTAACTTCGTTCCTGTTTGTATTGGGAGTCAGTTCTTCTGACTTTATTCTTTTGTTTACTGATCGGCCAGTATCCACACATCTTTGTTTCTTTCCACCAGCATCCATGTCTAGATTTTTTCTCTTGGCTGCATTTACCACACGATTCACTTGGGTCAGTTCCTGGGAAGTCAGCTTTAATCCAGCATCATTCTTGAAGATCTGTATATGTAAGTCATCTTGAATCTGAGCACTGTTGTTGACACAGACATCTTCACTCTTCGACGTTCAAAACGGAAATGAATTTATTTTTATACCAACACTCCTTTTATACTTTTCTAATCGTCTTCTTCTTCATCATCATCATCTACTCGGAATGAGTAGTTTGTCATAAGGTTGTCGAACAGAAATCTTCGCTTTTTCAAGGCATATTTCTGGGATTCTTCAAAGTCAAAATCCTCTTCTTCACGAAGACGCTTGGCAGTTTCTTGAATTTTCTTGTGAATTGCGTCGTTGCAAAAATTTCGAATGTACACAAGGGTATGAATGTATTTCTCACTAATGGCTTCTCTAACATTCTTTTGAAGTGCTCTGTTTGCTGTTTCAACTGCATCTTCACTTTCCATTCCATCTTCGATATATTTGTTCATGAGGTTGTCAAAATCGTTTTGGTATTTGTCAAAGGCACTTTGAACGATACCTCCCATCATAGAAACGTCTTCTTCTTCGTCTTCTTCTTCTTCATATTCCATATCTTCTGATAGTTCCGACGATTCATCAGAGTCCGAATCTCTTGACCAGTGTTTTGGTGCACAGCTGGATTGCATTGTGTCCCCTCTCTTCGAAGGTCAGATTACAAATAGCAAATTTCTTATAAGCACGACCCTTTTATAAGATATTAGACAGTGCATTGGTGACGGGTTTGATCAACTTTCCTAAAAATCCTCCTTTCCGTATGATCCGTCTTCTTTTCCGATAAGATAGTTCTCTCGTTGGTGAGGCAGTTCTCCTTATTTCGTACTTGTGTGGAATCAGCTTAGCTCTCTCAGATTTGGTTATAGGTACTGCGCCCGTCAAGATGTTTGAAGCACAATCACATATACATTGTATCAAATCATCACTAGCCATCTTCAGCATAGTCTTGGCTTCATATCGATCCGCATCAGATAGGATTCGCAGTGTATCTAGATTTCTTTCTAATCTTGTAGTGTTGCTCGATTTTTCCGTTTGTCGGTTTGGGCAAACTTCTTCTTTGTGCCTCTTCATGTTAAATTTTCGAGAAAATGTTTTTCCACAGTACTCGCAGTTATGTATCGCCATGTCTTCACTCTTTCGTGGTCGTAGAACAAATGAATTTATTTTCACACCAACACTCCTTTTATACTTTTTTTCAGAGCTAGGACTGGGTTGATAAGCGCCGAGAGAAAGCAACTCTTTCGTAGTATACATCTTTTTATATCTGGAGAAATTCCATCATCTGCTAGCAGCTTCAATACATGTTCGTATTTTCGCAGGTCATCAAATTCAGCTAAATTCAGTGGTATCTTATCTTCGAGGATGTTGGTAGCACATTTACATAAACAGGTAATCAAATCTTCATCAGCAGCACGTAGAACGGCATCGATTTCCACCTTGTCAGCATCCCGTAAAAATTCTAAAAGTGCTTTATTCTGGTCAGTCAGTCCAGTATCTCTCTCCTCTTCTGTTCTTCTTGGACAGTAATGTTCTTCATGCCTCTTACGTGTGAAGCTCCTGGAGAATTCTTTATCACAATATCTGCAATGGAGCCGATGATGGTTCTTCTCGTGTCTTCGAGCATTATCCGATCTTGAAAATAACTTGGAACAGTATCTGCAACGAATTGGTAACATGTCTTCACTCGACGACGGTCAGAACACAAATGAATTTATTTTCGTACCAACACCCCTTTTATACCTTTCCCAACAGAAGTACCCGGATGTAAAGTCCAACAAGTATCCTCCCAATACTGAAATGAGTCTAAGAGTCGTTCGAGGAGTCACTCGATCGAGCATTTGCTCTAAGGCTCATTTGCTCGATGAGCTTCGAGTCGTTCGAGCAATTGCTCATGGAGCAATTACTCTCTTGGCTCTTTGGCTTATTTGGGAAAAAGCCCTACTTACGGAATCCCTTTAGGCCCTAGAATCCCTTTTTCTGACATGAGTCGTAGAGTCGTTCGAGGAGTCACTCGAACGAGCAGTTGCTCTAAGGCTCATTTGCTCGATGAGCTTCGAGTCGTTCGAGCAATTGCTCATGGAGCAATTACTCTCTTGGCTCTTTAGCTTATAAGGGATATTTGGGATAGGTATCCTCAAATAATACAATACCGGGTCATGGGTATCCTCAAATACTGAAATGAGTCGAAGAGTCGTTCGAGGAGTCACTCGATCGAGCAATTGCTCGATAGCTCATTTGCTCGATGGGCTTAGAGTCGTTCGAGCAATGACTTATCAGTAACTGCTCGATAGCTTATTGGCTTTGGGACTGCTTTTGTTATACACAAGGGAGATAACCCTGCATACAGACTATGGGAAATCAAGCAATCTGATTGGTTAGTTATAATCTAGATATATGAAACAACAAGAGTACTTGGAATAGGGTCAGAACTAACAAGAATAGACCAGAAATAGCTAAATATAGCAATAATAAGGTAAACTGCTCCAGTTGATAGGCTCTTCTACGCTACTGGAGTATACTCTAGAATAAAGGAACATGGCCAGATAAACGATAACTATTGCATATATAGATAAAAGCAGAGAATTCTGAAAGAATTCGAAATAGTAAAAGTTGGGGTGGATTTTGGTGATTTGGAAGGATCGTCGGGTTGTTTGTGGTAATTCTACAAATCGGAAAAATACTCTTCTACAATCGAACATACCTTCCGAACATACCCCGTCCCATTGCAGAAAAATTGGGTAACATAGCAATCACGTGCTACCATAGAAACCAAGATGGCGGCCTCCAGTATACAAAATGGCCGACGGAAACACGTGTCACCCTAACAACACGCGCTGCGCATGCGCACTCACACCACGTATCACTATGGAGATGACGTCACAAGATGGCCGCTCACGCGGGTTACCATGACAACACAACATGACGTCACCAGGTCACGTGACATGACGTCACTTCCGGGGTCCGGCCCGGGGTCCTGCCAATGAGGCCCGTTCGGGTACATGCACTACTACTGACAACTTTATGGAAAGTCGATTTCCATGATGATATAAGTCAGGGACGACACACAATCGTAAACGTTATTCTGCAAAGAATAAATACAAATAACTTATTAAAATACATTAAAAACCCCGATCTTCTCGAGTGATTTGTGTGATTTTTAAACAAAATAACAAAACCTAAACCTACGGCAGCGTATTTGGTCAGGACCTTTTCATTTAATAATGTTTTGACAGATCAGTAATCTGTGTTTACAGATTATTAGGTTACTGTTTTTACAATTTACTAGATGACTGTTTTTACAGATTAATACAAGACTGTTTTTACAGATTAATAATCTGTTTTTACAGATTAATAATCTGTTTTTACAGATTAGTAATCTGTATTTACAGATTATTAGGAGACTGCTTTACAGATTAAAACGAGGACAAAAACCTATACCATCTGTGGTCCAGTACACCGCCCTAGATGGATAATGGTACAACTACCGTTCTAAACTACCAGACATTACCCCAAGCCCACAATACCGATTGACATACCATAACGTTCTACCTATATCAACCATAGCATAATACAAAGCAATCAGTTGGTTAACAGTACCAAAGACTAACAGGGGACCTACAGTGGTACAGGCCGTCCATACCATGCTACCGTTCTAAACTACCAGACATTACCCCTACCCACAATACCGCTTGTCCTAGCATTACGTACTGCCTATACCAGTCATGGGATAATATGAAGCATTAGGTGGATTAATAGTACTAAGGGCTGACACGGGACCTGTAGGGATGCAGAGCGTACATCCTATACTGCCACACTAGGCGACCATGCATTACCCCCACTCACCCTGCAATACCGCCTGGCCCAGCATTACATACTACCTATACCAGCCGTAGGATTGTACAAAGCAATCGGAAGGTTAATACAACAAGGATTAAGATGGGACTGACAGGGATATATAACGTCCATACTATACTTCTAATCCAAACCACCAAGGACTTACTCCCAATAATGCACTAGACGACGACCATGCATTACCCCCACCCCCATAATACTCGTTGA
Organism: Pictodentalium vernedei; assembly: GCA_031216915.1. Taxonomy (NCBI): domain Eukaryota; kingdom Metazoa; phylum Mollusca; class Scaphopoda; order Dentaliida; family Dentaliidae; genus Pictodentalium; species Pictodentalium vernedei. The sequence goes on from CM062296.1 coordinate 261,053,001, forward strand.
CCTAGAACTACAATACTACCTATATCAGTCATAGGGTAATATGAAGGTCGATTAGTAGTACCAGGGGCTAATAGTATACATACGGGGGTATACACCATGCATGCTATACTACGATATCAATCTAGTACGAAAAGCTCGTCACACTCTGACCCGAATTCCAGATTGTACAGTAAACAACAACAGCGGTCAACGTTTCTATGACGTCGCATGCGCTTCATGGCGTCACGTCGTCAATATCAACGTCAATCGTTTCACGGGGGAGAACTTTCGAGAACCCTCACTTTCACCATTAATTTTGCATCACATACCCATACTATATACCCATAGCCATGTGTGTACATATATCACTATACATATCTTAGCATACTATATATGCAGTCGCCCACCACTTTCAGAATCTAGTTGGGTAGCGCCGAAGTTTTGCACAGAAAAACATTTACTGCTCCAAAAATCCGGTTCCTATGGGAACTTAACACTAGTTGTTCCCCTAAAAGTCCGGGTAATAGGGCACGATCGGGTACATGCTATACTACGTTGGCTGGAAGATTCGCGAGACTGTGTGTCTTTGGGTGAGGCACTGGGCTTCGACATTGTGTTCGACCATAATTTCGCGTTGTAATTACGAAAGCAATACCCACAGCGCCAATTGATGGGCTTCTGAAGTGTGCAGGCAGGGTTAGTAACAAAACAGTTCCTCAAAATAATTAATCTCTGTGCAAATTTCATGAATTATGATTAACGCTTGTTAAATTATTTGTTCACTTGTTTCAGTGGGTAATATATCCCATTTTATTATTCACGCCTCTCTCTCTCTCTCTCTCTCTCTCTCTTCTTGTCGGCATAAATGAGGTGGAGTTGGGGCCTGATGGGATGATTGCTTTGAATTCCAAATGGTGAGCGTATGCGCAGACTATATAGGCTGTATTATATAGGCCTGGTATATAGGCCGATTGTTGGTGGATACCGGTATTTAGTTTATAAATACCAGCTGATTCAAACAAATCATCCACTGTATTCTTCAGAATATTTGAGTTTAGATCATCGCGCGGGATAAAGACTATGCGTAAGTCATAGGCTATAGGCCCCTACGGCGCACCTTGGAAAGGCGATCGGGATAGAAAAAGAACACGGGTCCGCATTAGGCCTATTGTCTTAACTGGGCTATACTTAAGGAACATGCTTTCATTTTGCGTGAATTTTCTACGACAGTATGTCAAGGCTTGCGCAGGCATGCCTTAGCCAGTTAAGCTATTTTACGTGAATATTTCACAATTATCCAGCTGAATTATCAGGCATAATAATAATAATTAAACGTAATTGCACTGCATGGATAATATTCCGAATATTAGGCCTACATGATAATCATGATGCTCCTGGGATTTTTTGTTCTTTGCACAATTATTTTTTTTTATAAATTTAGCTGCGCTTGCAGGAACGTTGAAATTGGGGGTGGGTGGGCGCGGTCCCACTGTCGTCAGTGGGCCTTGAATCCTTCACAACTTATATATCATCAATATCAACTGAATGAAATTGGTAATATAATTTTTTTACCCGCAGACCAAACAGGGCCAAATGTAGTAAAATGTGACACCAAAGTACCTCAGTGCACTGTCTGAAGAGTATTTGGTTAAAATTAAGTCAACCTTGACCACGTGCGACGCTGCATGCTTTCAACAGATTTTTCGACAAAGCGTGCACCCGGGGCACTCCCAGGTGCTATGGGCTTAAAAACCACACCACATCGAAGTTTTGAACTTTACACATCGATTGCACAACATTTCATTTCAAATCGATTGAAAAGCAAAATGCCGCGAATGTCCGAAGTTGATAGGGGTAGGGCTATTGCTATAATTTGGCAGGGCCAGTCGCAATTTGGGGTCAGCGGCAGCACGTTTAGTGGGCGTCTCAGAGCCATAGGGAGATTAGCTGACCGCCCAATGAGCGGACGTCCACTCGTTACGTCGCCACGTCAAAATAGAGGCATACGTCTCTCACACCTCCGTAACCGATTTCAGACTCCGAGTAAGGTTGTAGGTACTCTTGGTCGCGGAGTGTGTCCAAGAACAGTTAGGAAACGGTTGCGGGAGTTCAGTTTTAGGCCACGATGTCCCTATACGTTGTTTCGCAACTTACACCCACGCGACGTCAACGTCGATTGCCATGGCTGCGGCCACATGTACCAAATCGGTTTCGCCTGGCCCACTCAGACGTGTGTTATTCACTGATGAGTCTCGGTTCACGATTTACAGGTCAAATGGACTAGAACGTTGCTATCGACGTCAAGGTAAGTGATATTCTGTCGCGAGCGTTAAGAAAAACGACAGATTTGGGAGGGGGGGGGGGGAGTCTGTTATAGTTTGGGTGGGGGGGGGGATTTCTCATGGCGTGAAAACACCTCTCGTGATCATCCAGGGAAATCTTACAGTCGTAAGATATGGTATCGGGATCAGGTCCTCATGCCTCACTTCATGCCACTTGCCCAAGCGCGTAACCTTACGTTGCAGCAGGAAATACGAGGCCGCACGTTTCTATGGTCTGTCGTGACTTCCTCAACCAAAACAATGCCCCATTTCTCGATTGGCCACCCTACAGTCCAGATTTGTCCCCGAACGAGCATTTGTGGGTCGAGCTGGACAGGAGGGTCGGGAAGCACGTCAGCGTCCCAAACAACGTCGCTCAGCATACGCAGACCCTTCTCCGGGTGTGGAATAACATCCCACAACGGACCATAAACAACTTGATGGGGGTCAATGGTACGGAGAGTTAGAGCAGCAACTGAAGCCCGGGGTGGGCACACACGCTATTGATTTTTATCAGGAAATGGCGTAAGGCACCGACGCTTGAACGTTATACATACAAACGCCGTCTGTGTTGAGACCAACAAAACAAAACCCTCCTAACTTTTTCAGCACCGATAATGAAAAAAAAATCCAAACAATGAAATAATCATTCATAACACATTTGAAATATTTACCACAAAAAAAAACTTGCGCTTCTTTTTTCCGCTAGTCAGTCGCGTAGCCAGGATATCAAAGTTAGGGGGTGGGGTGGGGGGTGGGGGGCAAGAATACGAGTAATGTCTATGGGGCATGCAGAATATGATTCGCTGCATCATCCGAGCCCTGTAGCAGCAAGATGTTGGCGAACATAAGACGGGGTGTCCCCCTCTCAAAACGCAATTTCCTTGACTCTGAGTCCGTTTGTGTCCATAATTTATTAGTTGTGACAGGCATCAATAATTCGGCCATAATATGGACTAACAAGTTGTGAAAGGCGTCAATAATTAGGCCACAATGTGGCCTAATTATTGATGCCTGTCATAACTTATAAATTATGGACACAAACGGACTCAACATCAAGTAAATTGCAAGATATTAAAATTTCTTGCCTGATGTTCCCTATATGCGTGAACATGAAGGGGGAGGGGGTGACTGAATTTATTTTCGGGTGGGGTATGTGCCCCCCCCCCCCCCCCCGGCTACACCATGGCCGCTAGTATATATACAGCTAACACTACACCATGGTTCAGGGTCAATTCGACCTTGAGTCGATTCGGCCTGAGTCGATTCGGTCTTTGTTTTGGCCGAATCGACTCACTTTTTAGGCCGAATCGACTCACTTTGTGGAAAATATTTAATAATAAAAAAACAGCTGACTTTTTTTATGCGATGAATGAAAAATCCACCAAAATTTACAGAAAAACAAAACTGAATACATCCAAGGTACGAAATGAAATAAAAAAAAAACGAATTGGAAGTAAATAAACCATGTAAACATTAGGATGAAAAACCGTGAACTGAGCGCTTTCCCCCATGTTTTTAGAGAGATAATCTCGATAAGCAATATTCTTTCAGAATGTGATGAATGAAATGGTTTTAGCGCGCCGAAGGCGCGCAGGGACAATGTGGGATTTACCAATCCCTTGCGACTCTGTTAACCTTATTTTATTTTATTTCACTTGCATCACACAGGCCTAGCTTCCTATTGCCTCAAATGGGGTCTGAGGTGGTATGCACGCGGTTAGAATTCCCGGCAGATTACGTTGGAGTGACAGATTGTCAATAATCAATCCCTCAACGCAGATATCAGAGCCCAACAGTGAAAGCAACACAGAAGAACAAATCGCGTCTGTAGAACAATTTTAATACATCTTCTTGTTTCCATTCGGTTATGAGAAAATGTATTAAAATTGAAACTAATACAAAATTACCAGGTCGGGATAGTAAGAAAATGAAAGTTTGTTAATGGAAGTTTCCTAGAAATCCGTCAAGTTACCCTGAAATATAGAAAATCGTCATTTCCTAATGACATAGAAATTCCTGTGCAATGAAAAATAGTTTCGATTTTAATACAACTTCCTCTTTACATTCTGTATTTATTTGTTGCTTTTATTACTGTTTTTCATCTTGTCTTTGTATATGTGTACGATATGGAATAAATTACAGATAAAAAATCAAGTGTTTGTTGTTTTTTTGTCCCAACTTGGTTTAAAGTAAAATCCCATTCAACTTACCTTGGGGCCAAATCGACCCGGGACCGAATCGACTCAGGCCGAATCGACTCAGGGCGATTCGACCCAAGGTCGAATCGACTCGGGGCCGAATCGACTAAAAGTCGAATCGACCGATTCCTACACCATTAGGCATTGTTATGACCATAGAAATCTGAAAAAAAGTCTGTTATTAGATATCTATGGTTATTACTAACAAAAAAATGAAGAACCGAGATTGGAAAATTGTTATCGTGTAACTAATTTTCGTTCTCGCTTTAACACTCAAACGTATTTTCACGTCATGAAACGTCTTCGATGGGATGGGTCACTGCGTTGATTGACTTGTCGCCATCTTAGGGGGATTGATTGATTGATTGATTGATTGTTTATTCAGTTGTATACTGGCAACGTACATATATACATAAGTACTACATAGTAGTTGTGTAATAATGTGTATACTACTGGGCGACAACATAGCCAGATTGGCTGTCTACCTGTTGTCTCCCGGAAAGTTGAATCGTGCAACAATGGAAACAGACTGCGAGGCTTCTCATTAACTGCTTGGTCACTGGTGGATCGGTGTCACTTAGACCTACACTGCTACCTACCCACCGCCCCTGAACTCTCAGTTAAATTGTTGCGTTCGGTAACATTTGTAATCCAAATTATGGTCCACACAGTCGTGTTTAAGAGGTCTACTCTATTCCCAATTTAATTTTTCACATAAAACCCAATGAGAAAGTAAACAAACAATGCAATTAAATTACCGTTATCAATTTATAATTACAATATCCAATCTATTCCAAGAATCATCGTGTGATTAATACCATTTTCCTATTTAGTTATAAAATTCTTTGAGACCTGGCCAAGTAGAAAAGGGGGAAAGGCGCGAAAGAGAGGGACCATTACTTCCTTTTTACTTATCTGACACAGCTTTTATGAGATGTTCAGAAACAGGGACGAGATATATCCAGACGTTTTTCTATTCTTGTAATGCGTTTGAACAGTATTCTCTTGAGCATTCAGGCCCACCCAATTACTCTTGGAAAATTCTGTTTGTCATGTATCACAGTCAGGGCGGTAAGGATTGTTACAGTTCATATTATCCAAGTAAAGAGAAAGTAATTTTAACGTTTATTTTTTTGTTGTTGAAAATATTCCTGTTGATCATGTTACGTAAATCCGCGTTTGAGTCATACCAGATTTTGGGGTATATGCGTTTGAACTGTATTCTCTTAGGCATTCAAGCCCACCCAATTATTTTGAAGTATTCTGACTGTCGTGTAACACAGTCAGGGCAGTGAGGCAATATTGTTACAGTCGATATTATCCGAGTAGAAGGAAAGTAGTTTCAAAGTTAATTGTTTTTTGAAAATATTTCTGTTGATCATGTTACGTAAATCCGCGTCTGAGTCATTCCAGATTCTGGGGTATACGTTAGTTGGGAGATTATCAAGCGATCTTGTTCTCGTTTTGCCGATTTGAAGAAGGTGGTCTGTCCGTCTACTGGCTCTTCCCGTACGATTAACTACCGACTGAAAAAAGTCATTGGAGGATAATGGCAATTTATTGTGGTGCCAGTCAAGTACGAACAGACACGCTTTGAGTTTAAAGATGTCATTTACTTTAAGAATCTTATTGTCCAAAAAAGGGGATCCGTATGGGCGTTGTATCTCTTATTATTTATTATGCGGCGAGAGCGTTTTTGTAGGAGCATTAATTTTATAATTGATCTAGCATTTCCCCATATATTTATTCCATACATTAGCTGGGAGTGTATCAGGGCATAATAGAGTGTTTTCATAGCTGCACGAGGAGGTATAGATTTTACTCTATTCAATGCAAAATTTGCACGAGCAATTTTGGATGAGAGGAAGGATATATGGTATTTGTACGACAGACTCTCGTAAATATGTATCCCTAAAAATTTAATTGATTTTTCTGTTTCAGTTAGACCTATACTCTTCCAATAATCTGCCCATTGATTAGTATATCGTGGTGTAGTATTACTCTTCTTCTGCTGGGGATGAAGTTGCGACGTTTTTTGCAGACATTTCAGGAATCCAGTTGTATAGAGGCCAGCGAATAATACTTATTTTGTTGTATAGATGCGTGACCGCAAACAATTTATTTCCAAACTTTTTTTTTCAAAAGAGTTTTAACCCTTTACCTAACGTAACGGCCAAAACCGGCCAGCGCTATTCTCAAAAATCGCCAATTAATTTTCATTATTTTTTAAATTTTTTGTCTCAAAAACATAGGTTATGACCCATCGTTGGAACGAGCTCGTCGAGCTCGTTCCAACGAGGGGTCATAACCTATGTTTTTGAGACAAAAAAATGAAAAAAATTAGTTATTCAAGAATTATTTTTGCAAGTGTCGTCTGCTTTTCAGGTTAGGTAAAGGGTTAAGGCCGTAGATTAAACATATTTTATTTGTTATAAATAACAAGGATTACCAAGCCCCTTGTTTAAACCACCCGTTGGACTGCAATCAACAATTATAAATATATAGGTGGACAGTACTTGCAACGATATCATTTAATTAAATTAAATCTAAGTATTTTGGAAAGAACTATTTCACGTGCTGTCGAATTATTAGATATCTATGGTTATGACACCAATCAAATCAATGATAACGAAATATTCAGGGGTGGCCCAAAGATTTCCCCGGCAGAGGGCATACACACTAAAAACTAAAGTGTTAAAACTGACACTTTCAAGGTGTTAAACCCACTCTAACTCTTAGGGTTTGATTTTAACACTCAAAGTGCAATGCTTTAAGCACTAAGACATTACAATCGTCAGACATCTGAAACTTGAATGGATGGCACTTCCCAGGTGTCAAGCATTGGTGGTTCTTCCAGAATCGTCCATAATTTGATTTGCGCTTGGTGGGTACATAATTAAAAGGACACAACGCAGATGCGGATCAGGCTCGAGAGTTCGAGCCTGATTCGCGTCATCTGCGTTGTTTCCTTTTAAGTGTCGCGACATTACACTTGTCAAGTGATATTATTGTAACACCTGTCAAGTTCTGGGATATCTACACTTGAACAAAGTGCCAGTTCAGCACTTAGTAAGTGTTAAATACAGCACTTCATGTGTAGTTTTTAACACTTTAGCTTTTAGCGTGTGGGGATGAAGTTGCGACGTTTTTTGCAGACATTTCAGGAATCCAGTTGTAAAGAGGCCAGCGAATAATACTTATTTTGTTTTATAGATGCGTGACCGCAAACAATTTATTTCCAAACATTTTTTATTAAAAGAGTTTTAAGGCCGTAGATTAAACATATTTTATTTGTTATAAATAACAAGGATTGCCAAGCCGCTTGTTTAACCCTTTACCCAACGCAGACGAATCAAAATTTATTATTTTAAATATCATTTTTAAATTTAAAAAAAAAAAATTCAACAAAACCATATCATGTGACCCCTTCGTCGGAACGAGCTCGTTCCAACGAGGGGTCACATGATATGGTTTTGTTGAAATTGTTTTGAAAAATACTATTTTTCAACTGATGAATTTGCATATTACGCGGGTGGATGCGGGCGATTCGTTGGGTAAAGGGTTAAACCACCCGTTGGACTGCAATCAACAATTATAAATACATAGATGGACAGTACTTGCAACGATATCATAATTAAATTAAATCTAAGTATTTTGGAAAGAACTATTTCACGTGCTGTCGAATTATTAGATATCTATGGTTATGACACCAATCAAATCAATGATAACGAACTATTCAGGGGTGGCCCAAAGATTTCCCCGACAGAGAGTCCCCAATCATGTTTCGGCCCGGTGGGAGAATTTTTTGTTATTATGAGTATCCATGACTCTAGGGTCGATGAGAGAGTCAAAGCGAAGCGCAAAAAAAAAACCAGAAAATAAAAAAAAAGTATAGGCTAGGTTGTGGAACGAAGTAGGTCTAACAAAAACAGGCTGAGCGCCATGACACCTCTTTTTGACAATCTTGTTCCACAATCCACTTATTTAGTAAGTAGGCCTACGACGTAACTGAACAGACAATAGAATACTGATCAATGTGTGTCGACCAGTGATTGGTGTAGAACGTTTCTGGTACGGACTGACTTGAAACTTTCCCAATGTAATTAACCCTGTCTTTGCCACAGTGATGATATGCCTGTCAGATTATTCCTATTATGCATGTGTATCGGGAGTAGGCCATAAAGCCAATTTCGAAAATGCCATCTTGGCTTTTAATCTATGCAAGGTCACATGTTGCGAGGTATAAACATTCCAAGAAAACGCTTTGTTAGCAATGAAATCGCCTGTTCACACCTCGCGACCTTGCAAAGATTAAAGTCCAAAGATGGCAGTTTCGAAATTGGCTTATTATCTGTCCTCATGGTGTTTGCATAATTTTATCTCCCCGACGAATTTGGCCGATTCCCCCGATGTGCGGGGGGGGGGGGGGGGGGGGGGGTCCCCTCCCCTTATCACCGTCACCGCCTTGGCGCAACCCCTGAAATTATTGTTGGAATATCTGACGATGGACTTGTTCGCTTCTCCCAACTGGTCGAGCACCGAACCAGATGCGGACTATTTTGCGACATTGCTCGCTTGATGACGGCCACAGGCACAACTGAACGCGTGCTTCTTCCTTCACGCACTCTCAGATATTGGTGAAGAAATGGAAAGCAAATGTTAGAATGGTTCTGAACGTTTCAATTCAAAATCTTTCTCAAACTGAATTATTGAATTCATCATGCATAACTTCAAAAGCCTACCAACATGAGAACCGAAGGAACAAGAAAGTTGTGCATAAGTAGGCCTGTTTTGCAGTGCCGAACTTACTGAGAAACGTATGTGTGGTTATGCCTATGGCCGATTCCAATATCCAGTACAGACTATGTACTGTGGTGTGTGTATAGTGATTGGATGGGGATTGAGTAGGCTTGAATGAGGTGGCAGTTATCCACCTCTGGAATTTTAACTTTGCCCCTTTGGATGGCTACGGAATTTACAGCTGGGCAGAAATGATGCAGTGGGGAGGATGGCGGGCTCTCGAGGGGCTCGCGTTTCCGCCCCGGTCGAGAAACTGCCTCCTTTTATTACGACACAGTAATTGAATCAGCTTCTCAACCGGGAGACGGTTGGGGTGGCCCTCGCCGCCTGGCGCCACCTTGCCCAGATGACATGTAAACGCAACTACCATTCTCACAGGGCCATGTTCTAAAGCTGAAGCCTAGGGGCCCACAGGGACAGGGTGTCCGTCAATTTTTTTTTTTGCTGAGGAACTGTTTCCAGCGCTTTAGAGCCCCAGTGGTAAAAGCACTTTGCCTTTTGCGCTGTAGTGATACATGTACATATGTATTTATCCATATATATACTGTCACAAGTATACTAGGCCTATATATATATTTATATACAGTACATTATTTTAATGCTTATTTAAAAATATGTGAAGTTGTGAGTAGAATTCTTCAGGAGACTCGCAAAATGGATATTCGGCTATTAGGCCTAGCCTTTTGAAAAATCTAGGGGAGCTACTATGGCTTCCCTAAACCTGTGCCAGGAGAGCTATTCTGTACTTTAGTCTGTTATTAATAAGGGCATTAAAGGTTTAAGGAGAGCTATTACAGTTCTTAAGGAGAGCAATTGTGACTCTCCTTAAATTGATTTTGCAGGAGCCATGGAGGGTGGGAGCTATAGCTCTCCTCAAAAGACCAGGCCTGGGCTATGTACTGCGGCATAGTGCCTGCCATACCATGGTCTGACTGTCAGCTGTAGTGGGGTGAAAGATTGAAGTGCCGGATGGGGCCCCAAGGCTGAAGTACCTAAAAGCATAGGGGCCCGGCTATGGGTTAATATGGCACCTCATTCCCCACCCCTTCACCTTGGGTTGAAAATATACTTCATATTTTCTGACTGAAAACCTACAATTTCCACATTATTTGAGCCATAAATTCCCATCTATTGAAGTATTGGGCCTTAACTGTGGAAGGTTGGGCTGGTGGTCTACTGTGTACACACACCCGATCCCTTTGGGAATGGACAAACTCCTCACTTTGAACATTTTCTTTCCCAGAATGTGTAAATTTGTATCCGCGTGTATGTTTTTATAGTGGGTCAATCACAGAAACCGTGATGATTTGGGTTTCTATTTCTCAAAATAATTGTATATAATTTGCAACTGGACCAAGTACCCTCTGCACACCAATGTTAAAATTTATAGCTGCAAAGTTTTTCGTAATAAAGATGCAACTAGAAATTTATTATTAAATTTTGTTTGTTTGACCACTCATTGACCTCTGTCAAACAAGATTGAATTGGTTGAATTCTTGGATGCATTGTTGTGGAGGAAAAAGTTGCCATTTAGAATTTTGGTCTTTTGACATCAGTGGACAGAGAATTAAACTGTAAATATGGTTCAGCAGATTACATACAATCAGCACAATGTTGGAAGTCCAGTTGTTAAGATTGACGGCTTTGTGCATCTTGCTTCCTCTTCCACACATATCAATGATACAGTCCTGAAAGAAACTGGTTAGAAAGTTCCAGGAATCTAACCAATCCAGTCTTGTTTGACAGAGCTCATTGAGCTCTGTCAAACAAGATTGAATTGGTGGAATATCAAAAAAACATCAACCTGCTGATTTGTCCATAGTGCACAGTAAATCAAGCTCCAGGAATCTAACCAACTCAGTCTTGTTTGATAGAGCCCACTGAGCTCTGTCAAACAAGATTGAATTGGCAAAATAGCTACATGTATATGCATTTTGAAAAATGTTTGCTGCTTGAAATGTGGATATTTTGACATCACTGTGCTGAGGCCAAAAGGTTAACTTTTTTACGCAACTTTTTTTCAGATTTTTCTAACAAAAAGAGAAGCAAAGTAATAAGATACAGTACGTGGAGAGTGGATTGTAACTTAATCACCCGCATAGTGGAGTTATCACCCAAGCTATAACTTTCAAATTTTGTACATATCGATAAAAAACACAAGCAATGTTTCAGCCAATGGACCTCCGGGTTTAACCGCTGAAACTGTGCTGGTGCTGATTATGCTTTGCAACAAATTTGCAATTATTACTCGGGTGGAATCTTCACTCTGCGGGTGATTTAGTGATGATACACTCTCCACGTACTGTTCATCAACCAGTGTTTGAGCAAACGCAGAGAGGTGCCGCCAAGAATATTGCTGCTTAATATCAGTGTTGGTGATTTTTTGAATTTAAAAAAAAAATTTTTTTAATTTAAATCAGTTTTTTTTATATTTAAATCCATGTATTTAATTTTTATTTCCACACTATAAACTATTCATCAGAGATTACTTTTTCCCCACATGATTCCTTTATGTTTTTTTTTTTTTGGTTCTGGCGGGTGGGGAAATTTTTTTTTTTAAGTTGTCAGAATTTGCATTTTAGTCAGCATTATACCTTCAAGTCCTTCTATTGCTTACATGAGAGAAACATTGTGACCCTGCAGGTACTGATCCAGGAATTTTTTGGGGACACCTGTTTTTAATTGAGGATGTCCCCAAATAAATTCTGATGTCTTAATATAGATTATTAGACCAGGGCATGTGTCTTGAACTGCTTTTTATCAACTGCATGTGTATAGATTTCTACTAAATATTGGAAATAATTCCTTCAAACTGGTAGATTTCAAAGATGAATGATATTTTCATGAAGGAATTTGGGGACATTTCGTCTTCAAAGTTCGGGCAGGCCTGGCATTCTGAAAAATGCAGAAGGGCAAAAAATCGCTCTCCTCAATCAGCTTAGGAGAGCAATTAGCTTTACACAGCATTTTAAGTATCCAATTGAACAAACTCATTGAAACTGAAACCAACAGACTATTACATCAGTGAGTTTATTAACTTTACAAAGGTAAAGCGAAATCTCTTAGACATCTAGATGTCTCACTCGACAACCGAACACACACTTGACAAGACCTGTGTGTGTACACAGACCTGTTGTCCAAGAAAGTCATATGCCTACCACTACCACCTTCAACCCCCTTGGGGGAGGGAGGGGGGGGGGGGGTGTTGAAGGTGGTAGTGGTAGGCGTATGACTTTCTTGGACAACAGGTCTGCTTGAAACTACAGTCACATCCTGGTGCAAGTGCTTCAAGTGACAGGATAGTAGTAATGGTAGTATATTATAGTGTCAATATTCCTTGAATAATTACCCCTCAAATTGTGATGTCAGTTATTGAACATGAAACTGACAGAAAAAAAAATATTGCTGTGACCCATTTTGCTTCAAATGATTGCAACTGTGTTTGGGTATGGTTGCAGCCATTACCTTTTACCACTAAACCACTTTCAAAATGAAATTATGTGATGTTATGTGATTTCGAAGTTAAATTACATTTTTGCTTTACAACAAAAATTTAATGTGACTATAATACATGTAATCTCAATCATCCCAGATCAAAATATTTAGGAGGGCAATTTTTCGCTCTCCTTAATTCTTTCAGGAGGGCAGTAAGGAGAGCTAAAAAATCGCTCTCCTGAAATTAACCAAGCCTGTTTGGGCACCATACCTGTAAAAGGCAGCAAATTGGCTCTGGATCCATCACTGCCCTGTTTCTCTTGTCTGAAGTAATCATCTGGGAGAGACAATGAGATGTCTTCAAAGGCTTCCCAAATTGTATCAAAGGCTTCTCAAAGAATGGACACATTAGTAACTGATACTAAAACATTATACTTGTGTTGCCCATTTCAGTCTTTGGGGTGGCATGGGGAGAAGTATTCCAGAATACATTTGGCATAGAATAGACAGCACAGATGGGAAGTACAGAGGAATCATTGCAACTTATGTTTTCTCATTGTTACTGCATTGCTTGAAGGAAGTTGACTTCTTGAAAAGCATTCTTTCTACTTGCAAAATTCTTGAAGCACTGATCCTTGATCTCAGAGTAGAGATGAAATGGTTAAAGGGTTTTCTTGATCGAATAATCACGTGTATTAACCTTGGTTAACCTATTAATCACTTACCTTAATAGATAGCTGAATAATTGCCTTACCGTTGATGATTCACATCATATTAATTCTTTACCCAACATAACTGGGAAAAACCAGCTAGCGCTATATACAAAAAAGTCTCCATTCAAATTTTATTGATTTCAATTTTTGTCTCAAAAACATAGCTTATGACCTCTCATTGGAAAAAGCTTGTTGAGCTCGCCCCAATGAGGGGTCATAAGCTATGTTTTTGAGACAAAAATTGAAAATTTTTAGTAATTAAGAATTTATTTTGCAATTATCGTCTTTCAACCGTTTTGGGTAATGGGTTAAGAATTACCATTTCCAGTTACTGATACATGCACATGAACAAATATGTCAGCACATAACTTGCATGCTTTACTCTCTCTCTGTCTCATATAATTAATGTGAGTCAGTGTGACAACGTGGGCCTGTTTTGGAGCAAGTTTGTTCCTTTGTTAACCTATAAAATACAATAGTTCAAAAGTAACGGTTAATCGATCAATTATTTTTTTGGTCGCTCAAGACATTAATCATTGGTTAATAGATTAATCGGTTAACCGTTTCAGGTCCATCTCAGAGTTGATTCAGTACTTTTAATGAGTTCAATTCTGCAAATCAGATGAACTCAGATTTATTTAGTGCTACTTACAAACAGTAAGTATGCATGTCAATACGTTTTAGGCTAGGGCTGAATTTATGAACCGATCTTCACGAAACTTCTTGCATTCCTTTATCACCTTGGGACGAGAACAAGAGTTTCTGGGTGCAGTCTTCAAGATGGCTGCCAGTAGCCATTTTGTACCAAAATTAGGTACAATCAGTTTTTTGTGCATAACTTCTGTACGGCTCATGCTAGAGGCCGTATTTATGAACCGATCTTTATGAAACTTCTTGTGTATGGTGTACCTTTGTTATCACCTTGGGTCGAGAATGAGTGTTTTTTGGGTGTAGTCCAAAATTCAAGATGGCTGCCGGCAGCCATTTTGTACCAAAATTAGGTATGGTCAGTTTTTTGTACAGAACTTCTATATGAAGGTTCTGATTTGAATAAAGTTTTGATTGAATATTTAGTAACATGGAATACATCACATATATTAAATACAGGTTTTTTTCTCATGCAGAAAGTATGTAAATTAGATGAACTTTGATTTATTCAGTGCTACTTGTACACAGTAAGTGCACATGTCAATACGGCTTGGGCTAGAGGCTGTATTTATGAACCGATCTTCACGAAACTTTGGGACAGGAACGAGCGTTCTTGGGTGCGGTCTGAAATTCAAGATGGCTGCTGGTGGCCATCTTATACGGAAATTAGGTGCAATCAGTTTTTTGTACGGTACTTTTAGGACTACGTTTATTATCATCATGGGATGATAATGAGTGCTTTGGGGCTTGGACAAAAATTCAAAATGCCTGGCAGTCATATTTACGGGAATTATGTGTATCACATTTTTTGTACAGAATCTGTAAAGAAGATTTATTATGTCAGTAATGTTTGCTATAAATTTATTGGGTGCCTTTGTTTTCACTGCTATGAGAACAAATATTTTTGGGTTCAGTCAGACCCATTCTGGGACGCAAAAAGGGAGATAAATAAAAATCTTTTCCAAAAAACACCAGGCAAAATAATGTTTCAGAATTCAGCATCCCTAGGATGTGTATATTCAAATGTGTTGAAGCCAAGTTCCTGTGTTAGTATTTGTTATTGATTTGGGAGGGTAAACACAAGCACAACCCGATTTTCTATTTACAGTGAGAAAAATAAAACCTCATCCGTGGGAACCCTATGAGCTAAAGATGAAAAATTCAGATACCGGTATTTTAAGAAGGACTGGACATCAGGGGTAACATGAAATAAAACTCTCATTCTACCAAATGCAACACATATAATAATCATAGGTTATACCAAACAGAAGGAAACGCATTGTAAAATTATACACGAATGCCGATCAGAGATCAATCAATGACACTCTCTGAGTTTGCAAAGACCACATGAAGGTCATGTGACAGTGTATGAGAGCATCTGCAAACTTCAAGTAAATCAGTGACTGACATCACAACTGCATGCTTTTTTATTTTCGCACTTTACTGAGTATACTGTTGTGACATGCATGTATAATGGTTGTTGACACCCCTGTACATGCAATAGTTGTTGAACTGTATCATCCATGCCACCATAGACCGGTATTGTCTAAGTATACTGTAATCTGTATGAATGATTTTTCACCTGAATTTCTCCTCTTTGGTACTTATTCTTCCACAATTACCGGCTTTCGGAATGTGAAAACCAACATAAATATTACTGTGAAAAACCTCAAAATATCCCTCAGATGCAACAAAATGGGAGTTTTGAACCCTGTAATTTAAAATTTTCCTAACACGGGCTGACCAGAGTCCGGCCCATGATAGCGATGTCTCATGCTTGCCCCATTTTCCCAAAATTACTGGCCCCAACATTTTTACCCTAGCGGAAACCAAGCTTTTATTGCCATGCCCTTCTTTGTGTTTCTATGGCCTTATTTAGATGGAAGAGGCAGAGAGACTTTATATATTTTACTTGCTGTCTTCACACATTCTCTAAATTGGGGACACCCGCAAACAGTGTGAAATAGGGGTAATCTAAAGACCTGGCTTTACTGGAAAAAGCGGACCTTGTAACCAGTGCCTTTGTTGGAACTTGGAAGTCCTCTAATGTGGGCAGTATTGTTATAAATGATTGCTAAACTTGACTTCATACCAGTGTTGCAATAGTAATATAGCATTAGATGCTGAAAGTGACCTTAAACACCAATAACTAAATAAATTTACTTTGAGGCGTATGATAGACAATGAATTAATCTTTCACCCAATTGTGTTGTGCTGTGGTGTCACAACAAAATGGTATTATTCACCCTTGGCCTTCTGCTTTGCTTTATAAGTTGGACATAATTTTCCCCCAACTTTCGAAGAAAATGGGGGTATACTGGATTACATGCGTCTGTGCATGCTTGCACCCATCTGTCTGTCCGTCCGTCCGTGTGTGGGTCCATCCGAGAATATTCATAACTTAAGTAAATTGTTATTTTTTATAATATTTGTTGGTCATAGGTATGCCCACACTAGTTATTAGCTCAACTTTGGCGAAGCCAAATTTGAGCTTTTGCCATGGCCCGTCGTCTGTCTGTCCGTACGCCAACAATTGGATACGGCTCGGGCTAGAGGCCGTATTTATGAACCGATCTTTACGAAACTTCTGGGGTACCTTTGTTATGGCCGTGGGACAAGAACGAGTGTTTTTGGGTGCGGTCCGAAATTCAAGATGGCTGCCAGCCACCATTTTGTACCGACGATGCAGAAATCTGCTTTTTGTACAGAACTTCCATATGAAAGCTCTGATTTGAATAATTTTTTGTAGGAATATTTAGTACCATGGGATACATCACATATAATACGGGTTTTTTTTCTTGCACGTAAATTATGCAATTTAGACTAACTTTGATGTTTTTTGGTGTTACTTTCAGCACTGTAAGTGCAAATGCCAATACGGCTCGGACTAGAGGCCGTATTTATGAAGCGATCTTTACAAAACTCCTTGGGTACCTGTGTTATCACCATGGGACGAGAACGAGTGTTTTTGGGTCCGGTCCGAAATTCAAGATGGCTGATGGCAGCCATTTTGTACAAAATTTGGTGGAATGAGATTTTTGCACAGAACTTCCATATGAAAGCGCTTATTTCAATAATTTTTTGTGTGAATGTTTAGTACCATGGGATACATCACATATAATACGGGTTTTTTTCTCGTGCAGAAATTATGCAAATTAGATGAACTTTGATTTTTTCAGTGCTACTTACACACAGTAAGTACACATGTCAATACAGTTCGGGCTAGAGTCTGTATTTATGAACCGTTATCGATCTTCACGAAACGTCTTGGGTACCTTTGTTATCACCTTGGGACGAGAACGAGTGTTTCTGGGTTCGGTCGAAAATTCAAGATAGCTGCCAGTGGCCGTTTTGTACTGAAATTAGGTCTAATCAGTTTTTTGTACACAACTTCCATACGGCTCAGGCCAGAGGCCGTATTTATGAACCGTCTTTACGAAACTTCTTGGGTACCTTTGTTATCACCGTGGGATGAGAACGAGTGTTTTTGGGTGTGGTCCGAAATTCAAGATGGCCACCAGCAGCCATTTTGTACCAAAATTAGTGAAATCAGTCTTTTGTACAGAACTTCTGTACGGAAGTTCGGATTAGAATAAATTTTTGTATGAATGTTTAGTAACATGGAATACATCACATATAGTGCAGTTTTTTTTCTCGTGCAGAAATTATGCAAATTAGATGAACTTTGATTTATTCAGTGCTACTTATACACTGTAAGTGTCAATATGGCTCGGGCTAGAGGCTGTATTTATGAACAGATCTTCACAAAACATCTTGGGTACCTTTGTTTTCACCTTGGGACGAGAACGAGTGTTTCTGGGTGCGGTCCAAAATTCAAGACGGCTGCCAGTGGCCATTTTGTACCGAAATTAGGTCCAATCAGTTTTTTGCCACAACTTCTATACAGCTCGTATTTAAGGCTTCCATGTTTACACGTGTAAACGTGAATGTTTCGTTTATGGGCATTAAATGTTTACAGTTCTGGTAAACGTGTACACGGAATGAACTGGTTCCGACTGGCGCCGCCGCCACAGTAACCGAACGAAATCATCTTCAAATCATGTGATATCATATGTGACACAGTCACGAGGGCTGCATGGCACATGCTTATCTTTGGTGTTTCCTTCGAAACATGTGTGGGATGTTTTAGTTTATTCGGATTTACATGTATATTCCCAAAGTGATACACAATTGTTCTCGATGATTTCGTTCACCTGACATGGATTATTAATTTATTATTCACACATGGGATGATCTTAGGATCGATTTATGGAGTTTGACAGACAGATGTTTGTCATTGCTGTGTCACATACTATACATGTGCATGTCTTAAC
This sequence comes from Pictodentalium vernedei, assembly GCA_031216915.1. Classification (NCBI taxonomy): domain Eukaryota; kingdom Metazoa; phylum Mollusca; class Scaphopoda; order Dentaliida; family Dentaliidae; genus Pictodentalium; species Pictodentalium vernedei. The sequence continues at coordinate 261,071,432 of CM062296.1, forward strand.
AAGTTCAGCCATGGTGTCATTGACACTTTCATTTGGGAAAAATTTGCAAAAATATTTTCTTAAATAGCAAATTTTGATATCAGCATTGGATAAACAGAGTGCAAAATTTCACGAGAATGCTCATTCCATTAGCATGGGGTTTTGCAAATTCAAATCTACGCGAACTGATGATTGATTAGCCAAATATTGCATCTTGAATGGTAAAGTCTATAATCAACTTAACTAGCATTTCTTGTGACTGATTGATTTTTGCCTCAAGAGGCTATATATATAGAGGATATGGAATGAGTGTTTTTCTCATATAATATTTATGAGTCTTAAGAATTTTCCATTTTGGCGAGCCCAAATGGAAAATTCGGATGAGTTTCATAAATATTATATGGGAAAAACACTCATTTCATATTCTGTTTATCATATGACACACACATGCACAAATTAGCCACTTAGTATGACTTTTTAACCCATCACCTAACTTCAGTTGCAGACGGCACTTGGAAAAAAACATCCTCGTATAACTAAAAAAAATTCATTTTTGCTTCCAAAACATAGGTTATGACCCCTCATTGGAACGGGCTCATTGAGCTTGTTCCAATGAGGGGTCATAACCTATGTTTTGGAAGCAAAACATGAAAATATAAAAAAAAAAATGAATGGTATTTTTCTTGTAGGTAAAAGATTAATACAATATAACCCACCCTAAATAGGACAGATAACATAAATTCTCCCTACTGAAATTATACAAATGTGACCCAGTTGTATTTTATTTAGCCAATCAAATTGTCCAGTTTTGAAATTGACCAATGAAAGCTCCCAACTCTAATTATGCAAATTATGAAAATGTGGCCCACTTGTATTTTGTTCAGCCAATCAAATTGTCTAGTTTTGAAATTGCCCAATGAAATTGACGGAATTAGGGCTTTATTTATCACTGATTAATATGAAAACAAAATATCAAATGTTTTAAAGTGAACAAAATGGATGAGTCATACGATAAATTTCAATTCCACACAATATATGAATACTTGTTAACTGGTTGAGTGCTAGAAGCCACTATCATAGCTTTATCGCAATGTGCTAACAGCTTCACCATTCAGACCCTGACTTCTTTTTTAAAACACTTCTCTTTCAACAGGCATTCTATTAGCAACTGTAAAGCAAAAGTTCACTTTTGTGGATTTAGGATTATAAATTATTATTATTATTATGTGGATTAGCTTGTTGTTTGTGCAGCAGTAAATAAGAAATGATCGTATAAAATTGTTTTGTTATAATTTATTAGAGAGTTCCTGGAGACAGTCTCCAATAAATAGTAACAGAACGATTATTTTTGAACAGAATCTTACTAAACAGAGGCTCTACTTCCTGGTAGCATGGTATCTTTGAAAAAAAGGTACCCACGTATTAAATCACCTTTTAAAAAACGTTCGGTTAGCCATCCCAAAAACGACATGAACGGTCAGCCGGTTAGAGTCATTTCTGAAATTTTACACACTGATAAAGGCTAAAGTTCTTTCTGTTGCTTTTAAAAATATATTGTTGGAAGAAAATGAACAGATTGAGTAGATTAGGTTTCGTGACTTCAAGATTTGATGATTGATAGTAGATGATATATATTGTTAAATCTGTGATGGAAGAGAAGGCTTATGAGTTGGCAATAACAAGGCACTTCTAGAAGAAAGAAAAATAAGTTGCTGAAAAAACACTGAAGAAGTACTTCATCAGTTTAATAAACAAAAGTAGCTTCAGGCATTCTCAAACTCAATTAGGCTTGATTGTCAGATCCGCTGAAAGAAATGATGGGTTTATAGAATCATTAAGGAAATGTTTACAGAGAAAAATGTTATTGACCCCTACAAATGGTGCAGTTTTAATTCAGTAAATGATAACTGATAGATCGAGCTGGGGAGTATTGAAATTTTAGGCATGTCTTCATCAGTATTTTGGAATCTTGGAGTTAGAATCTTCTAATGTTAGGCGTACATCATTGTTATGCAGATCAGATTCAGGATTGTTTAAATGAAGTCCCTTGGTTAACATTTGGACTTCCTATGGCGGCCCAAATTTTAACTTAGTGCAATATGGGGGATAATCTTTAAAAATCTTCTTCTTGAGATCCACCTGTCAGAATGCTTTCATATTTGGTGTACAAAATCTTGGTCAGATTCAAGTTTGTTTCAAATTGCTTGCCTGGGTTAATATTTGGTCTCCCTAATTGGGTCCCTGGGTTAATATGTGGGCTCCCTATGGGAGCCCAAATTTTAACTTAGTGCAATATGAGGGTATTTCTTAAAAAATCTTCAGATTTACCAGTCAGAAACCTTTGATATTTGGTATACAGCATCTCTAGTTTTAAAAATCTTCTCATGAAGTAATGGATGTAGCCATTTTTGTTATACGTCTTTTGAGGTCGAGATCTGAGTTTGTTCAAAGTTTGTAGGACAGTATTTGTAATCATTCTGGGAGGATCAAGTTTTGGGGCCCTGCCCATATTTTAAAAGATCAGAACCCCTGGGTTGATTTGAATGGAATTCAGTTTGTGACATAAGTAGTTAACATGTATTTGAATTATGTGAAAAAATTGCCCCTGACCCCTTGGGGGTTCTGTAAGGGCTGGAAATAGAAAAAAACTATGACATCATAATGACATTACTACTGTTTATGATACGACAATTAAAATCTTTTTATTCAAACACTACTTTGCTTAATTCAGACAAATTGTATACACAATATTAGTGGGTGATAACATTTCAATTTTGTTCACTCACTTGCTTGAAGTGTCTACTTCAATGGGGTGGGGGTGGAGGAAATTTGCCCCTAACTTCTTGTGTCGCCGCCCCACGAAGTGGGGAGCACATATAGGGATTACTTTTGTCGTCTTGCGTCGTCTGCGTCGTCGTCCGCGTCACACTTTCTCTTATCCGCCACTCCTCTTTAACCTATGAATGGATTTTGATGAAACTTTCAGTGATTCTTTGTCACATAATGGCATTGTGCACCTCCTATTTTATTTTTTGATCCGCTGTATTTTTCCAGAGTTATGCCCCTTTTCCACTTAGAATTCTGTCTGAAATATTAAAATATTGTGCAGGCGACACATGTCTTCCATGGAAGACTCACATCTAAGTTTAAAATCTAATCTTGAACCAGCGCATGTAATGCTTTGGTTTTTTAGCTCAACTTTGACGCAAGTCCAATTTTGAGGTTATGCCATGGCCAGTTGTCCATCTGTCTGTCCGTCTGTTCATCCATTGGGCTAGAAACCGTATTTTTGAACTGATCTTTACGAAACTTCTTGAGTACCTTTTTTATCACCGTGGGACGAGAATGAGTGTTTTTGGGTGCTATATTATTTAAGTTATGATTAACTGGAAAAAAAGCATGATGCTTGGATTATTTTGGGGGCTCCCGAGTACCTCAAAGAATGACAATGGATCTGACGGAGATTGATTGCTTAATGTACATCCATTATAGGCCACTGTTTATATGGGTTTTTGTTCAAGGTGAATGTTTCAGGCCCCGTAGAGCCTCTTGTTTAATTTTATTTTTTGTTATTTTAAGGAAGGTACTGATAATATATCAACCCTGTGGGTACCCAGGGAATTACAAGTAGAGCAATGCTTGTTTCCATTAGTGGACATCAGTGGACTACTGTTGTTTTACTTGTAGAAGGGACCTTGGCAGCTAACACCTTGTATGTGGACAGTGTACAGCAGTGATTTTGCCACTGGCTGATTATCTCTGTTGTTGTGTTCATGATAAAATTTTATTCATTTATTTATTTGAAGGAAGCTGAATGCTACTGATAATATATCTAGCCTGTGGATTCCAGGGAATTATAAGTAGAACAGTGCTTGTTGACATCAGTGAGCTAGTATTGTTTTACCTACAAAAAGGACCTGGGCAACCAAGACCTTGTATGTAGGTAGGGACTGTTTTTATACAACCACTTTTTTTTTATACCCCCACTTTCGAAGAAAATGGGGGTGTATACTGGATTACATGCGTCCGTCCGTCTGTGCATCCGAGAATATTCATAATGTTCATAACTTAAGTAAATTATTATGGAACTTGCTATGTAATTAAATTGTAACATTTCCCAAGACTAGAATGATTTTCGGTGTTGTCAGATTATTATTATTTTTTTTTTATTTCTTATTCACTTAGAAATTGTGTCCGTCCGAGCCAAATTTTGTCTGTTCAGACTGTATCTCGGGTATCGAATGTTCTATTGCACTGAAATTTGCCATCAACACTGCTTATGGTATAGGCTTTAAAAAAAGGATTCAACAATATTTATCACATTCTCCTTTTTTAGAGTTATCCCCCTTTTTTGACTTAGAAATTGTAGGAAATGGACATTATTTGTCTGTCCAGCCTGTATCTCAGGTTCTGAAAATGCAATCCTGTTGGAAAATACACATTTTTTTCTATAATATTTGGTCATAGGTATGCCCACACTAGGTGGTTCACCATGTGGGTGTATGCATCGGACGACCGTCCAGCTCTTGTTTTTACTGGATTGTCCATCTGTGTGTCCTTGAGACCATGTGCCTGTCTATACTTCTGTCCATCTGCACTCCGATGTCTGTTCGTATTATAACTTGAACATTACTGCTCAGATTTCGATGAAAGTTCATACAGATGTTCACTATCATTACACCTTTAAGGAGCATCAGCTGTTTTGCTGTTGAAATATTTTTTTCTGCGAGTTATGGCCCTTTGAATATACAAAATAGCCTATTTTTGTCTGTTTGCCTCATATTTGAGGTTTGGGTTACGCTCCTGCAAAAATTCTAAATTCCATTTGAAATTTGATTTGAACGTCCATATTTAAAATTGGAAATTCAAATATTTTTTTAATATACTTCTTCCATAACCGTGAAAGTTTACAGATTATTTTATATTGAGTATTGTTCTGAGTAGAAAGGTAACTGACTTGTAGCAGTAACAGTGTTTGTAGTTACGTAGCTACAACTGGAGAACAGTTGTAGCTACATTGCTACCAACACTATTACCGCTCTAACTGGTCATAACTGCGTTAAAAAAAAAAAGTTTTGATCTTTGAAAAGTTATTCAGCTGCTCAACTTCAGTAAATGATTTGTTCCACAACTTGATCACACTATTTTATACTGTTCGATCACAGTTATTGGATACATCGACAGAAGCAACAGTTTTCTAAAAGAATACCCCTGGTTATTATATAAACAGAAGTAGATTTTAATTTACAAGCAGATTGACTCCATTCGGCATTGAATTATCATTTTGTTTTAGTCATTCCGCATTTTAAAACAAATGGCTTCAGAACTGAATGGAGTCGATACGATTTGAAACCATTTTTTTTTCAAAAAAACTTGATAAAAGTGAGGTATGAGCCCTATCATCCAGATTGGTTTAAAAATGTTTATTGCTGCAGTTTCAAAGTTAAAAAGTCAACAATTCGAATAGTTTCATTCAATAGCTAGTATTTTGGTTTTTATCTATTGACTAAAGTGAATTTTTTGATTTGATTGGTTGATAGATATGTGGTAATAATAATAACACTTCGGCCGGCCGCTGATTTGTTGCGGTTCTCGTATGAGAAGGCCTCGGTTACCCATGTTCTACCAACTGCCTCCCTATTCCCGCGCTTCTTCTCTCCTCCCAACAATTGGAGACGAACTGCTTGATGACATCCCTTGCCCCATTCTTCCCAATCTCTCCGATTAGTATATTAACCCTCTCCTTTGAGTCGCCCCCTAACCACATGTCCTTCATTCTCCCATCCCACTTCTCCATTATACTCCCCGTGGTATGAGACCATATTCATTGAAACCCACAATACGTCCGCCCAGCCACTGACAAATTTCCCATACCCAATGGAAGCCTCGTTCTGAAATCTGCAAATTGTCCATACCCCGTAGAAGACGCTTCATTCCAGTTTTACAGTGTACATGTATTATATTTTAATTTTTCATCTCCAAAATATAGCTCATGACACCTTATTGGAATGAGCTTGTCGAGTACCCTCCAATGTGAGGTTCATAAGCTATGTTTTTGAGACAAAAAAGAAAAAAAGAAATTCAATAATTTTTTTATACAAGTCATATCGGCATATTTTCACAAAAACTCTTTTGCACAAAAATTCCACAGAAACCTGTATGGCTCAACAATGGAAGATAAAAGATCTCATGCTGTGTGTGTTCACACATGAAATAGATTGTACTTTTAAAATGGAAAGTCAATAGAAAAATTTGTTACCCCATGTCTGATCACGTAGTACAGGTTTTTACCTACCCAAAGCCAGCCGTATCCCATGAGGCTGAAGGCCTCATGGGATACGGCTGGCTTCGGGTAGGTAAAAACCTGTACCATGTGATCAGACACGGGGTAAATAATAATATCTCAATTTGTAGTGTGGGAAGTGGTCTGTTGAAAAATGCACTCTACATGACTGTGTCTTTTAATAATTGGGGTTTTTATTTAAAAAAAAAAACACTTTTCTTTTGATGACGTATCCATCAACTGTGATTCGATTCAAAGGTTTATTCGACGTTCGATTCAAATTTTGATTTGTTTTCACCAATTCGATTTGATCAAAATCGGCAATTTGCAGGTTCCTAGTTTGGGTTATTGGATTTCAATGAAAATTGTTTATGGGTATGGCTTTCAAATGAGTCATGTCCCTGCTGTAAAACAAAGAAAACACATGCAAATCATCTCCCCATATGTGGCATCATGTCTTTGTTCTATATCTCTTTATGTGAGAGGGTGCCATGGCGTTGCAGTAACGGGTTCTCATCAGATCACCGAAGTTAAGCAACGTCGAAGCGATCAATTCAGGCTCCTGCATTGAGTCCTTGGGCAAGGCACTTACCCCGATTGTCCACATGGGGGCACGATGATGTTGTGTACTGATCGAGGTGTACTGCACGTCGTTGCTGTGCATGTCTTAACCAAACTAACACTACCTGAGCTGCAGTGCAGAGTTAACCCGCTTTCCTGATATTCCAGAAACCTTGAATAATGTAGAATATTCTAGAATATTCCTCTTCTATTCAAGCTTAGTATTCCTGGTGTAGAATAATTCCAGGTTCCCACCAGGAATAAATAAGAATAAACACGAATTCAGACATATATTGAATTTTTAATATTAAAATCCATTAAAAATGATGAAAATGATTTTCTTTTATAGTTTATCCTCTACAATTCCAAGTTTTAGAATTAGTTCCCCACAATTGTATGACCTGGAATAAACGTGAATAAACATGAATTTTTGGACTTAGAAAATTTCATGATCAACATTTGAAGGAGAAACTAGAATAAACATGAATTCAAACATAAAATTGAATTTGGAAGTCTACAATCCACTCGAAATGATTAGAGTCATTTTCTTTTGCATGTTGCACTCAACATTTCCAAGTAATTAGAATTATTTCACCGAAATGTCATTGTCTAGAATTAACATGAATAAACATGAATTTTCTGACTTAGAAATTTTAAGTTATTTACTTTGGTAGGAAGAAACTAGAATAAACATGAACACAGGCAGTGACCTATTCCAATTCATCAAGCGTCCATCTGCCAGTCTCTCTAGAAATCTCAAACACGGCTGAAGCTATGGTCCGGAAATTTCTTGTGCGTACATGTACACTGGAACCCTGTTAACTGAATATCCTCTTTGCAACACAAAAATATTCAAATAAGAGTAATATACATCTAACAGGAATTTGGTCATTTTCCTATCTTCTGGTGATAAATTGAGTATTTGTTCTGTAATATCTTGTTTGAAAAAGCCCATTGAGCTCAGCCAAACAAGATAATGTAGATTAAATACCTCAATTGGGTGTACACATGCCAAAAGTGTTTATCAATATGGCAAATTTGATTGTCGTCCAAGTAATTTGCCAACAGATTTCAAGAATTTTTTTTCAATCTAGAGGAGTTTACTCTATAACCAATATGCAATCAACAAGTTAAACTTGTATGAAAGATATGGTAAATGGCTGGGTGTTTGGAAATTTTATTCTATTAGCCCTTAACCCAATGCCGACATTAAAAAAAAATTATTTTAATTTAAATTTTTCAAAAAATGTTAACAAAACCACATCATGTGACCCCTCATTGGAACGGGCTCGACGAGCTCGTTCCAATGAGGGGTCACATGATGTGGTTTTGTTGACATTTTTTGGGAAATTTTGAATTTTTCAACAGCTACATTTGAGATTTATGTGGGTGGATGTGGCCGATTCGTAAGGTAAAGGGTTAACCCTTTACCCAACACAGACTTTATCCAAATTTATTATTTTTATTTAAATTTTTCAAAACTTTCAAAAAAATGTCAACAAAACCACATCATGTGACCCCTTATTGGAACCAGCTCAATGAGCTTGTTCCATTGAGGGGTCACATGATGTGGTTTTGTTGACATTTTTCGGAGTCTTCAAAATTTTTCAAGTTCAATTTGTGAATTATGCAGGCGGATGTGGCCGAATTGTTAGGAAAAGGGTTAACAGATTTATTCAATTAAGAGATATACAATTAAGTGGGAACCTCTGTAATATTAAAAAGAATCATTTTTTTTTGTTTTATATTTTTATAATTTCAAAAAAAAAATGTCTAATAAAACTCCTAGGGATCTCACACACAGTTTCATGTCGATACCCAAGAGAAAATTTCACTGAAATTTCAGTAAAATTTCAGTGAATTTTGGTGAAAAGGTGAAATTTTGGCGGTATTTCACAGTTTTGATGAAATTCAGTGAAATTTCACAGAAATTTCATGAAATGTGTTCAAAATTTCACTGAAATCTTTTTTTTAAATTTTAGTAAAATTTTGCCCTACAAATTTCAGTAAAATTTCTTTTCAAAAAAGAGTGACTCAAATTGAACAAACTTGAAAAAGATCCCCCTTGAGATGTTAGAAACCAAATATGAAAGAATACTAACTGTTGGATCTGAAGAAGAAAGTTTTTAAAGAAATGTCCTCACATTGCAGTTAAGTTAAACTTTGGGCTCCAATAGAGAGCCAAAATATGAACCCACACCCTGATTTGAACAAACATGAATCTGACCAACCTAGAGATGTTGTATACCAAATATGAAAGGATTCTGACTGGAGGATCTGAAGAAGATTTTTAAAAAAAATCCCTCATACTGGACTAAGATAAAATTCAGGTCTCCATAGGTAGCCCATATTAATAATCCAAGGGCCCGATTTGAACAACTTTGAATTCGACTCCCCTGTAGATGTTGTATACCAAATATGAAAGGAGTCTGACTGGTGGATCTGAAGAAGATTTTTAAAGAAATTTCTTCATATTTCACCAAGTTAAAATTTGGGCTCCTACAGGGAGCCCCAATATTAACCCAGGGACTGGATTTGAACAAACTTGAACCTTACCCATCCTAGAGATGTTATATACTAAAATATCGGAAGATTTTCCTCATATAGCACTAAGTAGGGAGCTCAAATATCAACCCGGGGTCCCGATTTGAACAAGCTTGAATCTCACCTCTCCAGAGGTGTTGTATATCAAATATCAGAAGATTCTAATTGATGATTCTGGAGAAAAAGATTTTTAAAGAAATTCCTTCACATTGCACTGAGTTAAAATTCAGGCTCCAATAGAGAGCCCAAATATCAACCCAGGGACCAGGTTTGAACAAACTTGAATTTGACCTGCCTAGAGATGTTGTGCACCAAATATGAATGCATTTTTTAAAAACAAATTCCTCATATTGCACCCATAGGGAGCCCAAATATTAGCAGGTAACCGATTAGAACAAATCTGAAACTGACCCACCTTGAGATGTTGTATACCAAATATGAAAGGGTTCTGACTGGTGAATGCGAAGATTTTCAAAGAAATTCTCTCATATTACACTAAGTTAAAATTCAGGCTCCCTTTGGGAGGCCAATTATTAACTCAGGGACTCGATTTGAACAAACTTGAATCTGACCCATCCCCCCACCCCCCCCACCCCCCCCCCCCCCCCCCCCCCCCCCTATAGATGTAGTATACCAAACATGAAAGGATTCTTACTGGTGGATCTGAAAAAGATGATATTTAAAGAAATTTCCTCAAATTGCACCAAGTTAAACTTTGGGCTCCAATAGAGAGTCCAAATACTAACTCCGGGGGACCCAATTTGAACAAAGTTGAATCTGACCCGCTAGAGATGTTGTATACCAACTATGAAAGGATTCTGACTGGTGGATCTGAAGGAGAAGATTGTTAAAGAAATTTCCTCATATTTCACTAAGTTAAAATCTTACAGGGAGCCCAAATATTAACCCAGGGACAGGATTTTAACTTAAACAAACTTGAATCTTACCCCTCCTAGAGATGTTATATACCAAATATCAGAAGATTCTAATTGATGATTCTGGAGAGGTTGATTTTTTTAATTTTTGAAAAAAAAATTTTGAGTGCTGTCAGAGTAATGCCCCTTGTGGTGCCCCCTGTGGACGTGGCATCTTTATTAGAACAATCTTGAATTGACATATGATAAGGTACATGTGTACCAAATTTTGTTCAATTTGGTCCCGGGTTTATGAGAAGTCGATAATGTAAAGTTCACGCCTGATGGACGGATGGACAGAAAGTGATCACTTGAACTCCCCCCAACTTTCAGTCAGGTGAGCTAATAAACTTTTATCTCATCCCCCCCCCCCCCCTCCTCCAGTCGACGCCTATGCCACTCTTTGTAAAATGTGAATATAACAAATTCAGTGAATTCATGTCTCCCACTGGGCAGCAGTTTCAAGGGGAATTAATGCATCCAGTGGAATATAGTTGAGTTGAAGTTATTTGGAAGAGACAGAACTGACAGTGCTTCAGACAGTGGTTATCAGATTTATTTTCATGGTGGTTACTTTCAAAGCAAGTAAAGTGATGTGGAGTTTTACTGTGAGAATCACTAAAAATTAAGACTGTATAAGACATATTACATTAAACTGATGTGAAAAGTAATCCATATATGACATTTCATTGAAATCAGTTGACTCTAAGGAAAGTTAGAGTCTGGAAACCATCAGCCAATCAAATTTAAGCAACCTAATTAAATATGCACGGAAAATGCCCATGTTCGAACTTGGACCCACAATTGATGAAAGTGATCTACTACCCAAATTTCATCGAAATCGACTGACTGTAAGGAAAGTTAGAGTCTGGAAACGAAAAACACGTAAGGTGTGCACTTATTGTGTATTGGTAGTAGCACTGAATAAATCAAAGTTTCCCTAATTTGCATAATTTTTGCACGAGAACAAAACCCGTATTATATGTGACGTATTGCATGTTACTAAACATTCATACAAAAATTTATTCAAATCCAAACTTTCATATAGAAGTTCTGTACAAAAAACTGATTACACCTAATTTTGGAACAAAATGGCCGCTGGCGGCCATCTTGAATTTTGGATAAAACCCCAAAACACATATTCTGATCTCACAATGATAACAAAGATACCCAAGAGGTTTTGTGTAGATCGGTTCATAAATACGGCTTTTAGTCCGAGGTGCGTTGACGGGGCAGACGGACAGGCCGACGGACAGATTTTCGGCACAAAATTTCCCACATTCGAACTTGACCTAGGTATTGATAAAAGTAATCCATATATGAAATTTCATGGAAATCAGTTAATTTTGAGGAAAGTTAGAGTCCGGAAACCGTCAGCCAATCAAATTTCAGCAACCTAATTAAATATGCACGGAAAATGCCCATATTCGAACTTGGACCCACAATTGATGAAAGTGATCTACTACCCAAATTTCATCGAAATCCGGTCACTGTAAGGAAAGTTAGAGTCTGGAAACGAAAAACAGGGAAGGACGGACGGAAGGACACCCCAAATTTATTTTTTTCAAAAAGCGGGAGACAACAAAAGACTTGCCACCCAAAGAACAGTGCCCATAGGGAATCGTTTTTAACCACATTTCCTACCAACAAAGGGGTGAATGCATGCCAGGGTGTAATGGGGGTGTGGTGGGGTGGAGTGGGCCAGGGATCTGGTCCCTACAACATTTTCGATAATGAGAAATACTAAAGAAAAATAGGCCACTGGGAAGTTACGACATTACGTCACCTGCTGGCTGCACGCGCCCAAATTCGAACACAGAAAGCCGACATTTTGATCTGAAAGTATATCATTGTTTTTTTTTTTGCTCAAAACAAACAAAAAATAAACGTACTGTTATTCCTTCTGCATGGTATGGGCATATTACTGATTATTTACAAACGCACTGGTGCAAAAAATCCCGATCAACTTATTGTTAATTGCACCTCCCAAACGAACTTTGACTGGCGCGTGATTTTCGAAGCAAGTTCTTTTTCTCAATGTGGTTAACGCAATAACGGTCGAATCGTCCCATGGGCAGTTCGTACTGAAATCGAAACCGGACGTTTTGTGCGAGATATGCTTGTTTTAATTCCAAGTTGAAATTTATCATTTGGAATGGTTTTTATTTTTTTAATTATTGATACTGGTATGTTTGGTACTATTTATTTTAGCAAAATTATGTTAAATGAGATCAGATGGGGACTCGTACTCAACTTAAGAGTTAAGTCAAAGAAAGAGAAGTTCATTTGTGACAATGTGTCCCTTCACATTTTTCAAGAGATCCTCTATTGAAGAATCGTAGTCAAAACATCTCCAAACCAACACGCCCCCTAATGTTTTGGTCAAACCGTCCCCAAATAGTTGGTCAAAACGTCCCCAGTACTGGCAGTAGTTGGTCAAAACGTCCCCTTGGTTGTTTCTTGGCTGGGGCCATTGAAATAACTGATTAGCACCCAAACCGTCCCCAAGCCGAACCGCCCCCACCTAAGCAACCCAAACTGTCCCCACCTATTTTACCCAAACTGTCCTCAATCCCCGAAACCCAAACCAATCCCACGTCATTTTATTATTATTATTATTATTATTTTTATCCAGATTTATTTTATGCAAAACCACTTACCCAAAAGAGAATTATCAAATCCAACAAATTATAATAATGAATAAAATTATATCCGATTGTGAATTGCATTACATTAAATACAGTAACTTCGCCATGTATTCAACGGTACGGGTCCAGTCGCCACCGGACCAACTCGCCACCAGAGGCGAGTTGGCCCAATATCTGGAGGCGGCTTGGCCCACTTTGCTGACCACTATTATAGGTTTAGTACTCACGTTTTGTTTTTTTTATTATAAATAATCCGAAAAAAAAACATTTAAAGAATGAAGAATCCGTTAAAAATCCTCAAATACGATTTCGAATAGCTCTACACAAAAACTCTAGATACGTCTCATCACTACCTGATCACAGACAAAAACTAGAGGATGGCCACCAAAGGGTGGCTGATTCCCCCGAAAAAAGCCTTGATAGCGATTCCAACCTTATTCGCGACACACCCTCTGGTTGTGGGCAATAATATACCAAGTATCATTAATATCCTTGAAGGCTGTAAGAAGTTATGGAGCGGACACAAATTCCGTCTATGTCCAGACGGACATGGACAGACAGACAGACAAACGACGTGAAGGCTAGATTCCCCCGAATTTTTTTCGGGGGAATAATGATATTCTTCTATTTGTTGTTTCTAGAATTTTAGAGTGAATGTCTTTGAAATCTTTGAAGTGTGTTTGTTATTCCCCCGAAAAAATTCGGGGGAATCTAGCCGTGACGTCTGTCTGTCTGTCCGTCCGGGCGTAGACAGAATTCATGTCCACTCCATAACTTCATACAGCCTTCAAGGATATTAATGATACTTGGTATTATTATTGCCCACAACCGGAGGGTGTGTCGCGAATAAGGTTGGTATGGCTATCAAGGCTTTTTTCGAGGGAATCAGCCACCCTTTGGTGGCCATCCTCTCGTTTTTACTGGTTGTTTGTACTGTATATTGTCTCCTGTATAAACAATAAGAACACAAATCAACTCTGTTGTTTTTGTAACACTGTGCACAATACATCAAACAAGGGTAGTGTTTTTACTGACTGATATCTTTTCAATGTCTTTTCAATGAGAACGTGTTGGATGTTTAATTTTATACTTTGCTTGGCTTCATTCTTTGTTGTACCGGTATTCTCTTTATTTTTTACCCCAATTTGCCATCGCCGCGTGTCCCATCACCGAGTTATATCTCGCCCACATGCTTTTTACCCCAATTTGCCATCGCACGAATGGAATGGTTTAACGTGCCACAGGCGTGCAGGGACAGTATGGGGAACAAGCCCCCTTTCGACCCTCAGTGACTGTAAATGACTAATTTCCACATGTCTACTGCCATCGCACCGCATCCCATCACCGACTTATATCTCGCCCACACGCTTACATTTCAATTCAGATGAAACAAATAAACTCACACCAAATAAAAGAGTATAAATATTCTCCGTTTTGGTGCGGCTTTCTTTGTCAATATCCTTTCCATTTCAATTCAGTCAAAACAAAGAAACTCACACCAAATCAGAGAGTAGAAATATTCTCGGTTTTGGTGCGGCTTTCTTTGTCAATAATATATCCCGTCCCTAATCCCAGCTAAATCAATTAGTGAAGTAATTATCACCTTGATCACTGCAAGTCATACTATTAACTTCTGGTGGCAACTTGGCCCGGTGGCGACTTGGCCCAGGTGCTTGGTGGCGAGTTGGCCTGGTGGCGACTGGACCCATTCCCTATTCAACTGGGAACGGTTTGGGTAAAATAGTGGGGACGGTTTGGGTAAAATAATGGGGACGGTTTGGGTAAAATAGTGGGGGATGGTTCGGTCATGGGGACGGTTCGGGTTACGTCGGCCAACTGGAGTACCTGACCCAGGGGATGGTTTAGGTAAAATAGTTGGGGACGGTTTGGGTAAAATAGTGTGGGGACGGTTTGGCTTGGGGACGGTTTGGGTGCATCCCAAATAACTTGCGATGTTATTTTAAATTTTTTTTATTGTTTTTACAACACATTAATTAGAGATAACCCTGCTTCTGTCAGGCCAATGTTTATGCGTGCCACCCTAACTTAGTGCGTGCCTTATGAATAGAAAACACTTATCAGTGCCTGGGAATGGAAATTCTAATCCCAGAGTTAATTCTGTGAATGCCTCCTTTCAAAAATGTTGGGATACTGATGCAGATGCCAAAGGCAGGCACACACGCTGATGGGGTGGGATGCAAGTCATGGTCAATGATAGGGGTGGGGGTGCCTCCCCCCCCCCCACACTTTTTTAAAAAAATCAATTATAAATGGAGACTTCTGGCGGCTTTTGATATTAAAAAAATTGCTTTTTTTTGCCCGTTATTTTTAGCAGCATGTTTCAAATTCTCAATAATAAAGTGATTACTTTATCATGCAGTCAAAAATTACAATCGTTGGGAGCTCCATTCACGAAACAGCCCCCTTCTTAACCGTCAGAAACTATTTTTTTCTCCAATAAAAAGACAGTTCGCCGGAACATAAAATCTGGGGCACTTTAACGGATACAACAGCACAATTTCTACTCCCTACCGAGAAACATATTTTTTTTTTCTGTGCTATGGGCGCCGCCATTTTTTAAACGGCTGAAGCTGATAGCAGATCTCTAGTTGAAAGCTAGTCGGATGCGCAGGGGACTACCTCCTGTGCAGCCTCTGGTTACCTGGAAATCAATAGGAGCGGAAAAAATTCCCGATATGTTCAGAGAAAATACCCCCTCCTCCACCATTTGTCAATGCACTGCAGGCCCTTTACACAAATGGGGGGGGGGGGGGGGGGGGGGGGGGGGGGGGGGGGGGCCCGATATTTGGCAAAAATATATATGAGGTAAGGTAAAATTATATGTATCGTTAGAGGTTAAGTGACTCAGTCTCATTCAGACGATCCACCTCCTGTGTAGTAATGTAATTTGAACTAATTTCCCGAAAAATCACTAAGAATTAACTATGGACACTTTGCCGAAAAAAAAAACAGACTATTTGCCAGAAAATATCAGACAGTTTCAACGGAAAATTTATTTCGGCGAACTGTCCCATATTTTCCGGCGAATAGTCTTTTTTTCGGCGAAGTGTCAAAAGTTTGGCGAAAAGTCCAGCTTTTTTCTGGCGAAATGTCCAAATGTTCGGCGAACTGTCCAATTTTTTCCTTTCGGCGAAAAGTCCAGTCCCCGTCTAATTATGG